>CM051000.1:8217571-8470071 GCA_027704905.1 Muraenolepis orangiensis | reverse complement strand
ATTTCACTGGCAACAGCCAATGAGATTGGAGATGACAAACGGCCAACGGGATGTGAGGTCAAGAGGGAACGAACATGGGAGTGTGCTCACTGTTTACCAGAACAGTTGCACAACAACAACAACAACAACTGCTGCTACCGTTTCTAGTTCTACAAAATGATGGGGTAAGGGAAAAAAAAGAAAGAGTGGTTGTATTGTATTTTGTAGACATTTCCACAGCTGGGGTTCAGAGGAATGCTGGTAGTAAAGATTGGGATGTGACATGTGCATGGACCTGGTCTGTCGCTTCTCCTCCTACAGAAACCATTAGCGGGAGCCGCGGTCCCCCTGAGATTTGGCGAGATGTCGGAGAAGGCGCGGATAATCGGATAGCAGGAGTCTTGATGTGTGTTCACAGTCACCTAGCAGGGACCACCGACCCCGACGGCAAGGCAAGACTGCCGTACTGCCGACTTGAAAATTCTGCAGTGGGTAGTGGTCAATGTACAATGTACAGAGCAACCGATATTACTCTATCCTCATAACATCTGATACGATTCCCCTATATACAGTAAATGCAATCACATCTAGCACTTATAGTCTAGTCATTCGTGTTTATGGTAAACAACAGCGTTAAACAACTGCATTAACGACCATAGGCCATTTCACAAAACTATCACCCCCGCCGCCCTTCCCCAGAAATGTAGTAGACATTAATTTCCACTGAGAATAGTCAGCAGGTGCTAACTCGCCAAGATTCTCCCCCTCTTCGGTTGGAAGCACCGACAACAACGGTTCAGGTCTGTTTGTCAGGCGTGCTACAAAGCAAACATAAATCCCAGCATGAATGTTTGACTTGTCGGATATCTTGAATCGGGCTAACTCACCATAAGACACACTCTCTCTCTCGCTCTCTCTCGCTCTCTCTAAATCAGTTTCCATTGTCCATTCCGCGATCCTATCTTTGATAGTCTTTTTTTTTTACTTTGAACAAATTAGGGAGATACTTGCGTTGTGACAATAGCGTGGGCTGTGTTCAAAAGTGGAAAAATATGAAAATCAAGGACAAAGGCCTTTTCAAAGCAGTGGGGGGTTAGGGGGGGAGGGGGGAGGGGGGCAGCCATGGCTAAAGACAGCTTCCCACCAACCGTAACCTTAACATGATTAGCATGCCATTCATTGAGCTTTAAAAGGGGGTTTGTATGAGTGTCTGTGCAGTGAGTCACTAACTACTCTTCTGCTGAGAGGATGTCTGGGTAGGGCCTACTGGCTGCTTGGCACCACGTGGCCAGGAGTGCCCGGGAGAGTCAAGGTTGACCATGTGATTAACCCGCTTTAGCTTCTGATCCTGGGTTTAGGCGGAGAGCTCAGGGGGGCGTAAAGTATGTTCCAGGGCACCGCAAACCCCGGACACAACACCGTTGTCTGTGTCACAGGCATACAGGGGCTGTAGATATACTGTACAGGGAGGGCTGCACAGTTTTAGCATTGTTAAAAGGTATTGGGATCCTACCATGTTGTTTGATCAATGAAACTAAATGTGGTCAATTCATAATAAAAAAAAACGTCCATTCTCAAAGAGACAATGCAAATGCTTTGGATCTTCTCTCACCACAAAACAGAAGACAGAAAAGAGAATCCCAAAACATACCTTCTCTAATCAGAGCAACATTTCCAAACAATACATGACCGAACAAGGAAGGAATTTGCCAATAGCCCACTGGGTGTAGACCTGGTCAAGGCCATATTGCACATACAGTGCAGAGATAACAACGCAACGCTGCCTTGGCACCAACTGCTCGGGGAACGGACTAATGTCAACAACGCTCAGCCTAACCTGAGTAACTATATACTAATGGTGAGGCCTGGAGTGGAGAGATTACAGTGGCATTCTTTGTTCTGAGCCCAGCTCTCTGCGGTTCACTCAAGGTTTCGTCCTCGGCTATTGTGGCAGAGGGTTTGGAATGGAGGTGTATTCCAATTCAATTGTTTTTTTTCTTCTGGCTCTTTGTCTTGTTAAATAGTAACCGGCTAGATGACAAAAGAACAGAAAAATAGCAAAATAACAGACCCCCCAAAAGGTCCCCAAGACTTTTACTCCCTACTTGTTAAACTGTTATACACAGAACTTGTTAAGCATATCTGGGTAAACATGCTGTCCAAATGGATTACCAAGTTTGCCAAAACATATTTGTCTATTCCTACTATATCTTTAAACTAATTACCACTCATTTAGGGCTAAACATCTGAATATTCTTGAAGATATTTCCCCATTGTTGAACAGCACTGACTTTAACACAAGGGCTGACTCTGTATCTCCATATTTAAATTGGTTGTTTGAGACGAAAAACGGTGTGGATGTGATGATCCGCAGTAAGTCTGCAAAGAAACTGATCTGAGCAAATGTCTAGAAAGGGGTTACACGCTAATGTACCCAAGTATTTATTAGTATTTATGAATAGCGTTGGTAGCGGTAGAAGTCTGCATAGTTTGTCTTTGTATTCGTACTGTGCATATCTTTGACAGCACACATTTCCACATCCAGCTCTATTTACATATTGACGTTCTACTGCAGAATTTGGCTTGTGGGAAAATCAGATAAGCATTTGGTTTGTGTAGCCTCTTTTGTAAATGTATCAACAACATAACCAATTCTTGGGGGCTGTTATTGGGAACGATATGAAATGCGTATATCCACCCTGAACCCTTCAGAAGGCCCACAATTAACTGCCTTTGAGCTTCCCGTTTGGGTGTCTTTGAGTGCGAGTGTCTGGGGTTTCTCTATTAATGTCTTCATCTCACAGAAGCCGAAAAGCAGTTGTGATGTTCCCGCGGTAATAAAAAAGTAATAGCCTGTAAACTGATGTGTGGCGGGCTAGCATTATTGCTTTATCATTATGGTAGCATGAAAGCCGTCAACCGCCCCCCCCCCCATCCAACCATCACTTTGAGCCTTGCTTCATTAGCATTGCAGATAGCACCTGCGGTAGCCTACGCGGGTAAATAGAACACAAGGGGAAATAAGACAGAATTAACTAATTAGGTAGGCAGCGAGGACACAACAGAACATAAATAACTAGCCTCAGTAAATGGGGAGGATGGTGGTTAGTAGGAAGAATCAAGAGTAATAGGAGTGCCTAATATCTCCTTAAACGTGTCATTCCTGGGAGATGGCGCTGAATACAAAGTGTGAGTTAATGTGGAGCGCATAATTGGTAGAGGCTGTGGTGCTGGTGGTGCTGATGTGTTTAATACCGTCGCCATGGTGCTAGGTGACGGAGAGAGGGGAGGGGTGGGGGAGGGGATGAGGAAGACAAAAGGCTGTCATGACGCAAGACCCTCTTGCTCATCCTCTGCTGGAGTCCAGGTCGGCACCCTGCCTGGTCAGGACCCTTAAGGCGCATGTGTTTAAGTCCTAAAAGCAATGGCCCGGAGATTGGGTCGACGGCGGCCGTGTGCTACCACGGGAAAGGACCCAAAAAAGCATGTCGAAGGCCTGGCCCGCTCACACGCTGCTGTGACAGAGATGTTTAGATCAGAACAATAACAACAGGCTTTGCATTATAAATGATAAATATGCAAGACTAAATTTGTATGCCGAAAACACTGCCTGCCTCTTTAGAAGTGTGTAATGAAAAATAAATAAAACACTGTCCGTAAAAACACGTTTTGGCTCAGCCGCTGGACTGAGCACAACAAAAAATAATGCAGGTCAGAAATTGCCACTTCATGGTTTGTTGTGGGAGCACTTACTGACAGGATTGCATGTAGAGAGGGGGTGCTTTTTGGATCTGCCCTGGGGGGACTATGGGTTGTGAAAGCTGGTCTGGATTTCTGGGCATGTCTGCCTGAATGCGGAAGGTCTCTCAGCAGGAGGGTGGGGTGGGGTGGGGGTGAGGGTATGTTGGCCCGCCTCGTAGCACAAATGGCTGCGGCTGTGCTCTGAGTGGGGCTAACACAAGGGGCCCTATAGTGCTCTAATGCAATATTCATGCAGGGGATGCGAGCAGAGCAGTTAAACACAGTGGAGTTGTGAGAAGACCTTCCAGCCCACTATCAGCCAGCAGCTGTTGCCCTCCCACCTCCTCCTTCTCCTCCACCCAAACGTGGCCCATCCTCTCCGCACGCCATTGTGTCCTTCGTTCTCTCCCCTCCCCCCCCTGCCAGATCCCACTCTGCTGCCTCTCACTCTCAGCCATTAATTTTTAATCACAACTTAAATGGGTGCCTTAGCGGTGGCTGTGGGGCCAGCGAGTCAAGGGCCCTTGCCTCTTGTTACAAAGTAGGAAATAAATTTAAAGAGATCAAGCTAAACATACAAGGGAGGGTGTGTGTGTGTGTGTGTGTGTGTGTGTGTGTGTGTGTGTGTGTGTGTGTGAACAAGGGGGGAGTGGGGTGGCGCCGAGTGGGATGAAATGTGCAGAGAAGGAGAAACCAGCTACTCGCCGCTATTACATCTTAATTAAAATTTCACTGCTTTCATCTGGGTCTAGGAGTACTGGAGGAAACTCCGATCAAATTAAGATTAAGAATTAGCTTCTTCCTTTTTTTTTTTCTTCCTTTTATTGACCAAGCAGCAGTTTATTTAGTATTTTTCGCATACCCTTGAGAGAGACCACCACAGAGCAGTCCAACGATAACTTGGTGGATTATAATTATATTGCAGAGAATTTTACATTTTACAAAGTTTGTTTTTTATCAACACAAGAGCATGACCATATTCCTTTGTTGTAATACAGTGGACTTTATCATTACTCTATGAATATATATGAATATATATGAATATATTCTATTTATCATTATTGTACTTTCATTTACGTACTTGTGATTCATTTTGGTTCGACGTTCCTTGTCCCCAAACACGGCTGTGTAAACAATAAAAACGAGCCAATCAATCAATCAATCCAATGACGGACAGTGTGGTCAGGTGTTTGACCCTACGTTATTAGTTTTTCCCGTATCGGGGGGGGGGGGGTGGTCTGACAAATTCCCGTAATGAGCGGTGAAGTCACAGTCTGCTCGGAGTCCACAGGGCTGAGCCCTTGGATCACTGCTCAGCCACACAGGGCTCCCACAAGCAGCCACCTGCTCACACCTCACCGGGACTTATACACGGCAGGGCTTGTTGACACATCTGTGGCGTCTTCTCCTGCTCCTCCTCCTCCTCCTCCTCCCCCCCCCATCCTCCCCGGGGCTAATGGCCATTACATCTGTCTCCCTGTCTTTCCCTCACAGTGAGAAACGGTGAGGGGGTGCTTGTGTACTGAAGGCAAGTTCACGTCAACAACGAACGACCAGATCAGAAATGTGAGCTATCGCCGGCGGTGAAAAGATCATTTGAGGGACGACCACTTCACCACCCATTTGACCTGGACTTTTCCAAATGGACTCGTTAACGTTACATAACAGCTGTATGTATACGTGCTCGATATAAGTCAAAACGACATGAGGCGATACAGGATCACGCAAGGCGGCGCTTTAGACAAACCAACGGCAAAAAGCTTGTGTTCCTCGACGCGGAGTGAAGGATAATGAATATTACTTGAGCGGGGGGGCAAATAGACCACCCATCGACCCTCAACTCCTAACCTGACAAATGAACAAACACAAGCCAGCAGGCTAAGTACAATCAATGCTAGCTGGTACACCCCCTTCCCTGTCAATGACACACGCGCATAAAAGCGTGCGAGCGTGCACGCACGCACACAAACGCTCACAAACACAAAGAAGTAATCTCTCACTAATCAAGGGCATCGATCATTCTCCAAACCCCATCTGTCTGCACCCCTAGCGAGCACCACCCCCCCCCCCCCCCCCCCTCCTTCCCCGCATGGCGCTGAAGCAGATTGATTACTGTGACAGTGCAGGGAAAGAAGGGGAGAGACGGAGGGACAGGGAGGGAGAGAGAGAGAGAGAGAGTGAGTTACAGCGCTGGAAATCTGTGGGAATGCTAAAGAGGCTAGAGGAAACAAAAGACAGAGAGAGAGAGAGAGAGAGAGAGAGAGAGAGAGAGAGAGAGAGAGAGAGCTGAAATCCTAAAACAGAGAGCCACTCCTCCCTCTGGTACTGGCACAGTGGTGCCTGTAAGAGGGAGGGAGGGAGGGAGGGATGGATGGAGGAGGAAGGGGAGCACAGTTGTGTACTATATGTACGCAACAAAGCCGGTTTGGACTTTAATTAAGACACGATGTCGAAAATAATCAAACGTCATATTGGGTAGCGTACTCTTCACATACACAATTGTGTGTAGAGCATGGAAGGAGAACAGGGGCCCGCCGGGCTCATTAGCATATCAAAAGCCAAGTCTAGTCTTTGATTCACTTTGGTACTGTGGCCGATGAAAGCAGTGGGCTGTGCGTCGCAAAGAGCATTCATCTCTTCTCATTTTCTATTCCATACGAATACGGCGCACACAGACAAACCTAACGGAAGAAGCATGCCATTCGAAGGTTCGGACGCGATGCAGCCGAGAATAATGAATTAGCCACGATTTTTAAAATCAGTTCAAATCTCAGAGAAGAGTGGATAAAAGCAACTTTGCCTTTGGAAGAGAGAGACGATATTACACCACGCTCTGAACATTTCAAGAGGGCACAGTAAAGAACCAGATGGCATCAAAAGCACTGGCAAAACATTCCAATTATCCTGATAGCCATTTGCTCCTCTGCTCATCAAACCAATGTATTCACTCGCAACATCCACAATGATGCATTAATAAAAGGCACATCTGTTGCAGCACCTGTGGTGCTTTTCTGAGGACATCTCAGTGTCTGGCTGAGATTTGCTCTTGGTTGCTCTCGCTGTAGTCATGTTAGTCTCGCTGTTGTCATATAAGTCATGCTGTAGTTATGTTAGTCTCCTCGCTGTAGTGATGTAAGTCTTTCTGTAGTCATGCTAGTTTTACTGCATCATGCTGTACTGTAGTCATAGTAGTCTTGCTGTAGTCATAGTACTCTTGCTGTAGTCATAGTAGTCTTGCTGTAGTCATAGTACTCTTGCTGTAGTCATAGTAGTCTCACTGTAGTCATAGTACTCTTGCTGTAGTCATAGTAGTCTTGCTGTAGTCATAGTAGTCTTACTGTAGTCATAGTACTCTTACTGTAGTCATAGTACTCTTGCTGTAGTCATAGTACTCTTGCTGTAGTCATAGTAGTCTTGCTGTAGTCATAGTAGTCTTGCTGTAGTCATAGTAGTCTTGCTGTAATGAGAGAAGTCTTGCTGTGGTCATGGTAGTCTTTCTGTACTGATGGTAGTCTTTCTGTACTGATGGTAGTCTTGCTGTAGTCATGGTTGTCTTGCTGTAGTCATGGTTGCCTTGGTGTAGTCTTGGTAGTCTTGCTGTAGTCTTGGTAGTCTTGCTGTAGTCCTGGTAGTCTTGCTGGAGTCCTGGTAGTCTTGCTGTAGTCTTGGTAGTTTTGCTAGAGTCTGGATAGTTTTGCTGTTTTCATGTTAGTCTTGTTGTAGTCATGTTAGTCTTGTTGTAGTCATGTTAGTCTTGCTGTAGTCATGTTAGTCTTGCCGCTGTCATGTTAGTCTTGCCGCTGTCATGTTAGTCTTGCTGTAGTCATGTTAGTCTTGCCGTAGTCATGTTAGTCTTGTTGTAGTCATGTTAGTCTTGTTGTAGTCATGTTAGTCTTGCCGCTGTCATGTTAGTCTTGCCGCTGTCATGTTAGTCTTGCTGTAGTCATGTTAGTCTTGTTGTAGTCATGTTAGTCTTGCCGCTGTCATGTTAGTCTTGCTGTAGTCATGTTAGTCTTGCCGTAGTCATGTTAGTCTTGCCGTAGTCATGTTAGTCTTGCTGTAGTCATGTTAGTCTTGCCGCTGTCATGTTAGTCTTGCCGTAGTCATGTTAGTCTTGCCGTAGTCATGTTAGTCTTGCCGTAGTCATGTTAGTCTTGCTGTAGTCATGTTAGTCTTGCTGTAGTCATGTTAGTCTTGCTGTAGTCATGTTAGTCTTGCTGTAGTCATGTTAGTCTTGCTGTAGTCATGTTAGTCTTGCTGTAGTCATGTTAGTCTTGCTGTAGTCATGTTAGTCTTGCTGTATTCATGCTACTAGGGTGACCAACAAACCAAATGTGGGACAAAGTATTTGTGTGTGGGACAACGTAGGCGTGAGACACATGGTAAACCCTAATTATATCAAGGACATTATTGACATCTGTCACAAACCATAATACATAGAGAAAGGAACACAGTATAAACAGATATATGATATAGGTATATAGGTCATATAAAACCGTATGCTGGCCAGTTTGATTGTGAGTGCAGCACAGTGTGGTGAACGCTAGTTTTTTTCAGCTGCTGTTACCTTATGTCAATTATATTTGGGTTTCAGTGGGAATGCATCCCAAGGTCTCGTTTTGAGCCGCACTCTTTCTCGTGAGACTCACATGTACTGTGTCGCTTCATGCCGTATCCCCCGGTGTCAAATGACGGAAACCCTCGTCACCCGGTCGTAAGAAGTCTCCCAGTCTTTGTTGTAGCTGCATTTCCCTTTCTTTGTGGTTTGAATCACATTCCACATAAATCTGCATAGCTTGTGACATTGTGGTGACTCGCAATTTTCCCAGTTAGGGGCGTAGAAGGCAGCAGAGATGGTGACAGGTTAACCTGCACTTGACCCACGTGTGCGCACTTTGATTGACATCAAACAGCCCTGTGATGACAGCTTTCCCCGCTTTCTTCACAGCCGTTTTGGATTAAAGCCAGATTTTGGGATCGCGTCTGTAATGCAGTGGTTTGACTTTTGAAGACTGGAGCCAATCAAAATACGAGGCATGGTCTTACCACATGTGGGATGCAAGGGCTCAAAACGCTGTGCAGTCCCTGGTCAGCCAACATGCAAGTCTGGCTGTTCTGTTCTGCTCTAGTCATGCCAGCCAGTCTTGTTGAAGTCACCAAGTCTTGCTGTCACTGTATTCACCGTTGCTATGTAATTAACCACCAGGTTCCATCTAAAACGTCTTTTGGAGGCTTTTCAAGATACAGGCAGAATGAAAGACAAAGGCTTGTGGAGTGGAAAACGTCCATCGAATGCCAAGTGTTGGTGTGTAATTATAATGTTGAACTGCAGTAGCGACAGAGTGGCTGACTTTAGTGTTAATATGAAGTATGCCAAATGTATTTAATACAAACGACAATCCAAAGTACAATTTACTGTTACACTTACGATCCAATACATACACAATCAATGTCAATATTAAACAGCCCTGAGTCCATTGTTTCATGAGATCTTTTTTTTTCTCTTCTATTGATCTTGGTATAGATTTCCTGGCAGCAAACAAAGCACATTTCCCTCTTAATGTCGCTAATGATGAGGTTGGCAAGCGGTGGCTTTTTTTTCGTCTTTTCTTCCTGAGGTGGTATGGAAAACAAGCAGTTAAATTATGGCTTGCAGTTGGGAAAACACCATGTGCAGACTCTAATTTAAAAAAATGACCATCATAACAGCAAAGTACACACCGGTTGACGATGGCGATGTAAATGTCGTCAGTGTTCCAGGAGCGAGGGAAGTGTTGGGTTTGTGCAATGACAATGCGTAGGCACAATACAACGCTCTACTATGCACTGTATTGCCACCTCAAATCCAAGGCCATGGCAATCATACCTTCATTCATTTCATTAATATAGGGTTGAACACCGGCACTTATGACGACAACCGTTCAAACTGTGTCACGCTGCCTTTTGTGTGTGTGTCGGTGCCCCCCCCCCCCTGCACCAAACTGAGTCTGAGCCGAGATTACAAAGACAGACATTAGGAGTGGGTAGGCATCAGTTATGACGTCTAACTCTCCCCCCGAAGGTTTAAATGCATTTCCGACACCTGATGGTCTAGCAGTGTGCCGTGTGCTGTGTGGCTACACGGGATATAGTTGTACATCTCCGGGTTTTCATATTATCTCGCCGGTGAGGCGAGGCTGGAATTTCCCTGGTGTGGAAATACAGATATTGGTCTCACCGTGGAAACCCAAGTCTACACAACACCATGTTCCATCTCACAGTGGGGAGACGCTGTGGGGCTGGTGTGTGTGTGTGTGTGTGTGTGTATGTGTGTGTGTGTGTGTGTGAGAGCGAGAGCGAGTGTGTCTGAAAGAGTGTGAGTGGACTTCCAAATGGGTCATGCCGGTATTGATTTCTACTTTGCACCTTCTGCTGTAGCAGAAAAGAAAAGAAAAGGAAAGGAAAAGAGAAGGTCATCCAGAATGATAAAAGCTAAAAGGTTAATTTGGTGCAAGAGGCATTGCAGCCATAATGGTACAGGTGCTGTCACCGAGTCCCCTCTTGGTGTCAATTATACATTAAATAACCTGCTGATGGCCCGTGACCACCCTGCAGCTGGACTCCCAATGACATTCAATAATACCAAAGTGCCTGTGAATTAACAGTATAACGGCATTGCAAATACAAAAATCACTTCGCTTTGTTGTTTAGATCTAGAACTGAAATGGAGTTGGGGAAAAATACATCCAGGGGGGACCACTTGTCCAAAATGTTGCCTAAAACCTAAAAATAAATAAGTGACTTGTATTCCCTCTCACTATTTTTGAATGGAGTTTACTGGAGTACAACCAAAAGTGAGCATATTGACACACTCCAATGACTCTCTGCCAGTGGCTGTGGTTCGGCATGCCAGAGTGCTGTCCCTGATTCAGTGAGGGCTAAAGGAATTGGTATGCCTAAGTTCCAAGCTTGGGGGGGGCTCTCTCTTTCTCTCTCTCTCCCACTTACTCCCCTGCATGTGTGGCTCCGTCTGCTCTACACTGCCCCGCTCTCCCTCTCCTCTTTCCTCCCTATTAACCGCCTGACAGATCAGTAATAAACACAGCCTGTCACCTTCAAGGCCTGCCTCTCATTTACTGGAGCACACATGAAACCCTGATCTCCCTCCCTCTATGTAGCTCCCCCTCTCTGTATCCCTCTCTCCCTCTGTATCCCTCTCTCACTCCATGTATCTCTCCCTCTCTGTATCCCTCTCTCCCTCCATGTATCTCTCCCTCTCTGTATCCCTCTCTCCCTCCATGTATCTCTCCTTCTGTATCCCTCTCTCCCTCTCTCACTCCATGTATCTCTCCTTCTGTATCCCTCTCTCCCTCTCTCACTCCATGTATCTCTCCCTCTCTGTATCCCTCTCTCCCTCCATGTATCTCTCCTTCTGTATCCCTCTCTCCCTCTCTCACTCCATGTATCTCTCCTTCTGTATCTCTCCTTCTGTATCCCTCTCTCCCTCTCTCACTCCATGTATCTCTCCTTCTGTATCCCTTTCTCCCTCTCTCACTGCATGTCTCACTCAAACTCACCCTCTCTCTCTCGCTCTCCCTCTCCCTCTGTCGCTCTCTCATCCGTTAGGCTCATTGAAGCTGAAACCTGATTTTTGGCCTCTGCCGCCTCCAAGGCAGCAAATTCTCTATTCTACCAAGATAGCCCTGGAAAAAGGCATGAATATTAAATGGGAACCCATGAATAAATAACCCCAAAAAAGGACTTCCTTCTCTCTAACCTCGTTCTGTCTCCCAGCAGAGGATGGGAGGAGGGAACGCTGAGGAGGAAGGAATTGAAAAAGGAGAAGAAGAAAAAAAATTAAACCCAGATGGACATCTCAGTCCAGAGTGTGTGTGCACATTTGTTCGGTAATTGGCTTTTCTCCATTTCCAATCCCGCGGTGCCGCGGTGTTGGCGTACATATTACAAAGAACGGGGTAACCTGGAGGTAACAAGTGTGGCTGGCGGAGCAGTGGAGCGGACTCCACCATCCTCAATCACCCTTTCAATGGGAACACCATCCCCATATGTTCATCCAACCTGGGGGATGAAAGGCACACACATATCGCAGTGGGGCTGATAATGTATGCATGAGACATGGTAATGACCCCGGGAAGAGAGCCGAAGGAGCGTAGAACACGTACACGGGGGTGCTTCTCTCCTCGCACTGTACACAAACCAGCACATCACTTATTGGTGGCGAACACACCAGACTACACAACCCAGCCCCCCCCCCCCATCCCCCTTGGCATGTAACACTTACCACTGAACAAGGGGAATAGGACACTGATTGGCTCCAGGACAGTCCGTGTTCATTTGTGACTCACCGCTTTCCTAATTATCATTTCACCGTGGTAATAATTAATGCCAAGGTTGCATGCAGTGGACCAAAACAACAAGGACAACCCAGTGTATGGGGTATTTAATGTGCTTTTGGACCACAATGGAAATAAGTGGCACCAAATATAAGCTATTGTTTTTTTACCAGACAACGCTCAAAGACAATATTTAACAAATAGACACAATTGCGGGTCTTGAATAAAAAAAACAAATAAAATTACTTCTTGCATAACACAATTGCCTCGTAGATGCTAATGTTGTATTGTATGTTTATTATCCACAGAGGGAGGGCTTGAAGGAGGGATTGTTTTGTTTGCCAGACACAATGATGTGGAGATAAAACGGGAATCTCTGGTTAACTTCAGACTGCCAAATAAAAACAGGCAGCTTGGCAGCTACCTGTGCTCCAGCCGTCACAATGCATTCTCCTCCCAACTCTGGCGCGCATTCATCAAAGTAAATCCTTTGAACCGCCTGAAGAGCGACGTGAAATAGGGCTAGCAATGCACAACTGAAAGAATAAGACTAATAATAATAATAATAATAATAATAATAGATGTATATCCTTTACTCATTCTTACAACAGACACATGGCTAACGGATAGTGACGGCGCTGTGTGGGTGAGGTGTGATTAAGGAGATACAAACTGACAGGTGGAGCAATGTGACCCGACTGCGCTCAATTCATTGTGCATACCTGACCGTTTCCCCACAAGGTACAGGATTATAGGCTGTGCTATACATTCAGTCATCGGTACAATCAACATGATACAAAACCATGACAGCACACATTTCAATACACACTCTATTGACTATACATACCAAATCATATCCAAAATGTAAGTTTGAAATGATCCTCGACGGCTATTTTGTAATTCCGTGTAACACTAACCGGCTTTAACAACATGCATTTATAGGACTGCATTTATTTACAGCAGTATTCCCTATTATTCATCCAAATTGACATTTAGCAGAGGCACCATTACGCAGGTTTGTTCAGCCCATTGTGAAGTCATTAGCCGGCGGTACAAGCAGCAGCAGACGGGACGTCGCAGAGCTTTTTTTTTTATTTACACCTTTATTAGTTTACAGTGGCTGGCGTCATGCATCACTGCCCATCCCACTTCATTTGACCTCCACTCGTTTCCTTGTTGTGGTTTCGGTGGAACGCTGCTTGTCGCATATTTAGCATAATAGGAAAAAACACACAAACATGTGAATTCGGGGAAGAGGTTATGAGGTGGGCGGTTTTAACAAGCAGCATAAATATCTGCTCTGGATTTGTGTTTAGGTTGTTAAAAAAAAGGACAAAGGTGTGTGTGGCGTTTATTGACTCGTCATAACTCTAACCACTGAGGTGTGCGTGGGCGTGCAGGACGACGATACGTGAGGGGCGTTTACAGATTGGTACACTTCAACGCCGACGCACAAGACTTTGGACAGTATAACCAGGGTTAAATTCCCTGGCACATTACTTATCATAGGGAGTAAGCGTTGGCATTGGGCCATTCTTAATGTCACAAGACTCTTGGGTCAAAGACTGGTCAAGCCTGATTTGCACCTCACCGAAACAGCGCATCGCTAAAGCCAACGGCTGCTCATGTGAAAGCCTCCGTTTATTCAGAGTGATTATAACCGTCGACATTTCGCACCTAGACTCCTATACTCGGATGGAAACTTGCGACGTTACGATAACGATCACGCACCAACAGCAATTATTGTGTGTGATAATTACATCCTTGTTATTATCCTGTCAGATTATTTCATAATGGTTTCCGTTTGATGAATTGCACGCAATCCCCAAAACAGCATTCGGAAGAGAGCATTTGTGGAGGATTGTTGAGGCGTTTGCTGTGTAGCACCTATAGCTGTTGATACATCAACAAGACACAGCAGCTGCTCCCAACCACAGCCCCCAAAGGGGGGGAGAGGTTGGGGGCAAGAGGTGTGTGTGTGTGTGGGGGGGGCAGATCCATTTTCGCTGCTGTTCCCGGTGATAAGGCATGAGATGGCGAGCAGCGGTAAGAAGCAGATCTTGTCAGTGTAAGCCACTGGGGAAGAGGAAGACACTTGTGCTGAGCTTCCCTAAGCAGGAAGGAGCGGCCATGCTCTGACCCGCCAGACTCAATGGGACAGAGAGAGAGACGAGAGAGAGAGAGAGAGAGAGAGAGAGATTGACAAAGGCATGTGAGCTTGGTATCAGATAAGTGTGCTGCATTGGCTGTGAGTGAGAGAAAAAAACTGGCGTAGGGAACGATTTCACAAAGCAATATAAAAAACTAGCGTTAATTCATCCATTTACGGATGCTTTTTTTGCAGATTTCCGATCAAAATGATTTCCTGTGTCAGTGGTCGTTAAGTGTATCCAAAAGCGAACTACTCGGAAATAAAGCAAAACTTGTCACTGCTACATACATACTTGATCAGGAAAGCATGTCATCAAACCAGGACATAGGACACTACGATTATAACAATGAAAACAATGAAATAGGATGCCTTAATATTATATCATTTAAGAATTAATTGTAAATTATAATTTAGTGGCAAGAATAACTTCATTGCCATCAAGGCCCCAGTGGCACTAAAAGTTATCCTCTTTTCTTCCTCCTCGTCTTGGTCCTCACAAACCGAGTGAAACAACTTATTGCGGATTTCACCCTGCTAACAGAGATTCCTAGAGAGGGGATTAGAAACAGCCAGCCAGCTCTGAGGGGTCGGTGGGGTTGGAGTGGAAGTGGTAGGGCTGGCTGGGGGCATGGAGGAAGATGGTTGGCTAGCCAGCTGAGTAGAGAGGTTCGCTGAGGGGCCGGGGGTGGCTTGACTGGAGACAACTGGAACAGGAGCCAGGGCAGCTGGCCCCACCTCTTCTCCTGGTAGGTCCTAATCCCGTCCTCTTCCTCCCCTGGTCGTCTCCCCATCTTCACCTCCTCTTCCTCTCTTGGTCTCTCTTTCTTGCCAGCCTCTGTGCCTTCTCTGCTTATAGCTGCTGTTCCCCCTCATCCCCCTCATCCATCTGACATCCATCGAGATGTCCCCCAGCCTCACAGGGATTAGACCTTGTGAGGGTGTTGGCGATGTGATGGTTCAAGGTCTCTGGAATGGCCCACAGGAGGTCCCTGTGTGGTCAGAGGTGCTAGGGGTAGTGGTGGAGGTCCCTGGTGTGCCGGCAGAGGTTTCAGCCGTGGCGGTGGAGCCAGAGGTGGAGGTCCCTTGGATGGTGGTGGAGGAGCCAGAGGGGCAGGTCCACTGTGGGGTGGTCATAGATGAAGAGGAGTGGGTGGTCTTCAGGGGCATACTTGCCCAAACCACTTCTCCAAGGCCTCGCTGGAACATCTCAATTCATTCAGTCTAACCAAATGTACATAAGATTTACAGTATCACAAGCTGAATTGGATGGCTGTAGCCAAGTTAACATCACATTAAATAAAACTACTTCTTTAATATTTTTATCTTGTCAGATAGTACCATGCAATAATTCTGCCCTAGCCTTCAATTATCAGTATAAAATATTTGCATTTATTTTCCATGTCTGTTTCACATACCTTCTAATGAAAAATATTGATTATTCATTCCAATTATAAACTGCAATATCAGCATAACTAAATGGTCACAAAGGCCTCACAATGGTGTCAAGAGATAGCTTATAGTATTGGTACTGTGTTGGTAGTATGTTTGGGCTATTCATTGCCACGCAATTGTATTCTTTCATTCATTCGAGGTGCGCCTATTTTGGAAACTACCCTTTTCAGCGTCTTCACAATGCTGCCATGGGGCTTGGTTGAGATGGGATATTTATGGCTCTTGTGACTTGCCGTAGTGTCATGACATCAAGAAAGTTGTTATGCTAACCGAAAGCTTGTCTTCTAAGGCCCAGAAGACCAGGGACTACTTCCAACCTTCTTGCATAGGGTAGGTCCATTCAAATAGTTGTTTCATGGTTTATGCTTGGAACGGTCAAAAAATGCTACAAAAGCATAGCATTATTGACATAAGTAGAGGAAATGTACCTTTTTCTGTGGATTTGTGTAGAAAATTTTGCACTGAAAAATAACTGACGTACGAAGTGGGGTGTTTCCGTTCATGGCTAAGCGTCCGTATGCGGTTAAAAAAGGTACCAATATAACCAATATACAGTCAGTATATCATGTGTGGTATGCATGCCATCATTTATATTATGTTTAAAAAATACATGGAAACTAATTCGATGCTCGAATGACGATGGGATGTACCCAGTTTGCAAATATTAGCAGACTAACCCTTTTCAGCGAGTCCCTGGCATAACGACACAGTCAGGATTAAAGTCTTCGCGGAGCTTGGCAGTCACCAGCCATTTCATTTCTAATGGTGCTTGTACTCAAGCCAGTGGTGGGTGTTTATAAAGATGATGATTAAATAGATTTACAATTAAGGCCCATGAGCTTGTCAAAAGGACAACAGGCCAACAGTGTTCAGCCCACGTTATGAGTTTGATGTCTTCATTGCCGTCGGGGGACCTGTCTTCAGGTCAGTTCACACTGTTGTTTTTACTGTATTTCATACGTCTTCAACCAAGTAAGCATACAAGTATGCCAGTGAACCTGTGCGAGTTGCTGGCCTATGTCGAGTCAGAGGAGGCCACCTGACTGCAGCCACGGCTCGGTCATGATAACAACCGTTCCATCGTCATGAAATTAAATGAATCCTGTGAGAATAGACATCATTATCCGTGGCTACACATCATCACCAGAACCAACGGTCAACAAAACATCACATTCACTGCACATCTTCATCTGTTCATCGGGACAAACTGCAAGCCACGGGCTCACTTTCAAAGACCTCTTCAATTTCACAGGGAGGCGGGGAATAAAAAGCCAAATATGAAGCCAAAGCCATTTCATCCTCTGCACTAATAAAGGGCAAGGCTCCTGCAGCATTTTACCTTGAGTCTTCCAGAGCCCTCCATCGATCTGCCCTCCCCCTCCCCGAGACACGCAGCTGCATAAACAATCCTCTCAAGTCTTTAGAGAGGCTGGGAATATTAACAAAGGAGCTTGCAGGTACAGCATTCTGCAGGGGAAGGCGGCCGCTCTGGCAGCGTGAGGGAGAATGTGTTTTAGAGCCCATTATAAATCACACACAATACAGCAGCGACACGGCAGCACAGCAGTCGCCGGCCGGTCCCCCAGGCAACCTGACAGCACCAATCCCGTCTGTACAGATGGCTCTCGTCGAGGGTTTTGTACATGTGGGGGGGGGCACTTTGTGTTCCCCGGGTGTCTCCTGTGGATGTGTTTGCGTTCAATTCCTCTGCATTAAACCTAATAGAATAACCAGAAACCTGCGCCCGGCACTATCCGAACTTGTCTCATTCACGGGGGTCTATTTGCCTTCTGTCATGTCATTTGTTTTATGTGTTTTTTGCACACATACACACACACACACGGACATGGACACATGCAAGTACACACACACAACATACCAGACCGGACCACAAGTAAAACACTCGCTGGGCCCAGGTCTAATGTGATGGCCGGCTGGGTGGAAGGGACTTACAGATCTTGTGCTTTCCTTTCATGGGGAACTTCACCACCAGCTCCTGGGGGTTGGTGCAGATGAAGACGAAGGGGGACGCCGACTCCTCGCAGGTATCGGGGAACTGCAGGCGGGAGACAGGAACATATCAGCACACACACACACACACACACACACACACACACACACCCACACCCGCTGCAGCCGCCGCTGCACGCCAGATATGAAAGCATCGCTCAAGCTCCCACACCTCATCTGTTATGTCATGAATCATCTCCTTTAACACATAGCGGTGTTAATCACCGGTATGTGTAGTACAGTTTGGGAGGGAGAGGAGGAAGGAAAAATATAAATAAATAAAAAAATAAAAAAGGCATTATTTGTGTTACAGCTGGTAAAGCATTTATCGGTTGAAGATAATTACACATAATAAATAATAAGATGATGAATCATATTCCCGCTGTGGGGATGGCGTGTTTCTCTCACACTACCCCCCCTCCTCCTCCTCCTCCCCCGCCCCTCCCCTCCCTCTGTGTGTGTTATTGATTGGTCTCTTAGGTGAGAGTGGGGAATTGACTGACACTTCATGACAAAGGAGTCATCTTTCCCATCGCGGGCAGCGGTCGCCGCTTCTCGACTCATCCAATTTCCTCCGGCGGCGCAACCGGATAGCGGCATGATTACATCTACCCGCTGGGAGGGGGCGGGGCCTTTTCACGTCATCCCTTTTGACGGTGAGACAAAGTACAATGCTTGCCCACGACCCGCCACACACAACCACATACTGTATATACAAGCACACACACACACACATATACATACAAGCACATACACATACAAGCACACGCACCTATATATACAAGCACACACACACACACACACATACAAGCACACACGCATACATACAAGCACACTGACACAAATACATACAAGCACACACACACACACACACATACAAGCATACTCACACACATACATACAAGCACACACAAGTATATATATATATATATATATATATATATATATATATATATATACATACATACATACACACAAGCCCACACACATACATACTAGTACACGCACACACCGACACACTTATACATACAAGCACACTGACACAGACACACACACACACACACACACACACACACACACATCTAAAGATGGACGATGTAAACACTCAAGACTCATTAAAAGTCCAGGCCGCCACACGCATCCGCTCCTCGCTCCGCCGCCGACCGACCCTCCGACTGCAGCAGCGGTGGCGCCAGCGGCGGTAATGGTGATTCCCGTGTCGCTGGCCATCACTCTCTGTATTAAAAGCCTCCCAGGCGGTGTGCGGATAAAGCAGCTCGCCCACAGCGGACAACAGAAACTGTGGGGGGGGGGAAACAGGGGCCCTGGAGGACTTAGTAGCTGCCAAGGACCCGTTAGCCAAAGGACAGGAGACGTTTATAGTGCAAAGGGACGAGCAGTGCCGCCCGTATTAAACGGGTGGAGTCACGCCGAGTCCGACCGTTTCCTGCATTTACACGTTTACAGTTACACAATCTGGAGGGTTTTTGAATCCTCTCTCGGAGTCACACAAACATGTACACGGCAAAACACGCACACAGTCAAATGTGTTTCTCTGCATTTAACCCATCCTCGTATTAGGAGCAGTGGGCAGCTGTTGTCTATACAGCGCCGGGGTGGGGGGGGGGGGGCATGCAGTGTAGGGGTCTGGTGCCTTGCTCAAGGGCACCACGGCAGTGCCCAGGAGGCAAACTGCCACCTTTTCCCAAGTACCAGTTCTCACTCTCTACTTCGGGGTCCGTTTCGGGGACTTCAACCGGCAACCCTCCGGTTCCCCAAGCCAAGTCCCAACAGACTGAGCTACTGCCACCCAGTTGACATGGTCACCAGCCCAAGAAACAGCTAATTACGGACTAAACTGCGAATGCAGTCATCCTTAAGCTTAATTGAGTGAGTGAGTGAGTGAGTGAGTGAGTGAGTGAGTGAGAGAGTGAGTGTGTGTGTGTGCAGATGCAACCCTGTCTAGTCTTGCCGGTACACATACGCCTGATTTTCTCTGAAAGTCAGGCGTGCCGTACGTGACATGTGGACGCCAGCAGTCTAAAGTTGAATTTGAAAGTCAAAAAAACAATCATGACCTAGTTAAGTAGAGGTAATATCATGGGATTTGAAGCTAAACCCTACCAAGGAAAGACAGAGCGAGAGAAGTAAAGAAAGAAGATTGCGCAAACAGCCAAACTGAATAAGTGTGTGTGTGTGTGTGTGTGTGTGTGGGGGGGGGTTCATATTAAAAACCATCTTGTTTCTACATAATATGCCTCATTTTCACAACAAGATGGCTGGTTTGGTCCGTGGACTTCCGAGGGAACAAAATGGTGGTTCCTGGTCTCTCCCAAGAAGACGTGTGAAGAAACCGAGCGGAACTATAGCCAATTGCGCTTCAGTGTGTTCTAGTGAGAGAGACCCGGCTACTCCTCCCCCCCCCCCCCCCCCCCTTCACCCACCATTAGCTAATTAGCATTTGAAGCTGTTGAATGTACTGGCTAGCTCCCCCCCCCCTCCCTCCACCTCTGCCCCCCCCCGCCCCACACACCTAATTGTTTCCATACCATGTTAATCAAAAGGGCATATAACACGGTGGCTGTGTGACAAGAGGACTCGCTCGAGCGCTTCCAATGCATCAGAGAGAGGGAGGGAGGGGAGGGAGGGATCCAGACGCCCCTCCCCCCCCGTCCAACAATACAATTAGAAGTGTAAGCCTGCTCCTGAAATGCGTCGTCGCTATTTTTAACTAATCCATTCTGCGGTTATGTGATAATTGAATTTCAGCTTGGGTCACTCCGGGGTAAGTTGCTTTGCGGTGGTTGTTGTTGTTGTTTTTTCCCCCGACTTGCTGGTCAGAGGGTGGTGGGCGGCTAGGTAGCTGGGGAGCAGGTGTACAACTCGAGGGTTTTGGTAAAGGTCTCGTCAGCATCCACCTGCTTCCGTGATGGAGAATAACAAGTGCAATATATCAACAGCAGCAGCCAGAAAATGTTGGAGAATGTGTCGCCTGGCTGGACTCTGGACTTAACATAAAAACGCAGCGGTTTGCACATTTTCTGAACTCTGTTCTAACTGTTCACTTTTGCCCTCCTAAAAATCAATGACACACACCATTTAGAAAAACCTAGTGTGGTCTTGAGGGATCAGGATAATGATTATAAGAATATAATTGAACACTGCCAGTTTTAAAACCATTCATCCATTCTCAAGGAGGCTCTTTTGCAATATAAATCTGGCATGTGACGGACCAGCATCTGAGGTAGCAAATGACTAACCAACCAGGTTGATCATTTAGTGAGAGCACTCAGCAAAGTCAATCCAACATGATTATGGCCAAAGAAAAGATAAAACCACAGAAAACCACCTGGATTGAATGGACGTTTTAATGCAAAGTCAGCATGTTTGACATTTCAAAAAAGCATTGCATCTTTGAAAAAAGTTACGGACCGAATCGAAAACACAACATAGCCTTAAATAACACAAGCGGGCATAACAAGTCAATGGAACGATTTTACAAAACCCCAAAAAATAAAAGAAGCCTCCTACTGTTTTAACAATTTGCCTCCAAGACTGCAAACTCAATAAAGTGTCCATTATTTTCAATTTGCTGGGATGCAGCCAGAGGGGCTGCAATAATACTAGACTGTAATAACAGGAGATCCACAGGAAGAGGGGGCGAGCGGCCGAACCAGAGGCCAGCCTCTGGCGGTAATGAATAATAGCGACTTGGAGGACAGCGAGAGGGCACGGCGACCCCCGCTCCCCGGCTACTGGTAGGTTGGCTGTGAGTGTGAATATTGCATCAGTCGCCCGCCCCCGCCCGCCCGCCCCCCCTCCCTCTTTCATTCTCCCTGTACTCCCCCAGCGAGACCAATAGTAGCAGCCCGGTAGTTTGGTGCAGAGAGCTGCCATGGATGAGGACCAGAAATGGACCAGGGATGAAAAAAATAAAACACCTTGCATTGGTCACAACGAAACATAACCCATGTAGCAATGAGGATTTGACAGCAGGACACCAAACCATTTTGACCATTTCGGAGACCGTCAAGTGAGAGCTCAACAAGCCAACGCTGTTCCTGCCTCAGTCTCTCTCTCTCCCTCCCTCTCTCTCTCGCTCTCTCTCCCCCCACTCTGTTACTTCTCCGTCTCTGTCTCTCCCTCCCTCTCTCTCTCACTCTCTCTCTGGTACTTTTCAGCTGCTGTCGGCAATTAAGGGCAGCAGAGACAAGTAATCTCCTTGTGGGCGACAGGGCCAGACCAGAGCAGGCATGTGGAGTGGGCTGTGCAGTCAGAGTTGTGGGGGGGGGGGAGAGAGGGAGGTGGGGGGGGGGGGGGTTGGAGAGGCGGTGTGGTTGGCCCCAGCCTCAGCCCTCGCCAGTCTCCGCTTGGCTGCACTCAATCTCAGCCCAATAAAAAGGCCTTCATTGGCAGGGTGCAACTGAGCCAGACGGGCTGGGGAGCATGTGGCTTTTAAAAATGAGGAGGGTAGGTTATAGTGGTGGTGGTGGTGGTGGTGGTGTGGGAGGAGAGGGGAACAGGAAAGATAGAGACAAAGAGACCGGATCAGAGCGGCGGGTAGGAGGAGCACAAGCGAACGGTAGAGACGTAGAGGGAGAGATTCTGAGAGATAGGGAGACACACGCATACTGTAGTCAAACGTCTTCCCAGAGACCAGAGGAGAGGAAAGGAAAAACAACATTGCATACTGCTTAGCTAGCTTTGTCATGGCTGCTTTCACCCTGGGAATGGATTAACAGATGGATTCTGTCTCTGAAGAGAAGACTACATGTGGGAGGTGAAAGGAGGCCCTGGAAACTATGGGCAACTTAACGTATAATCTATCCCCCCCCCCAAAGAAAACAAAATAAAACAGGCCTCTTGGTTGTAAATCTGTAACTCCACAGTAATACATTGCCTGTGGCACAAGCTTCTCATGCTGGTATTTTTTTTGGTTATTTAGCAGCTCATTGTCTTTCTTGTGATCTAATAAATAAAGATGTTGGTGTTGCAAAACATGTGTGCTTTGTGCATTAATTTGGCCATGTAAGTATAATTAATAATTAATAAATATACTTAACATGTAATACAGGGGAGTTGATTGCGAAAACATCTTCCAGGGACTGATTTGTATTCGGCTGTCGGTAAGCATTTAATGAATTTTGGTCCAATTCCGTTGACATGCTTCTTGTGCTGAATATAAACCAGGATACCGACACCGTTATTTTGTTAATCTAGGTAAAGAGCTAATTGTAAAAAAAAAGGGACCAAATTCAGCATGGGCAATCTTTGCCCTGAAATTTGTTTATGGAATCCGTATAATTGTCCTCCCAATTAAAACCTTCTCTGGTTGGGGGTTTTGCTATAACAATCACAACATCTTTCCATATCGCTACATTAAAATAAAATGCACAAAACACTTCATTTTATGGTGCATGTTTACACAACCCAAAGATTTAATGATGGTGAAAACAAGTGCTAAAACGATGGTGGAATAGCAAAAATGTCCAACACAAAGAGCATTCTGGAGCTCTTAAATCTCTCTTAGCTTCCTTTTGTGCGATAATGTAAACAAGCAACAGCGTCGTATATATTTATGTTGGTTCCGTTTTCCTGCCAAGTTTCTCTTAAAAACCAACATACACATTTGAGTCGTTTCCATTAGTTCCATTAGTTTATTTGGCCCCCGTGTGAACGGCCAAATAAACACTCAACGTACGACTCAACTGGCTTTCGGATCTGATCGCTGGCACAGGCAAATTTAATATAGAACATTTCTATGGACACGCCGAGTGTTTGTGATTACTGCGGCGCCATGTGAGACGGATCCAATTCAATATGAAGCCGGTTCCGCCTAAACAGGCAGCCTCACTGAGGATCACCCTGGCTGCTGCGTTCACTCGGGTTCAAGCAGATTGGACCCGTGCAGTGAGTGGGTGAAAAATACACCACACTTCCTTCACCGGCAGAATCAACCCAGTGTCAAGTCTGGACAGTGAACGGCTATTAATAAAGAGTGTCCAAAAATGGGCTCCTGAACTTTTCCATTATTAATCTCCTCAAAGCAAGGGGGGAGACCGGTTCATTATGAGGGTCTGAGAACATTACATTTCTAGTACTTATCTACTGTTACCGGTGCTCTACTCGACCCTCAAAAAAAGAAAAACATTTTATTGTGAATATAATATTGCTTGCCAAAGTAATTTTAGAAAAAAAGAGGCTATAAACAAGAAATATTTTTCCACTGGAATGTAAAATGGGGCTGTCTATGCACTAGAAAGACACGACAACACAAATAAATTGGTGAAAGCTTTGCAAAGCAGGACTTTTTGCTAAACTGAATGCTGGTAAAATAGATGGGAACATTATCAATGACCAATTCATTAATTATTTGCATATAATGTACTACCCCCATTGTAATCGTACAAACCTGGTTGGAAACCTGCAAAGTATTCCTTTGAGAATGGTATTTAATTAGCCTTTAGCTGCTCAACAACTAAACAATTCCAAACAAATTCCAATGTAAGGTTTGAGGGAAAGCCAGATTTACCGCTAGTTTCTAACATATTAACACCTGTACCTAATTGTAGCACTGTTCATTTCATGAATTCTTTGGTGGCATAAATCGATGTCTGCTTTGATGTCACCAAGTCAATATCTTGAAGGAACACCTTTCTTGAAAGTCCTTCTGCAGAGCAGAGCTCAGAGCAGAGCTTTGTTTTCCACCTCCGAGACTTGGTAAAACATAATGATTCACTTCCAGAGCTTTGGTTAGTTAAGGGCTAGCCAGGCGTTAACCATTTAGCTCGCATTAGCGATGACAGGTGTGGTGAAGTCATGTGTTTTTTCACAGAGAGAGATTTACACAGGCTTCCACCCTTAACCCAGTTCCACTTTTCCTAGCCCGGTTTATGACTTCACCTCCTGGGGTAGGCCCCAGGGCAAAGGGAAAAACAAGACAGCCACACACACACAACAGTCAAAGCTCTTCAGTCTCAACTGGGCCAACTGCTGGAACTTTCCCCTGCAACGCGTTGGCCTCGCACAGCTAAGGCTCTGTTTGCCGAGAGGCAGTAGCCCTAGAAAATCGTTAATAATAGTAATAAAACCTTCATCGACCCGGAGAACGGGGAGAGCGCAATATTCAATGGCAGTTTGATCAGGGTCGTACCTGATTCTGAGGAAATCATCCGTGTGCTGCTTTTTCCATTTAACCACAAGGTAACAAACAAATGCAACATCAGCCTCTGACCATGCACTCACACACACACCGGACAATTATCATGTGGATGTTCCATCTTCCACTTCAGAGCGCACCAGTGAATCTTGAGTATTAAACGCTGTTATGTTCCTGCCAAAATCTCCTTTTATTTGCCCCACAAATCCATGTTCTTTGCAGCACAGAATGGACCCAACCTTAAGTCACGGGGGGGGTGGGGGGGTTTGGGGTGAACAAACCAGTTCACAGCGGGCCCACGATTTCATAATATGGAAATGGTGTGGGGAATTTACGAACGCATCTGTCCCCCTAAAGGTGAAGGTTAGCTTTGATTTCGGTGCTGGAGCGCAACCCCGTCCATCTGTGTTCACTCAGCCACAGTGGGAAATGACTACAACCCCTCTCTCACAAGTCCTCCCCCCTCCCCCCTCGAGCTTCACAGCCATCAGCCGTTTGGAAAAAGGTGCCTTGATGGTGGTTATAAGAAAAGTCTTAGGGATTTTTCCTCAACACCCAAAAGGTTAGCACTCGATCTCCAGGCTTTCAGAGTGCCAACGTGAAGCAATCTCTCTTAAGGGCAGGCATCACATTTTCTTTTCTGCCATTCCATTTTGCTTGTAAATATAGTCTGACACCGGAGGTAACCACAAGTGAAAAGCCTTCTCGATGAAGAATATTGTATGCTGCAACACGGACACCGTTGTCCGACACCGGTGTCCCCTGATTGATTGCTACACTCGATGGTGGGTGGTGTGAGCCTTACACATAATGGAAACAACATCTATCGAGGCAAAGCATTGTACTTCAATATGCTCATTTTCTTTTACAACAACCAACCATTCAAATACAATATTGTACAGCATACTCACAATTATTGTTAAACGGGTTGGTTACAATGTGGTTTTATTTACAGCTGCAGACAATTGTTCCACCCTCGGAGGAAAATAAGATGAAACTTATTGCCTAGACTTGATTTATCGCCCTTTTAGGAAATCCATATAAATCATTATTCCCCCCCCCCCAGACAATGGGACTAATGACGCTTAGGTTAATCAATACAATCCTTCCGAAAGTACAATGTCTCAGAACTGCAACAATTGCAGTACATTCTGAGCACATTGATTAGGGCATAAGTAAAAAAAAAACTAAACGTCTTAAATGTCTAGCCAAACACTACCTGCGCTGTGAACGCCATTTCAAGGTCGGCGGTAAATTATTGACAGTTACCGGGAGCATGTGGCTGTCCGCTCGGCGACGAGGGAGGCTTCCATTTGATCTAGCTTCTGGGAGTACAGTGTAATAAGGAAGAAGCTACACGCAGCCGTTAAATTAACCATGAATATTTATGGCAACGGGACATTCGTTCAGTCAGCTGTGAAACACATTGCATCTCTGGGATTGAACAACTTAAGCGATCCAAGAGTCATTTTCTATTGTTCTATTCCAAATGTTAAACATTTTTGTACAGGATTTTTTTGTTTGTTATTAATGAGCATAAATGCTACAGTGGGGGGGGATATTTTGATTCTGCCACAATCCCAGGCAAGGAAAGGCTAGAAAACAGCAGCAAGCGGAAACTGGGAACAACCTCCCACATCTTCCTCTTCCTCCTGGCTTTTCCCCCTCCTGATGTCATTACCGCGGAGCTGCTGAGCAGACACGTCAGCCGGCACAGTACAATTGAATCTGTAATCTCTGACCCCGCATTGCACAGACAGCCTCTCTCTACCTCCCTCGCTCGCTCTCCTCTTCTTCTTCTTCTTCTGTCAAGTCTGCCTGCCTCTCTCGTGCTCTTTTCCTCCATCTGACAGATGCTTGTGGTGGATTCAGCTCGGGTAAGGCTTGACTGGGTGACAACCTCACCCTCTCGACTCCCACTCAAACACACACACGCACACACACAAGCAGCCTTGTGTATGCCAACGCATACAGAGATAGCAAAACTGAGCGCCTGTGACGGCTGACATGAACAGCAGAAAAGACGGCGCCAAACGGAGCGAAGCGCTTTGTACTTTAATGAGAGCAGGCGTGGAGATTAATTCACATATTGACATTCGTTTCTGTTCACATTTCTGCCAGCTTTGATGCGGCAAGACGGACACCCACTGACTTTGGGCAAACTTAATACTTCATAAATCACAGTTCATTAATTTCCTTGTTGCCAAAACAGGAAACTGGCAACACACCGGCCTGGTAGGGAGTCTTTTTTTTTTTTTCAATAGCTAACACCAGATGTGGATATTGAATACGAGTGGAAAACCCTAATGAGTCTTAGCTTGGAGCTTATTATGGGGGTTTAACGCTATGCCGGTGGCAAAGGAACAGATTTGAGTAGAGGTCTTCTCGTTTTCGGTCTTTATCCAACTATTTAATCAATGGCCAATCAAATGGTGATTTAATGACGCCTGGACAATCTCCCTAGCATTGGAGCATAGTTTTGACAGGTTTGCAAAGCCGTGCACAAATAAGTATTTAGACACATTTCAATGTGTGTGTCATTTACCAATACTAGTTGTGTAAAACACATTGGCTCGTTGACCTGGACAGAAATAGGAGACAAATTAAGGAAAACCATCAGCCACAATAGAACAAAACAAACCCATCAATTACCTTGTTTGTTACATCAAAATGACATAATTGATCATTTTGCCAGCATTGTTACATTGCCATTCAGCATTTTGATATACTTTTCAAACTACTTGTGTTACAAAATCATCATAGTGCCATAGCACGGTATAAGGAAAACTGTTGAAACGTCCTTGGAAAAAAAAGCACTTGCATTTTAGAAAAAAGGAATTAATAGCCGTTTCACATATTAGCATAAAAATTGGTGGTGAACTTCCTTGGCCTGAATGATATTAGCTTAATGAAAATGAAAGGGATGACTATATACATATATAGCAGGATTATAATTAGAAGTTGGAATGCATCAATCATTGCTCATTTAACTGCAGCACTGTGGGGAGCACATGGTTCCGGATACGCGCGTCCCAGTTAGAGCGCTATCGTGGCTTTACAGAACTCGTGAAACAACGCACCTGAACGCCTGTTTTAAGACTTGGCGGTTCACGTTCCATTACAAAGTTTGTTGGTCGCTTATACAAAAAACAGGCACCGCGATTTCACGATCGCCAAAACAAGAGGTTATGCTGCAATCAAATCCATGGTTCATGAGCGGCATCGGCTAATGGGAGAAGCATAAGTCGAGTGGCAAACAAGGATATTTACATGAACTCATGATTCACCCATCCATCATCCTCGTTGTTCAGACACTAAATGACACTAAGCGGCTACTGTTGAAGTCTGTGGCGGTTAATCACGCATGCTACGACTACATACGGCTCATAAAAAAAAAAACATCCCACAAACCGGCCCCCTGTACCTCTGCAGAGAAAACAAAGTGTGAGTGGAGAAAGAAAAAAGGCGAGAGGAAAACACGCAAAAAAAACAATCCTAAAAAAAAAAATGGACGGCTGTTTAAGTCAGGCTGCAAAAAAGGAGCATCAGCAGCAGCAGCAGAAGCAGCAGAAGCTATGTTTTCCATGTCTCTCTCCTGGTGGGTTCAGCTGGTGGTGGGCCAACCAACGCCCGGGGACCAACGCATTCCAAACACGACAGTCACATGACGCCCGGCCCCTGCCATGGAATACTGCCCAGCACGCAGGAGGGAGGAATGTACCGCCACCACCGTGTGTGTGTGCCCGTGTGTGTGTGTGTGTGTGCGTGCCCGTGTGTGTGTGTCTGTGTGTGAGTGTGTGTGAATAGGCAGGCACAAAGAAACAGACGAAAGAGAAAGGGAAGGAAAGGGCCTAGGAATTCAACACCTAAAAAGGTAGAAGGGAAAATAACTGGCTAAATTCTTATAAAAACCAAACCTGTTCCATGGGAAATATTGAACCCCCCCCCCCCCCCCAGTGACCACAGCAGACATCGACAGGAGAACACAATGTGGCCCTGCTGAGGAAATACCCGGGGGGGGAAGTGGTCTAGTGAAAAAGTAGAGCAGGCTCTACAGAGGATTCACACGGGGCTGTAAAATATGACCCGGGAAGAAAAAAAAACAAGACTTTGACATGACTTCCTTGGCTTTTGGGATGTGTCCAACGTATCCTGAAAGTCTCTCCCAGTCTTGACCCTCTGTGCGTGTGCGTGCGTGTAGGAAGGTCTTTCAGCGTATAAATATCACATTACCACAGAAGGAATCAGGGGGCATCAGTGGGAGCTTCCAGTCGGCCTCCCTAACGAGGGCAGGGGCCTGGCCTCGGTTAGCCAGAGCAAGATGGCACAGTGGGGGGGGGGGGGGAAAGAGAAAGCAACCCTTTACCAGAGGCGACCAGCTGCACTTACAGCTATGCAGTGTGGTGTGGTGTAATGCGCCTGTGGTGTGCCTCCTGCGACAAGGCAGGCCACACATCAAACAAGTTACTGCCTATTTATAATGCAAGCAGGGATTAGGATTTACTCACTGTGCTGGTGAGGTTTTAAAAGCCCCACATTATACGTGTGGCCCGAGCACAGCTGAATGGTGGATGTTGGACGTAATCACATATTACAGAGGATACATGCACTTAGTATGGATTTCTTTAGAATATTGTGGCATTTATTGTACAGTATATTTAGTGTTCAGTATGGAATGGTTTGTATCAGCCTACCCACAGCCCATAGTTGTGCCAAAATGTTTTAGAATACACAAGGCAAAATGTTGCAATGTTGAGTATGTAGTGTTGTCCAGGTACAGTTTGATTTGTAAGCCCACCTAGCAGCCTAAGAATATCCACTGAACAATATAGGAGGCAAACATAGCAGGGTAGCTTACACTACTCCACTTAATATAGAATTGGGAGTTGCAAGCTCAAACTCGATGCGAACGGTTGGCCCCAGACATTTTCTTCCTTTGCCGAGGTGTTATCCTATGGTGGAGAGAGCGTTCCAAAACAGAATGGAAACTTCATCATTCGTCATTCTCTTCCTCATACACAAAAACGTTTCCAGTTATTGTGTGTGTGCGTGCGTGCGTGTGTACGCGTGTGTGTGGGTGTGTGTGGGTGTGTGGGTGTGATTTAGCGGTTTCAGGAGGGGATTGTTTCTGTTATCGTGTTCCATTAGGGCTTACAGCAGCACCTCGTTACGGCACATCTTGCCAACTGTGCTCTACACCAGATAGCCCCGGTGAAATGAAAAGATCAAGTGCATTGTCTGCAGAAAACGCTTGGAAAAACAAATCAGGCCCCTGGACAGACCCCACACTGAAGCAGGGGCAGAACGGTGTCTTTACTCGGTGCTGTTCAGCCGCTTCATTCATAGCATCAACATGAATCACTATTGTTTGTGGACGTATGAAAAGATTGTAAAATCTGCTCACTTTTCAGCCCACCTAAAGCAACTTTGAGTCCCCCCGATTGATGTGGAGATCCAATAGCATATCCGAGGATACAGCTCCATTTCGAGACATCCCCCCCCGTAAATTCAAAGAACTGTAACAACACACATTTTAACCAAGCATGACCACGTGTCCACTGACAGCCAAATAACCTCCCAGGTATCTGTCATTAGGAGTAGTTGTAGTTATATTTGACCAAATGTTGGTGTCCCAACAGCAGGGCTCATCTGCTAGTTCCAACGTGCTGTAGAAGACTTATAGAAACCCCAGCTTCTGCCATCACACACACACACACACACACACACACACACACACACACACACACACACACACACACACACACACACACACACACACACACACACACACACACACACACACACACACACACACACACACACACACACACACACACACACACACACACACACACACACACACACGTCTCCATAGACTGACAGAACTAAATCAATATACCACTATAGGCTCCATTAAAAGGCAAACAGTAGCAGGCTCTTTTTCCACCCCTCCACCATATGTCCGCTGGGGGGGGGGTCCTCCGACCCGCGGCCACCCAATCACGATGTGCCTTACTCGGGTGCACACTTGGTAGCACCGGCGGCGTGTGAGCGACCGATCGGGACAACAATGGCGTTATTACGAGAGTGTGGCTTGACCCTATCGATGTAATGGTCATTACAGCCACCCAGTTCCAACGTTAGGTGGATATATGAAGCCTCCATGGCCCGACGGCTCGGTACTTGCGGGCTTAGTTTCCGTCGCGGTATGTATGGGCCACCGATGGTGTGTCCGATGTGATCCATTTGGACCCTGTCCCTATCCTGCCGCACCCTCGCGGCAGGATAGCTCAGTCTGTCGAGACTTGGCTTGTGAACCGAAAGGTCGCCGGTTCAAGTCCCTGAAACACACCAGACCCCTACACTGCTCCCCGGGCGCTGTATATTTAAATAGCTGCCAACTGCTCCTAATACTACTAGGATGGGTTAAATGCAGAGAAACACATTTCACTGCGTACAGTACATGTATGTGACCAATGAAGAGGATTCAATCCTCCAGATTTAGATTTAGATTATATTCGCCCCGGTGGTGTTGGGTGAAGCAGCACCCTGGCCACCCTCCACCCCCTCATGCGTACATCTGCACCCCTTGCTGAGTGAGCAGCGGGGAAATGGAGGTGGTTGGGTGGGGGTTGGAGACACAGAGCACAGATCATAATGGCCGGCCAATTATCAGTATAGCGGGGGGGGGGGGGGATGTGGTGTGCTGGGGATGGGGGAGGGGGTTGGTGTGCATTGGGGAGGAGTGAGAGATTAAGGGGGGGGGGACCGGATCAATACACCAGTCAGTTTCTAATGAGGGGAAGGATCGTCCGGAGCAGATGGAAACCCTGCGGTGCCCGGGGTGGTCTCTCTCTGTCTGTCAGCAGGGGCTTTCAGTGCTCTCTCTGCCGGGACGCTGGGAGTGCACCACTGCCCCTAGAGGGCTGTGACCGCCACTGCGCTCCACACACACACCGCTGACATTCATACATTCATTCATGACACAAACACACTACAGAAGCCCAATCACGTCCACTTGGCCCGGCAAACAGAGAAAAAAAACCCCCACAGAGATAGAGCAGATTAATTAAACCATAACACACACACACACACACACAGATGAGGGTGTTAACTAGGAACATGTTTTTAGCATGTACGCTGGGTTGCCAAATCATTTTTTTTCTTTTTCCCAGGCTCCCATCCTTAAATAATTCACTCGTGGCGATTCCTACTCGTTTGTCAGGGCTCCGAGGACTGATGGCTGTGTCTTTTCCGTGGCCCCCACCCCCCACCCCCCACCCTCCCTCCCCTTTAACCAGCTACAGCTGCCAGCAGGACAGTAAATCCACCGCCTTACACAACCCCCTCTCCCCACCCCCCCCCACCTCCCAGTGCGGACGTGTTCTCCCCTGCATTAGCACAGCACACACTAAGCACCCCCCCCCCCCTGCGCCTGCCTCTCTGTCCCCAACCTCCTCTCTCTCTCTCTCTCTCACACACACACACACACGGAGCATCTAAACGGCCGTACCCCAGGACCCCCCCCCCGCCTGCCGCAGTGGAACACTGAGCTGCCATTCCACCGTGTGCTGTGCTAGAGTCTCTCATCCATCGCTGGCTGCGTTTTCTACCATGACCTCTTTCTTTCTCTGCCTTTTTTCCTCCCCTTTTTTTTTTATTGTTTTTTGCTTTGTGTGGGTAGGGGGTGTTATTTATGACTGTTCCATGCTAGTGAACACCAACACGCACACACACACGCACACACACACGCACACACACACGCACACACACGCACACACTTAGCCTTTCACAGGATGAAAGGCCAGTCACTCTGCTTGTGAACGTGATTTTTGTTTTTTTACAGCCCTGGGTGGAATGAGTGGTTGAGGGGAGATTGAGCACTGGGAAACCCCCACCCCTCCACACACACACACACACACACACACATACGTTTAGAAAAACCCCCGAGCAGCAGCAGCGAGAGAACACACACAGACGTGAGGGAGATAAGGTGATACGACGCCCGGAGACAATCGGAAACACATTCATCTGATCACAGGACCACGTTGTCACAACTAACTAAGACGAAAAGAATCAATAATCAGCGCGCACACGCACACACACACACACACACACACACACACACACACTCTCCAGGAACCATTAAACAGCTCCGCCTGCAGTTTCAGGCTTTTTTTTCTTCTTTTTGGCGCGTCACGATTAGCGGCAGGCAGATGGGGGGATGAGTGATGCGCGAGGCTGCATTTTGTCTCCGAGCCGACGCAGCAGGGGATGGGGATGGGGAAGCGGGGAGGGGAAACCAGCGGCACACACTATTGTTCTGCTATTAATCAGCATGAGGTCTCAAGTCTACTCTCAGACACCCGACAGGTTTCCCCCCCCCCCCCCCCCCCTGCATCCGCAGCGATTGCGTAACGACACCGGCAGCCTCCGCGCTTGATGGACGTGAGCGTAATTAAAAGAGGAGATTGGCAGGCGCTGCAGCATTTCGGGCGAGGGGGGAAAGGGAAAACGGATTTTGGTTGCAGCCGATCGGCTGGGTCTTTGGGAGGCTAATTGCTTTCCACTGTGGAATGCTTTGGAATGGGGGCAAGGGGGGGTGCTGGCTGGGGAAAGAGGTGCAGAGCGGCCTCTGCTGGTGGAGAGATGCACTGCAACCATATGTATTCATGCACTGTGTTGTGGTGTGTGACACACACACACACACACACACACACCTTAAGCGGAGAAAATAAAAAAATGATACCCCCCTGAATGTAACAATTCTTTTTTTTGAAAAGTAATAATCTTATTATGTAAAAAAAAGAGGTTGTGATTTGGGGAAATAAAAACAACAGCAAGAGTAACATGTAACACTCTTTCATTTGAAGACTGCCGGTGTGAACGTTCCTCCACGCAAACAGAGGTAAATGTGGACTTTGCCTTTGACATATCTATACAGTTTACACCAACAGAGATTCACACACACACACACACACACACACACACACACACACACACACACACACACACACACACACACACACACACACACACACACACACACACACACACACACACACACACACACACACACACACACACACACACACACACACACACACACACACACACACACCTGTTCCCTGAGCTGATCCTGGGTCAGGCAGTCGGTGACATTGATACAGCCCAGCAGGCATCCTGTAGGGTAGTCCTTGGGAAACCTTGGCTCTGCAGAGACGACAAACAAGGCGGCGGTCAACGCCTACAGTGCACACAGCACAACCCACAGAGCATCTCCGCAGGCACAGTAGCCGCCACAAGTTATCCCCCTAAATCCTCTGTGGGCTTAAGTAGAGATTCAAGTGTTGTTAAAAAATAAAATAAAAAGCTTGTGTGCTAGCGAGCGTACCGTTCCTGTAGAGCTGGCGGTACATGGACTCCACCTCCGCCGTCTCCTGAGGCGTGGGCTTCTTGGCCGCAGCCGCGATCCACAGACGGCCTCTATGGGACGTGTACCAAGTCCGTCCCTCCTTTCTAACAAAAATCAAAATGTGCAAAACACACCCGTAAGTTGGACCCACCGACTCCCGCCGATGTCACTAACGATTACAAAAGGGGTTGACATTTGACATTTGGTTGGGTCACTGTGCCGCTGACCTCTTGATGCCTTTGACCAGCAGCGAGGCCCACGGCTGGTGCATGCTGAGGCACATGCCTCCGTCCGAGATCTCCTGCAGCTCCCGGTCCTGGAGCCTCAGCCTGGACCGCTCCGGCCCTGCCGCGTCTTCCGGCAATGGCCCACCTTTCTCTGGGGGACGCCTGGAGCTGCCCCCTACGTCCACCCACTGGGAACACAAGACGACGGGGTCAGAGTTTCTGTTGAAGTATTGCTGGTGGATGCTTATCATAATTATAACAATCAGTTGGTAACAATCAGTTGGTAACATTGCGGAGTCAAGGGCTTCCATCAACACATTACACATTCAATTGTGAAGCATATTGCAATTGCCCTATTTAGGTGCTGAATAATTAACATTACAACTTGTGCTTTTTGTACGACCCTTCTATTTTTTGCATAGCTTATGTATTTTTGGTACATAAGCACACAATACACAATAAATGTCACTTTAGTCTCCCTTCCAAATGACATTCACCCCTTAAAAAAAACGGTCCAAATGGACCAAAAAAGGAATACAACCATATAACCAAGGCGACTCACTTGAGGAGCGGCCTGCACAATGTTAGGGTTGACTAACTCTCCGAAGTTCTGCTTTCCTCCTTGGTCCCCAGCGCGCGACGGTGACTTCAAGAAAGAGTCTGTGGTGATGGCATTAATGGTCTCATCCAGCCTGCAAACATTGCACACTTTGTCAGAGGAAAGTCTACGTCATAACAAAACACATTGTTGGACTAAACCAAAACCACTCAATCAAACGCTGCATCATTCTACTCACTTATTGTAGTACTGCCCGTTGTTGTCCGTCTCGTCGAGAACTTGTCGACCGGCAAAGTCCAGTGTGATCTTCCGGTCTTTGCGCGAGGCGTGGCGGAGTTCCCGTAGCTCCTCGTCCTGCTTCCTCAGCTTCTCCCGCTCACTGGTGGACAACCACTGGTTGGAATCCGTGGCAAAGTAGTCAGACTCATCGTCCAGGACCTGGGTTCTCCTCACACTGCAAACACAATGATGATCATGATGCTGGTGGTGAACAGATCCCTTGCACCGACACATAGAAGATAACAATAACTAGTAATAGGTTAAAAGCGGCCATATCAATCAATTAAACATTAATTCAATTAAACTAGCATTATTGCCAAGCCACTATTTCCAGATATTTTGCCCCCTCAAGAAAAATATAGAAATGGCGAATATCAAAATCACTAGGGATTCCACAATACCTGTTCTTATCATATTCCAGCAGCTTGTCTTTGTGTTGGACTGCCTTCTCCAAGCCTGCGTTCATCCGGGCTTCCTGGTGTGGGAGATAATCTCTGTCCGAGGACTCTATAAGACACAACGCACCGGTCATGAGACTTTTAAACCGGATCTCACTGCTCAACTGAGCTCAGTCCAGTCTACAATGCTGTGGTTTTCACTCACCCATGAGTTTCTTTCGCAGTTTGAGGCTTTTGTTTGAATCCCGCTGTAGAATCTCTTGCTCTTCTTTGGTGCACACCTGTATTGGTGGGAGAGTGAAGGAGCCATCCATTCAAATTAATATAAGTAAACTGAATAACCTTTGTGTGAATCCGCTTACAATATACAATTAGAATTATTAATTAAAGAAACCCCATTTTTATAGTCCATAAAAAAATATATACAATCATGTTGCTAATAATTAAGCTTTACAGGTAACTAGATTACTTTTGTGAATGTTATCAAATCTCTCTCTCCCTCCCTCCCTCTCTCTCACACACTAGGTCCCTCTATCTCCCTCCCTCCCTCTCTTACACACACACTAGGTCCCTCTATCTCCCTCCCTCCCTCTCTTACACACACACACTAGGTCCCTCTATCTCTTTCTCTCTCTCTCTCACCAGATTTCCACAGAAGAGGCAGGGGCCCGATCCCTCCTGGTCACACACAATGCGCCCGCAGCTGATACAGTTGTTGATGAGGTTGTGCTTCTGAGCAAGGCAATCGCAGGCATGGCGCCCCGGGAGCATGACGGCCAGCTTGCCCTCGCCCTCTTTAGCATAGAGATTGACAAACTTGTTCTTCTTCTTCTTGGTTGAAGAGACGCTGTCTTCTTGGGCCTGTGGATGGGTGGAGAGGAGAAGTGTCAGAAATGTGTGAAAAGTTGTTTTTGTAAGTGTATTTAAGTGTTGGGCCATATACCTTTCATTCTTAGCCCCTGTTCTGTTCTGACTGTTTTGCTAAACATATTTACATTATTGGAGATTGATTTAAGTAGCTGCCCTATTAAGTGAACTCTTAATTGGTTAATTGCTAGGCTGGATGGCTGGATGATAGAGATAGTGTATTGCATGTATTATTAACAAGTGTGCTATAGGTTACCTTGGCTTTAATGGATTGAAGGTATATGTAAGCTGCACTTACTTTCATGAGGTCAATGGGGGTCCTGGCAGCCTCTGGCTCAGGTTCCACTGGGCTCAAAGTTCGGACATCCTGCTTGTTCCGGCCCTTTCTTTTGTTCTTCTTCTGAGAGTCTTTGGTTTGGTCAAAAGCATCTGGACAAAACAAATAAGCATTTCACCACTAGTGTGGTGGTCCTGCCTCCTAGCGCATCCTCTTAACACCTTTTTACTAGCGTCTTTATAAGTGGATTGTCTGTAAATTGTCAGTTACATATAGTTATATTGTTTGACAAATATTGTAACTTTACCTTATTGTACTTTGACCTGAACTTATTGTACTTCTACCTGAGCACTGGCTCAGCTCTTGGAGACTTGTTAGGAATGAATTGCACTTTTGACTTCTGGTGACGAGTTGTTCTCTTACCTTACCTTTGTTGAACACACTATTATAAATCGCTTTGGATAAAAATGTCTGCTAAATGACTGTAATGTAAGTGTGTATATCATACAATGTATCAAAGTCAATGGTTAGTTGTGTTCCCATGAAAACACATGTATGACGCTGCCCATCATAATCATAATAATAATACTAAACATTTTAAAAGGTATGTAGGTAGAAGTATGTATGCATATACCACTAACCATCTCCCATTCCGGCATCTTTCTGATGAAAAGGCGCCGGGTTGTCAGTGACGTGCCTCTGGGTCCTCTGCCATCGGATCAGGAGCTCATCGATAAAATGTCTCTTTCTCCCATCGGTTCCCTGGAGCAGGTCCCCCACATACTCCTCTATCTCCTCCGCAGTCTCGATGGCTAAAATATACCTGGAAAGCACAAAGGCACAACCGAACATTGGTTGTTCGGTTGTAAACAAGCCACGTATTGCCACAACGAGCTAGCTACGTTGTGGCAATACCTGACAGCTAGCATCATGGATCCAACGTAATAATAATAATAATAGGAAAACATTGTTTGTATGTATAATAGGTATGTTTATATATGTGTTTAAACGACACACAATGTTTAAACGACACGAAACGTTGTCTATATAACTAGTGGGGATGCTTTAACCTGACAGATAATACAGCTCTAATCAGAAGCCAATTCCATTGCATCTTTATTCGCCGGTTAGAACCAAATGACAATGACAGCCGGCATTGTCATGCAATGCATTTCATTTGTATATTAATTAAACATCTAACATGACAGAGGTGTGTTAGTGGTGGTTGTTGTTGTTGTTGTTTTGTACAGTAGGTAGCAGAGCTCTCATCCTATCGTACAAGGTAGCATAACTGCTGCTAGCCAGCTAGCAGACAACTAGCCTGAACGCAGCTTATTCTTTCACTTACTGGACAATGTCGTCACACGCCTCAAGTCCGAACTTGTGGTGTAACTGGTCTACACACCAGCTGAGCAAAGCTTCGGACATGTTATTGATCAGAAGAACACAATTTTAATTTGTAGAAATGTGTGTCTGTCTATACTCAACCCGGCGATATTGTACCACGTCGCAACACAAAAAGTCCTCCCGTCTAAACCGTAGCAGTGGACAAAGGTTCCGCCCAAAAAAGCCGCAATTTCACAAAGAAAATTGGAGCAAAAATCTGGACAATAAACTTCGATATTTTGTAAATATTAGACTCGATATAAAAACGTCGTAGTGCAATATATTTGCTAGTAGTGATATTGGGAGCGGTTGTACCTGTTCTGTATGGTCACTGGGTGGCACTTAAGTAACATGCTTTAAAGATCCTGCTTATGGTTAATATTGCATTGAGGGCTTTTTCACAAAACAATGTGAAGTTATTGAATTTAACGCTGAGTTTATTTTAAACACACTTTGAGAGCAGATCACAGAGCTCCCCGCCTTATTTGGAGGAATAACCTGTTGTTCTGCTGTTTATATGGAGGGCCTACACAAAACAAATAGACCAAACAACATATGGACAACACTCATTTATATATATATTTTTAAAGGACATTTATTCAGATGAAAGAATATGCAATTATTAAAAATTAAAAATTGACACATTTAAAATCCACAAAGACAGGTTTTAGACAGCTAAACAATCATTGGCAACTGAGATGTCCCTTTAAATCACCAACTATATCATATAAAATGATAATATTGTATATGCCTCAAGACAAAAAGTTCATAATAGGTGGTGGATGTTTTTTGGTCAATGATTACATTTATGGTCTTTCATTAGATAATCACTATCTTGGTTAACCAATTATATAGGCCATATTTTATATATATTTATATATATATTTTCTGTAAAGACATTTTGCACACACACAAACACACATTAATTAAGTGCAACACATTACACACTAAGTTCAACATCAACATTATAGGAGGTAGGAATTATGTAAACATTATGAGTTAAATGTACGGGTATTTATGATCCATAGGCCTAATATATATAATTAAAGCTTGTGTCTCCTGCTGAGCTGCTTTCACTGATCTACTGGCAATAACAAATAATTATCGAATTGGTTCATTTTCTTGGCAACAAACAAAAAACATTGTAAATTCCACCAAAAATTACTTGAGATTGGCATATTTATGTTATTTAAAGATTAAAAGATTGTATTTGATATATCTGTCTATAATGCTTAACTGGAATACTATATTTATCATAATCATAATATTATTATTAAAACAAGATACATGTTTTATAGTTTGTCAGTATAACACATACAGTAGATGTCGCTGGTTATGAAGTTGCAGAAGTGGACAAACGAATGCAGTCTGACTAATGACTAGAAGTTCCTTAAGCCATTGCATTTCTAGTAATGGCCACCGCAGGACTCAGGTGAAGTAATCTTTCGTAATGGCCTCCACAAAGTTAGGTGCCGACATGAGAATACCGATGGTGCAGAGGACAGTGAAGAGCGAGAAGGCCATCAGGCAGAGGCGGTCTATGACGGACGCCGCAAACTTCCACTCGTTGCACAGCGACTCCTCCTCGTCCTGGTCTCGGAAGCGCCTGCCGATGTACCGCAGCTCTTCCAGGATCTTGCCCAACACTTGCTCCAGGCTGGCCCCAAGGGAGCTCTGGCAGGCGGGGAGGAGCGCCTCGTCCTCTGCCCCCGGCCGGCCGACGGCGCGTCCACAGCCCACCTCCGAGTCGGGGGATGTGCCAACAGCGGCGGTGTTGGAGTAAGGCAAGCTCTCCAGGCCCCTGAAGCCGATGTAGAGCATGTTGCTGTTGGCCAGGCCGGAGGCCGAGGAGCCGGCGTTAAGGTCCACGCTGGTCAGGCTGCTGCGTGTGGTCGTGTTGGGGCAGGCTGGACGCACCCTGGCCTCCCCGGGTCGCTTCATACGCAGGAACCAGGCACACCAGTTTAGCAGGACCACACGGGTCTGGGGAGGCCATACACGCAGGGTCAGCATAAGTATGTCTGTATGCTGGACACCCTTACAGCATGACTTCAAAAGTCTAAGTTTCTGTTTGACACTGTAAAAAGCCTAACACCAAAACAACCTCAGACAGTGGCCTCTCTGCAAGCAACTTGACTTGTTGCAAATGGCAAAATACATTTCTTGAATCTTATAACTTGTTGGAATTCTTCAAGCACAAAATGTAATCAATTAGAAAAGAGATTGATGCTTCCCCTTCCCCTCATCGTGAACATCATGCAAGAGAGGCAACAACCCCCCTTGAAGCAACCTCCCTGCAGTTCAGCACAATCTCTGTATATTAACTTGCTAAACTAACACAGGGTTCTAAACCCTACATCATGAAGTCATCCCTGTCTACTGGAACAGTTCCTTCTACTTTTAAGACTGGTGTGATAAAACCTCTACTGAAGAAGCCTGGCCTATATATCTGGTACTATCGGCCCATCTCTAACCTTCCGTAACTTTTCGAAAGTACTGGAAAGAATTGTATCGAACAAAACCATCCATTATCCGATGATTAACAACTTCTTTGAACCCTTTCATTCGGGGTTCAGAACCTTCTACTCAAAGCTGCAGGTGCTGCTCAGAGTAGCCTTCAACAAACAACCACAACATTCTCCTGTGCTCGATGAGAAAAACACTATGTTAGCATAGAAGGCTCAGCTGTTCAGGTCGTAACTCACAAATATAACCCAATTGGTTCTTTGTGAAAATTCATAATCGAATCACAGCAACCTAAGATATTGTCTTCCCCCAAGGGTCTTTCCTTGGTCCACTGCTCTTTTCAATCTACATGCTTCCTCTTGGCAATATTATTCACAGCTACGGAATTACCTTTCACTGTTATGCTGATGACACTCACATCGACATTCCTATTGTAATGAAATGACTCCTCCCAGATCTAGAAAGTTGAATCCTGCGTGACTGCAATTAAAAGATGGATGTCCCCAAACTACCTGCAGCTTACTGGCTTCCAGTTAATGCAAGTCTGATTTTAATGTGCTACTACTTTTAAATCACCATCATACCTGAAGGACCTCATTAAATATGTGGCCTGTGAAGCCCTTTGAAACTGTTTCTGTAATTAAGGGCCATATATGTACACTTTATAGCATAACATAAGCATAACAATACTCCATTATTTGTTAGTAATTCAACTTTCTAAGTTTAAACTTTAGAAACTTTAGAAACAAAACAAGTGTTATACTGCACTGAATCCATTCACCAGAAATGTTCTCTATAAATCATTTTGTTGTCATCTGAAAATATCTATAAAGGTAGCTACATCTCAAGCCAGGCCGAGGTTGCTAATGGAAAAAACATACATAATGCAGGTTTAAATATTAATCTAAGACAATCTAAGACATTCAAAGCCAGGGTAATTTTCTGTACAGGCACAACCTTGGCACTGGCAGGATAAAAGCCACGTGGTATCAGGCTAGCATCAGCATCTTTAGCGATTGGCCTTGAGCTGTGTGAAAACTAGACCTATTTGTATTCATCTTGGGTTGTGCACTGCAAGCTTACCCATTTTGGCATCTTGCCCCCATCGGGGTCGTGGTGGTGATACTGCAAGACGAAGACTGTTGCTATTACTGAAAGCCCGACGATGACCATAGTGGTGGCAAAATACTCCGCTAGAAACCAGCGAGAGATGAAAAGAGTATATTAGCTCTGTGTGCCCTCTGTGTGTAAGAGCACCTGATCAAGTCATACCATCAATTGTACACCATGTATTATGCATCAGTACAAGTTTCTCAAAGGTTGTGTTGTCATCCACTGCTCAACCCCACCAGTTCTACCTACGGAACATTCACACCAGACACTGTGATGGCGTCTTTCTAGACACCAATTATCCATCAAATGAACACCACAATTATAATACCTGGCTGACAGCTTAGCGGAGAACATGAAATACCTAGCGAGGTCATACCTATCAAAGGCACTGAGTCCGAGGTGGCAGGCATGATCTCTGCCACGAGCAGCATGAAGACGGTGAGGGAGAGGAGAACCGTGATCCCTGGGAAATAACAAATAACAACAATATGACAGCTTCAGCAAAACAGGAGCTTGTTGAATGGAATAGAATGCCGTCGGCGGGCAGCTGCCGCACAACCTCTATTATTTATTTATTAATGTTCGGCTCCGTCAAGGTACATCCGAATGTTCCCTTCTCTCTCATATTTTTTTTCCCTCAATGCTGCATTGCCGAGTGTACAACGTCATTCCATAAAGCCTCTGGAGTGAAAGCTTTGACACGGTAGAAGGTTCAGAGGGAAGCTGCCACTGCCAGCTGCTTCAAATGACCTGTGATCCTATGTACCAGCTTGGCTGCTAGAGGACAATGCGGGTCTGGGTGACCGAACCAGCGTTAAACAGGCCTCACTAAAACATCTGCTACTAATACTTTGTAGCACAGATTCTGCCTAAGAATAAATGCCTAAGCAAAAAAAATGCAATGTAACACTTTGGCCTAGCACTTTGGCCTTTAATGCTAGCGCATCATTACCCATCATTACCCATGCCCTAGAGAGACCATGAGGCAGCGCGGCTCTCATACTCCTTTGATTGGCTGTACCTCATTGAACTTTACCTTTACATTGCCATGGAAACCGGTGCTGAGGAAATGGCTTGGGCTGTTTTGACGTGAGCAAATAAGTGGAATGTGGGAAAACTAGACCAAGGCATTATACATGTACACGTTTTCAAGTACACACTCCTGCTCCTTTATATACATAGTATGTATATATTATAAACCCACACTATACATGAGACAATTCAGGTGATTCTCTACACTAAGATAACCCTCTGCTCCTTTTTCATTTCATGTTGACCGCAGTGCTCTGTTAGGGAGGAGGAGGGCGGGGACGAAGAGGAGGAGAAGGAGGAGAAGGAGGAGAAGGAGGAGGGGGGGGGCTGTAAATCGAATGCCAGTGTGATATACATCTCCCCAGCCAGTGTTTGTTATTCACCAGACAGCTGGCTGACAATGGCTGCGTGGGGTCTGTTGGATTTATCATATTCATAAATTATTAATAAATCACAACACACAACCCGCAAAAAATACAGACACACACAAATACACACAGGCAAATACACGGACACACACACACACACACACCAGACACACCAGACGCAGACAGAGACAGACACACAAACACACACACTGACACAGACACTAAGACACACACAGACACACACTGACAGACACAGACACACACAGACACACCAGACACACACAGAGACAGACACACAGACAGACACATTTACACACACAAAGACAGACAGACAGACAGACAGACACACAGACACACAACAAACACACACAGACACACATAGACAGACAGACAGACTGACAGACACAGACACAGACAGACACACACACACACAGACAGACAGACAGACACACACACACACACACAAATACAGACACACAGACAGAAACACTAACAGACACACAGACCGACACACAGACAGACACAAACACAGAAACACACACAGACAGACACACAGACACACAAAGAAACACAGAGACACACACACAGACGCACAGACAGACACACAGACACACAAAGACACGACACACAGACAGACACGAAACACACAGACAGACACAGAACACAGACACACACAGACAGACACACAGACCCTGACAAGCCAGACACACAGACACAGACAGAAACAGACTAACACACACACACACACACACACACACACACACACAAACACACAGACACACAGACACAGACAGAAACACACACAGACAGACAGACACACAGACACACAAAGAAACACAGAGACACAGACACAGACACACAGACCCTGACCAGACAGACAGACAGACACAGACAGACACACAGAACACACAAAGAAACACCGAGACAGACACACAGACAGACACATAGACCCTGACCAGACAGACACACAAACACAGACAGACACACAGACCCTGACACACAGACCCTGACAAGACCGACAGACCCAGTGAGATCTTCTCGCCGGAGTCGGCGGGCAGCAGGAAGACGAGCAGCGCCAGCGTGGAGATGAGCACGCAGGGGATGAGCAGGTTGAGGCCGTAGTAGAGCGTCCGCCGGCGCATCACCACAGTGAAGGTGACGTCCGGATACGGCTCCTTGCAGCAGTCGTAGAAACGCTCGCTCCTCTGGCCCGGCGTCTCTGCGGGGGAAGCGGAGACGAAAAAAAAGGGCCGAGCAAAACAAAACAACATGATGATGAGCGTCTTTGAGCAGGGGGGCGGGCGGGGGGCACCTGCACCTGCAGCTGTGGTGGCGGTGATGAATCTACGAGGCCGTGCGGCGCAGGGGGGGGGGTAGATCAATGAATATATGATATTTACACCTTTAAAAGCATGCTACTTACCCAGTGATAGTCAACCTGCTTCGAAAATACATTCCATTACATGGTCATTACTTTAGGATAGTTTTTATCCACAGGCAGTGCGCCTACTGAACTGCAATGAGTGCTGCCACTATCATAACATTTTCGTCCATATTACATTTCACTATCATACTTTTGCTGGACTTTCTGGACTCATTACAGTTACTGCACTGTACTGCACTGTATTCATGATGCTGATGCACTACTGGCACATTGAATGCTTTTCTATATTTTTGCACAATTCAACACATGTATATATATTATAGTATAATATTAGTATAATATTTTGTGTTAAATTGTAGGACATTCAGACTGTGGGAGGGAATGGGGAGTAAGCATTCCATTGTACTTATTGTTGCATAAGGCAAATAAAAAATCTATTCATTCATTACTTCGTTATTTGGAATTATACATATTTATTCTTTTTTTCCTTTTTTTCCTTTTTACCCCCGCCATCAAAGATGAACCAGAGGTAATGTTTTCGCCTGGTCTGTTTGTCTGTTTGTCTGGTTGTCTGTTAGCAAGATAACTCAAAGGTTAGGAACAGAATTGGACTAAAGGTGGCGGTTCGATGATTCATGGACCAAGGAACAGTTGATTAGGTCAAGATCCAAATCAGAATGGGGATCCAGGAATTTTTTGAAGGATTGTTTACACATATTGTGTACTATTTCACAAAGTTACAAACATATTTGCATACAATTTGGTGAGGGTTTAGGTGGAATGCCAATTACAATGCCTGTATATATTTAAAGTTATATATCTGTAGTTGATCTGTGTGTGTGTCGTTGAGCTTCAATGTATTCTAGTAATGATTTCCTGTTCTCCGGACCCCACAAAAACGAGATGGTTCATCCCAAGGGGTTATTCACTTGTTCATTATATGTCGTACATAATGGATGAATATTGACACGGCCCAGCGTCTTGACCTTGGGTGTGGTCTGGTGGTCTGGAGGTCTTGGGCTCTGGTGTGGACCCACCAGAGCCTCTTGTCCGTGCTGGTGGCCCTGGCGGTTCCTGGGCTGCTGGCCTGTTGTTGTATATTCCATTCTCTATTGTTTTAATTTGACATATCAATGGTTCAATTTGCATCATCAATGATACTGCTATTAAATATCAGTAAAAACAATTAAATAAAGATCCTTATATTATTAGTTTGTCATAATGTTTTCAGTAAATTGGGTTTCATCACAACGTGCCTTTGGCCAAAGTCATGTGGGACATCCTTAGTTTTGGTAAAGACCAGGCCAGTGTGTCACAGTGTGGTATTTTTTGTTCTTGTATTTAATTAGAGAGCATTTGGGAAAATTTGAGGGAGCATTCGTGGCCCAATTACGATGACACACGATGAGGGAGAAACTGATGCTGCAAATGCTAATTGAACGAATCAACAGAATCAATCTGCATAGACTTTGATTCTCAATGTCTCCCCCACCCCCCCCCCCCCTGTTTGAGTTATATGTGTGATCCACAGCATCACGCACCGACAAGGTCCCACTCCCCGTTGGCGATGTACCCCGTGGTGTCCGCGTCCATCATCTGTAGGTCCAGAGACCAGCCCCCGTAGGTCCAGGAGCCGAACTTCAGATCACACCTCTGGACGTCGAAGGGGAACCAGCGAACGTCAATATGGCAGGTGCTCTTGAAGATCCCTGTAGCCGGAACGCAGAACAATAACGAGTTGTATACTAAATACCGTCGGGCAACGAGAGTCAGAGACGGGAAGGAGAACAAATGGGTTCCTCATTTCGGGGCCAGATGAACCGTAAGATTGGAGGCTGTTGGCACCAAACCAGCCAGCCTCCTCCTACGGAACTCCACACAAGCATATCATCGAGCCAGATGGATTGTGTGCAAAATAGGTGGAATGTGGTGCAGCTGTTGCTCTTCTACAACATCCCTGGCATTTGTGTTTTGTCTCTTTTGTATTTGTCCTCATCCTGGTGCCAGCGGTGAGGTAGAGGGACAAAGAGACATATAGTTCAACTGAGAGAGAGAGAGAGAGAGAGAGAGAAAAAGAGAGAGAGAGAGAGAGGGGAGAGAGAGAGAGAGAGAGAGAGGGAGAGGGAGAGGGAGAGAGAGAGAGAGAGAGAGAGAGAGAGAGAGAGAGAGAGAGAGAGAGAGAGAGAGGGGGGAGAGAGAGAGAGAGAGAGAGAGAGAGAGAGAGAGAGAGAGAGAGAGAGAGAGAGGAGAGAGAGAGAGAGAGAGAGAGAGATGGGTTCCATTGTAAAGCTTAAGTGAGTATTCAAGCTAAGAAGCGGCAGAGAGGGAGATAGAAGCTAAAGACAGCTGCAAAGGCAGAGGCAGAGAGGCTCACACACACACACACACACACACACACACACACAGAAAACATATGAAGTATACACCATCCTAACTACAGTGCAGAATCCAATTTGCCAATAAGATGAGTGTGGGGGAGGTAATCCTTTGGGAGGCACGGGGATAAAGAACTGCTATGAGATACAGCCAGAGACATCCCGTTTTCTAATCTCTCTCTCTCTCTCTCTCTCTCTCTCTCTCTCTCTCTCTCTCTCTCTCTCTTCTTTATAGCTCTTGTTCTTTCTCTCTGTCACTCTCCATCTCTCTCTAACTCCCCCTTTGTCTCCCTTCATGCAGCCAAGCTAAATTAATTAGAAAAAAATGACAAATTAAATCATATCTCCCCCCTCCCCCACCAAAGCCAATCTAGTGGACATGTGCTTAACATTCAACTCAATTACGACAACCGATCCGGTTGGTTGTAAATTTAGTGTAGGAACTCACTGATGTTTTTGTGCGGCCAACAGCCTCGAACCGACACGGTTCAGGTTTGGGGGGAAAGTTAGCAAGCAATCTGTTAGTGGCACACGGCCAATGGATTGAGGAAGGAATCCAGTGATGGAGGGGTTTACTCCTGTATTGACTGCGACGGTGTGCCAGAGAAGGGTGGAGCAATAGCAAAGTAAGGGACTCAGAAGAGCAAGAAGTAGTTTTACTTTTTTCTCTCTAGTCTATTTAGTGGTCTAGTCCAGGGGGTTCCCAAACTGTTCAGCCCGCGACCCCCCAAAATAACAGTGCTAGAGACTGGCGACCCCCCACTATCACCGGAGGGGACTGAAACATTCAAAAATAATCGCGATCGCGAACATTGTGTGTGTGGCTTTTTTTCAGCTGCAAATGATACTGTCGTGAATCTGTCGGAATCAGAATTCCTTTATTTGTCACCCTTACATATTAAACGGACTTGCATAATAAAACATATCTATGCACACGTTATTATTAACAATAATAATAATAATAATAATAATAATAATAATAATAATAATAATAATACAAATAAAAACACTATCTAAGTGTCTATCTAAGTGGTGGATTGAACTTCCCACGGATGTCAGAGTCACAGAGTCACTGCCCATCTTCCACCGCAGGCTGAACACTCACATCTTCGGGGAACACCACCTGGAGCCTTCCACCTAGCGCGTCCTCTATTTGCTTTTTACTAGCTTTACTGGCGTCTCACTCAAGTAGATCGTTTGCTTGTTAGTTAGATAATGTTATATTGTTTGCCAACTTATTGTACTTATATGAATGAAGCGCACTTTTGACTTCTGGTGACGAGTTGTTCTCTTGCCTACCTTTGTTGAACGCACTAATGTACGCCTGCCAAATGACTGTTATGTAATGTAATGTATTTAAATGACTACATTAAAGGCAAAGAGTGTACCCTGGCTTCTGGTGTGTGTGTGTGTGTGTGTGTGTGTGTGTGTGTGTGTGTGTGTGTGTGTGTGTGTGTGTGTGTGTGCGCGCGTGTGCGTGTGTGTGTGCATGTACCTGTACCTGTTCTACATATGTGTGTATGCACTTACATGTGGGTGAAGGAGAGGTCAGGTCTCTCGTATATGAGAGCCTGAGGGATGCCATTACCAAAAGCTCTTACAGATGGCTGCTACTTCGCTACTTTGCTTTGCTGCTAGAGACAGCTGATGAATGTCTGAGAGGGAGGGAGAGGCTTTTAATGGTAGTAAAGCATGCGTATCGCAATTGGTGCTGCCTTTTTGACTTTGTCTTAAATGATTGATTTAATACAATTTCGAATAACTAGCACCACCACCTTGAATGCACTTTCAGATCAGAGCAGTGAACACGCGCCAGGGAGACAAACAGTGGCGGCTGGCCCATAGGGGGCGATGGGGCGCCGCCCCCCCTAAACCACACGCACAAACAAAATAAAATAAAAATAAAAATATATTTATATAAATTGTCAATATGTGTGTGTTTAAAATATGGAATGCACCCAGAAATATGTGTAAAATATGATTTAAAAATAATTTGCGCAACATAATATGCTTTTCCTAGTACACATATGCCTAGTACACTGCAGCCTTAAGGGCGCATTTGTATGACGATGCTGCTGGGGCGCTTTTCAATGCGCCCCACGGAGGCGGGTCTCTGTAGCAGTTTAGCCAATTGCTGATTCAAGATATAAACGAGTGACATAAAATGTAGCCAATCAGCGTCCTCAAAACGTAATTTGTGTGTGTCACAGTGTGCTACTAGGAAACACACAGACGCACACACACACACACACACACACACACACACACACACACACACACACACACACACACACACACACACAGACGCAGACGCACACTCACACACAGACACACACACGCACAAACACATATGCAAACACACACACACACACACACACACACACACACACACACACACACACACACACACACACACACACACACACACACACACACACAAATATATGTCAGTGTTTTTTGTCAGTGTGTGCCGATATATATATATTTTTGTTCAGTGATTGATATAGTTTTCGTGAGTGATTTAAACAAGCAGGTATATATATATGAATGGGTGTCGCGATCGTGAAGTCCAACTGGGGGGGGGGTGTCGTGATCGTGAAGTCAAACGGGGGGGGGGGGGGGGGGGTCGTGATCGTGAAGTCAAACGGGGGGGGGGGGTCGCGATCGTGAAGTCCAACGGGGGGGGGGTCGCAATCGTGAAGTCAAACGGGTGGGGGGGGTCGCGAAAAATGCACCAGCCGCCACTGGAGACAAAGCAAAGAACCCACAATAACAATAACAAAGCTAAAGGATAATGAGGTGACACTTATAATTATTAAACTGCCTGTAGGTGTTGGCAAATTGGAAAAGTGGAACTCATGACCTTCTGCTTTTGTCCTTAAGCTCCCCTCAAACTTTTGGGAAAAGTTGAATGGAGAACATTTTGAATTATATACTATGTCCACAGGCAGGTGTTTATTAGTTTGTGATAAAATATTGAATCATTTGGGAACACAGCGTTTGGCCAAACTGTGACCCATGACATATTTTAATTTGGTATTCTTGAACTCTTGTTGTTCACAGTGGCGGCTGCAATTCCAGTTGGTAAACTTTCAGTAATATCATACAGAGTGAACTTAGTCTAGACATTCAAAAAATGCTTCAGATACAAAAAGCAGTTACTGTCCTTGCATCTCATGAAGATACTGAGTTAACTGTGAATACAAGCAGATTTAATTTAGCGTTTATCTTTCTCTAACGCTTCCTCTCTCTCTCTCTCTCTCTCTCTCTCTCTCTCTCTCTCTCTCTCTCTCTCTCTCTCTCTCTCTCTCTCTCTCTCTCTCTCTCTCTCTCTCTCTCTCTCTTTCTCTCTAAATCTCTCTTGATTCATTGCCATTGCTGAGATTGGATTTGTTGTGGACTTACTTAAAGGCCTTTAAATAATTATGAGAGCCTGTGGCATTGGGTGTCTGCTGATTTAGGGTGGTACGTGTCCTACTCAGAGGCAACATTTCACTTTGAATGAGGAATCAAAGGATTTAGGCTATGCCTAAAGCATTAGCCGGGACACCAGAATAAATAGTATTTATTGTTTAGTAAAAGAAAAAAGAAAAATCTTAAAGATGTAATGTGTAAGATTTGGCCAACTGTCAAATTAGTCCTCTATAAAATAGGGGGCACCATATTACCAGAAAAATAAGAAACAACACCCCTATTGTAAGAAACAAAGAAATGCACAAACCTCCCCCCCCCCCTTAACACATGACCTGACAGAATAAAGTGTCAAGCTTACTGTTTACAGTGAATCTGTGCTTTGGTGTCATTACGTTTTTCTCCTTCAAGTGATCCGAGTTAGAGCCAGCATTACAATTTTCAACGTACTTAAGCCATGATTGAAAAAAATTATTAAATAATACGGACGCTGCAGTGACAGCAGGGATTACGAGACGGTGGCTGGGCTTGCTGCTGACTCCTAGTAAACATCTCTGCAACACAATACATAGACATCTTTGGCATGCTGTCAAAGCTGTTGTTTCCTCACTTAATTTTGAATGTTTTAAACAAATAAAAAACTTCTTTTGTACTTTCAAGATTCAAGATTCAAGATAACTTTATTTATCCTGAGGGAAATTAAGAGAGATTCTCTAATAACTAAGTTAAAGTTCTCCAGTCCAACAGACTGTAAAATGAGTGTGTAAGTGTATTCCATGTGCAACAGGTGTACACCCACAACATTTCCTCTTCACATAATGAAGTTTGTCACAAGTGACAAAGCACTCTCATCCCGTCTAACCTTGAGGTGTATCCCTGCCCTTGTCTTTTCTTTGGCAGATGCATATCAGGATATTGATTTTTTTTTATCAATTTGAGATACCTGTTCCTCCAAACAAAACATAATTCACCTAGAAAGGCTTCTGAAAAGCCCTGCAGCAACTAAAACCAAGATGTCCGAAAGGGTCCTTTTAAAAAAAAGTTTTCTTGACAATAACAGACTTAGGGACGTGTTTACGGATCCTAATAACTAATAATAACAACAATAACAATATGAATCATAATCATAATCATAATAATTCAATGTGGGTAGGGGGGGTGGGCACTATAGGATAGGGCCGTATAGTGCCCCCCCCCCCCTACCCCCTCATTGAATTATGATTATAATTATGATTCATATTGTTATTGCTGTTATTATCATCTGTGGTGGCAGTGCAGCTGGTGAGGTGCTCACCTGGGGGGAGGTAGGAGCACCAGCCGGAGGAGTTGACCAAAATGTTGGTGTGGAACGTGGCATCAAATCTCTCATCTGCACTGTGGGGGAGGATGAGGACACATCGACATGGGACATGGTTTACAGCATGGTAGTAGTGGTAAAGCAGTAGGTTACTCTTGTCTAAATATGTCGACATTTAGTACACAGCTGTTATAATGAATACATTATATGCATTAATGCATAACCCTTTGTACTTTGATTTGCTGATATTCATGAAATTTGAATTCTGTTCAAAATTTGACGGATTCAATGGGGGAATTATTATGCTTTTTAATATATTACATTGATTGATGAAACATATTATATATGATACGCATTCACTTAGTTTATTCATTGTAAATATAATATATAATATTGTAGAGTGTGTGTGGTTGGTGGCTGGTTTAAGCCGCCTCATCTAGCCCGAGTTGGACTAATTGGCTGAGGCTGCACAGCTGTGGGTCGTTGTTATTCAAGGCTCACAGGTTAAAAACAGCCACCACCACACACACACTTGAGGAGAGAGCTCTAGCATGTACCATATGCTCTGTTCACAACTTTTCAAACTCTTGCAATAAACCGGATTTCTCATCAACCTGTGTCTTTGTCTTTGGGAGGAGCCCTCAAGTAGCCATGTTAATGGCTGGTGGCATCGCTGTCCGCTACAAATATATAATGTATACAAATATACTGTTGACAAGACCATGAGAACAAGCTATTCATGAGTTGCATTTGTCTTTTTTATTATAGTTATTTATTTATGCCTTTACTGTACACATTGGTTGGTCATACACTGTTCAATAATAAAACACACCCTGAAAGTTTTCAGTGTTGCAAATGCTCTCTAAGAGGAGCCACACGCATGTATCTTTTATTGAAGGTTGGAATCCCATTCGGTTACAAAAGTAAAGAAAACACGGATCACCAGGTTGAGGCACTGAACAAACATCTCTCTGTCAACACCTGCTATCAAAAGAGACAGTCCTCATGTTTGCAGAGTGCAGTGGCTTTAAACGGAATCCCCCTGCCCAGGCCTGCCTCCCTGTGGAACCAGGTGTGATCTGAACACACCGTTAATCTCTATTCCTCTACGGGTTACCTCCCCCCCCCCTGCCTTCCCCCCTCCACCACCAGGCATTTCCAGCTGGGAGCCTGGGACTAGAAAACAAAGCCAAACCATTTGAGCATTTCAACCTTTATTTAGCCGAGGTCGGAGGATCGCTGCCCGGAGGCAAAGAAGGCGACACGGCGGAGCCTCCAGCCAAATGTGCGCCTGGGAGTCTGCCGCCAGCGATAGCATGGTGTCTCACCAGGGGACGCCCTAGTGGCCTCTGTGCTGTTTCCCAGGGATATGAGTTGCACTGAGAAAAAAAACCCACAACTGCCATCGTGCTGCAGGGGGAGAACGAGCGGTAGCCCGGATAAGAGCCGGTGGGTTAACGTCACAGGAGCTTCTGACAGATCAGGTCAGGGGCTTTGGGTCTGACGTGTGCCCACACAGGACCCCAATGGCCGGCTCTCTGTCTGGAGAGAGAGAGACAGAGAGACCACGTGGTCTGGTGGGGAAGCAGAAGGGAGGGGGGTGGGGGGGGGGGGTTGTGGCTGGAAGCCAGCAGAACGTTCTACATTATTGAGAGAGGCAGACCAGCCGCCACAGGGCTCCGTGGAGACAAGCTGCATATCAAGGCAGCTGTCCAAACGGTTGTATATACAGCCTCCCCAGCAAACACTGTCACACATATACACCCGCAGAGGCCAAAACACGCATGACGACAGAGCGGGCATCCAAAGCGGTTGTTTGGATGGATGAAACCACACTTCATGAGACACAGATTAAGATCAGATTCAAGATGTTGTACAAGTACAATGGAATGCTTACTCCCACAGTATGAATTTCCTACAATTGAACACGATATGCTACTATGCAATATAAGTATTATTATTATTATACCACACTGTACTATAACAATACTGATGAGGCATTTAAATAGCATTTAAAAAGTGCCAGTAGTGCAACAACATCATGAATACAGTGCAGTACAGTGCAGAGCAGTGCAGTAACTGTAATGAGTCCAGAAAGTCCAGCATGACAGTGTATGATCGTGTAATGTAATATGGATGACAACGTTACAATAGTGGCAGCACTCCTAGCAGTTCAGTAGGTGCACTGCCTGTGGATAAAAAGCAGGCATGTGGTAGTGTGCGGTGTGTGTGTGTGTGTGTGTGTGTGTGTGTGTGTGTGTGTGTGTGTGTGTGTGTGTGTGTGTGTGTGTGTGTGCGTGTGTGTGCGTGCGTGCGTGCGTGCGTGCGTGTGTGTGTGTGCGTGCGTGCGTGCGTGTGTGTGTTTGAAGCCAGGCCCCTTACGGAAGCTCAGCTTGGGTGTGCTGTTGGGCAAGGCACTGCATGGGCACTACTGCCACACCACGGTAAGTCTGCTCGGGGAGTAGAAGTGGTGAGCTGCACCAGACAGACTGATTACAAAACAAATCAAAACAAAAGCACCCGAAGTGTGTGAATACAAAGAAACAGATGAAAATGGACACAGCTTCTCTCGGCTGTCCTGAATTCCTCTCCCCTCGGTTAATACATTTCCATCTTATCTCATCCGGCGCCATGGTAACTTACTCTGACATTCGGGTTGACACACCATCATTAGTAGGATTAATGTACCAGTGCATCATTACCAGCATCATTAATCACATACATTGATGATTGCTCAAACATCTAGGATAGGGCTTGTATTATTATATTGTGCACCATTGTTGGAGCATAGGAGCATTGTAATGTTAGTTATTATGTTGGTAGTAAGGTTTTTTTTTAATGATTTGTCAGCGTTTGTCATGCGAGACGCAAAACAAAATTTTCATTAACCTTGGTTCCGGTATATTTACGTTTACGATTCAGGATTTTACAGGACTACAACTCTCTTGAGTCCTCTTGAGAATATGGCATTACGAAACAAGCATTCTGATGTACAAGCCCTATTGGACTTGTATTGTCGTGCCACATAGTGTGCTTTAAATTCCAAATGTATTGTGAAGTTGTTAGGGTCCGTGACGTATGCAACATGTAAGGGGCAGTGGCTTCATTATGAGTCTCTACCGGGCCGTTCAAGACTACAAGACTACCAAGTCACTCCACCCTCCCATAGTGTCATCTACGTATCTATACATCTATGCAATGTCGTCATGCGCCGCACAAAGGCCTGGCCTCCATGTTCATGGAAGACACTGACTCCTGGAGCACAATGTCTGATGTACTGATTATGTACATTATTCATTTAATTGATTTATTCATTTTATAATTAGTTGATTGATTGGCAGAGTATTCTGTTTCGCATTAGATTAGTTTGGGTCCAATTGTATAATGATATAATTGAATGTATTTCAAGAACTAGAAGAAGATAAGGTATATGACAGCTATTCTTGTGTATTTGTGATGTAAAGTAAGTTATTCATTTTTCAATGCTGTTAATAGTACTGGTAAAACAACCTTGAAGAGGTGCAGAGTCAGAGAGAATAGCTCTGTTTGAATGAGTTGAATTAGCATCCAGTCAAGTCGTGATGGCGGTGTTCTACCACCATCACACACCCATTACTCAATGCCCAGCATTGTGGGAGGAAATTGCCCGAAAACATTTAAAAGAGAAAAGTTAATCATGAGAGACTAATCGAATGAACACAATTAAGTGAGATGTCGTTACATCCTGACACATCCCAAAGACTATATTAAATTTGACGTTGGACTAATCGAATGAACACAATTAAACATCTTTACATCTCGACACATCCAACCAAAGCACCCCGGAGGGAGCCGGGATGTGGATTCAGATTCAGATTCAGATTACTGGATGGATGGTGGATGAAGAGCGGTTGAAACAGGGGTGGTCCCACCTGTTGTAGAGCAGGATGTCAGGCTTCCACACCAGGGTGTCCGGGAACCTCACGTTGGCCACGCCCGGGTAGTCAGAGGCGTTCCACTGGAGGTAGTGATCCAGCCAGTACTGTGGAGGGTGGGAGACGTTAGGCAATCATCACATGACAGACAGATAGACACGCACGACACACGCACACGCACACGCACACACGCGCGCACACACACACACACACACACACACACACACACACACACACACACACACACACACACACACACACACACACACACACACACACACACACACACACACACACACACACACACACACACACACACACACGTACACACTCTTCAGGCCAACCCTGGCTGATAAGGAGCCCTCTATAAACTCTGCTGCAATGTAAATGTAATCTGTCTCATTTGGAAAATGAAGCTGGCATTTGACCTGAATGCAATCGCCCAGAGATGGTATATCATTGACATTATAGTGTCGTTGGAGATACAAAACTGCATTGTAACACCGCCCTGTTGCAATAACGGCACCATTTGAATATTTATATACCAACAGAGGCTAACTTTGACCTTATTTCAAAACAACAATAACAATATGGATTTAATCTCAGAAGTAGAATATATATATTTATATACTGTACTGTATGTTATGGCCTGAAAGATGAGCTGAAACGTGTTTACGGTGGTGTGTGATTTAGGAGCGGTGAAGGCGGCCTTGGGCGGTGCACATATAGAGGAGGAACAGATGTCAAGCTACAGATAAAACAATAAAACATGTTCAATAAAGCCGGTGCTCGCTGAAAACCATCAGTAACCTGGGTGGTCTCACCAAGAGAGAAGAGAAGCTTGGGTTTTTTGGTCTCAGTCAGTGTGTTTAAAAAATAATAATGAAGAGGCACATGTTAATCTAGTCTCACACTGAATTGGCTTTAAAAACTCTTAGCCCCAGGGAGGATTACGGTATGTGAATGACAAAGGGGTTCAGTGGGGGTTTTCTTGTCACATTTGTCGATGACTGTTTGGCAGCCAAACGTGGCATCATATAATCCTGATATGGATATATTCAGTAAATGGGTACATTTATTGCATAGATAAAGTTCACGACTTGAGATTGATTGGTGTCAGGGTGTGCCAGTTAGAACTCCAAGACAATCCTTAGCGTTCCACAGAGTGCCAATACATCCTTAAACTGTTGAGTTCGCTCTCGCTGTGCGCAAATGTTCACACACACACACACACACACACACACACACACACACACACACACACACACACACACACACACACACACACACACACACACACACACACACACACACACACACACACACACACACACACACACACACACTCATACACATACACATACACACACACACACACACACTAAACAATATCTATATATCACTGTTCTGCACATCATATGAATGTGACAGCAGTCGCTGAAATGCCTTCACATTGCTCCAAGTACGTGTCATTCCTCCATCCAGTAAAGACTGCAACACATACGCATGAAATCCTTTTCAATTTATGTAGGGCACTAATGTATGAAAGGGAATTTTACAGAGCCTATCTACACAGTGACATATTTTTTTAATCGTTACAGAAGTTTACTAGTGCCGTCTGAGTGTGTGTAAACTGTTATTAGATTAGATTAGATTCAAAAGTATTGTCATTGTACTACGGAAGAGTATTAGGGTCAGGCATTAAAAAAAATGAGGAAGATTTTTTATTTATTTTGCATGTCGAGAATAAAGTCGAAATTGTATTTTGACTTTATTCTCGACATTTTGACTTTATTCTCGACATGCAAAATCCAAAAAAAATCGTACTCTCATTTTTTCATTTTTATGCCTGTCCTAATACTCCGTATTGTACAGCACAAGTACAGTACAGCGGAAATAATTAATTTATCTTTATGCAAGATGATTGGATCGAAACAACTATGAAGCGAAAGAAAGTGAAACGCCCCATTCAAATTTCAGACTTTGTTTATCTCAAGTCTGACTTGACGTGATCTGCAGCTAAACAAACTCTTAATACGTTAATGGCAATATGCCACCAATATGACACTATTCCAAGCAGGTAAGCTGACTGTCGAGGCCTTACCAGCTGGAGCCAAATGTTCGTTGTCAACACTTGGTTCTTCTCATCCTGAGTTAGGGGGAATGAAGCACAGGGTGGGAGGTGGAGGAGATAAACATTAGTGACGTCGTAGATGACCATTTAGACTGATGGATGTTTGTGGCAATGCAAAAATGAATGAACTGAAGTCCTGGATGATTTATTTGATCCATTAACAATAGATTCTCTACAGTATTTATTTTCATTATCCTTTTGATGAAAGGTGAGTCAACCAGGTGATGCATCCACAATTCAGTACTTCTCACTCCATGAAGAAGAAAGATCGTGAAGAGAATCTTAAAGTTAAAGCCAGGGTTAGGGCAACACTCATTAGACTTTTTATTTCCAATGTATTCTTTTTCTTCTAGTTTTACTCTATTCTTATGATGAGAGAACAGTAAAGAAATACATGCAGTACCGGCCACAGGCAACATTTTGCATATTTATAGCAATAGCAAAGCTGTCTGATTAGTGGGCCTACATTTCATTTATTCATATTTGAATTGTTCAGTCATGAGTTATGAATTGAAAGAGGTAAAAACACAAACTCCTCGTATATTGGAAACTAATGAAAGCATTTGGAGTAAGCTCAATGCACTCAATCATATTTAGATATAGCTTTAGTCCAAAATGAGGCTTGACAGCCTTTAACTATCCATTAAAGACATAATTAAAACCTAAGTATGATTCATTTGAAATTAAATATGTTATTAATTTAACAACGTAAGTGATTCAAGTGCTGCAACAATTTGAAATATTGCCTTATTTAAACAATAACAATACAACCACCATCATGCTGGTTCCCATGGGCCTTATTCACCTATATGATCTAATCTCAATCTAAATCTGGAGGATTGAATCCTCTTTATTGGTAAAGAAAACATGTACACACACACACTGGGAAATGTGTTTCTCTGCATTTAACCCATCCTAGTATTCTGAGCAGTGGGCAGCCATTGTATATATGTAGGGGTCTGGTGCCTTGCTCAAGGGCACCTCGGCAGTGCCCAGGTGTTTCGGGGACTTGAACCAGTGACCTTACGGTTCCGAAGCTTATTAAATGATTTGTATCGTATCATATTATCTTGTATTATCACCTGGTGGAAGGGAATCGGTGAAGGGAACCGAATGGGGAATTCCGCATTACAACCAAGAGGGGAAACAAGGTGAATAAGGTCCCCATATAGTGCCACCACGGTGCATCCGGTATCACCCACCACGTCCATGATCTGCATGAGGCTGAAGCTGAAGTGGACGGTCAGGCTGTGGGAGTCGTTGAACACGGGTCTCTCCAGGGGGTTGTAGTTCGCCATCAGGTCCTTGTACAGCCTGCGCTGATGTTCCCCTTGGAGGGAAACTACAACCCGACAGAGAGACATGTATAGCATAGAGCGAGACAGGGAGAGGGAGAGGGAGGGAGAGAGAGACGGAGAGAGACGGAGAGAGAGAGAGGGAGAGGAAGAGAGAGAGAGGGAGAGGAAGAGAGAGAGAGAGAGAGAGAGAGAGAGAGAGAGAGAGAGAGAGAGAGAGAGAGAGAGAGAGAGAGAGAGAGAGAGAGAGAGAGAGAGAGAGAGAGAGAGAGAGAGAGAGAGAGAGAGAGAGAGAGAGAGAGAGAGAGAGAGAATCATGTTATTAAGAGCGCATAACTATTAATAGTTATGACACTAAATATGAGGCTGTATTATAAATTAGTAAGCTAGACTTAGCCAATTTAGCTGATTTATCTTTATTTGGGGGATGTATAGACCACTGGCTGATTTCTTTCATTAACAAAATGGATGTGGACATGGCCTTGAGTTTCATTAAATAGCTTTTAGGTCACAATTACTGCAAAATAAGCTACCGAGGCACTTCACTTGATTCTAAGCCTTGTGCACCGAGGATTGAACTTGAAACACCAGGTACTGCGCATAAAATAAATTAAATCTAAAATCGATATTTCACTCAAGGAGTCAAGGAGTTGCTCATCTTTCCTCGAGGCTGAACTCGCTGAACTCCCTGAGAGATGGCTGTAGATCTACCTGAAGGTCCGACTTCCATTTCAGATTGCATCATAAAAAAAAGAAGAAGCATTGAAGTGAAGCATTCCTCCACGTGATTTAAAACTAACTTTGAAGTGGTAAGGGATCCGCATCCAAAAGGGACGAACAACTTCTTCTCCAAAAACAACCAAACCATCAACCCCATGGGGGCATTTTGACTATTTCCTTCCCCTTAAGTAGGAAGCACAAGCATCCTGACACAGGGGAGCGTGAGGCCGCCTCATCTGTGCGAAACCATGAAGTCGAAGTCAAGGTTCAGGATCGCATTTTGTCTAAGTTGAATCCCCCCGTAGACCTCTTCCTTCCAGAATAACATTTCACCGGCTGGGCCGGAGCCAGAAGATGTCAATACGATAATGTGTACAGAGATGTGTGCAGCACATTCATTGCCACTTCTGACTATGATGTCATGCAGGCAAAGAGAGACCGCAATATGTCTCTGTCCCAGATGTTGCAGAAGGTGCACTTGTTGTACCAGATCAGACAAGAACGGCGTCAACAGCAGCTGTATCAGTAGTGTGAGTGGCTAGTTTGAAGTCAATTAATAATAATAATAATAATAATAATAATAATAATAATAATAATAATAATTATAATAATAATAATAATACATATGTTGCAACAGGATGTATACAACCCCAACATCTAGCAGAACAAGTGGTAGGCCTACTCTCATGCAAGTGAGATTAATAAAGGGATTAATAAAGTAATCTGAATCTGAATCTGAATCTGAATCTGAAAGTGCAGTGGCGGGTCTTCTGAAGTAGTTAATGCACGTGAAACAAGTGTGAAAATAAGATCTGCTGCCTCTGTGGACACACCAACTTTTAGTCACTAGTGTTTGAATAACCCTGCATCATGCAGTGCATTTTTGTCTTACTGTACTTGTGTGTATTATTATAATTATTATAATGATAATGATAATGATAATTATTATTAAAATTTGTGTTATTATTATTATTATTATTATTAGACCCTGTAGAGCACTTCAGCTTCTGGAGCCATTAATTATGCTTTATAAATAAAGTTACTTGACTGAAAAATAAGCTAAACAAAAGAAAGTGAGGTCAGTGAGTCGCTACATAAAATGAGTAGTGCATGCAAAACACCAAATTATGGACTTAGTTATTCATGTTTATGGATATTATGATCATATAATATTCATATAGTCACATATTCATATGTGACAGTAGTAGGCTATCGTGATGTAGTCATACAAAGGAAGTGTAGTACGTTCGACATCTTATATAGGCTACATGTTGTACAAATGATAGTATAGCTTAACTAACAGTACATAAGATTACATGACATTACATTTAGCATTAGTCCAAAGTGACTTACAATAGTGCGTTCAATAAAGGTAGGTTAAAACAACAACTCGTCACCAGAAGCCAAATGTGCATTTGTAATCAAAATAGTTTGCGATGACATACCGTTGCAAAGGCAGGCAGTCGCTGCAACGTACAGCAGAATACCCCAGGAGCCCATCGTCGCCTTGAATGAAGCTGCGTGTAGTACGAGCACCGCTGGGTTTCCTCTATATTAAGACAACTGGCTGCGACCTGGGACAGCTCAGAAGTTAGGGATGCTTTGAGCCAGACCTCCTCCTCCTCCTCCTCCTCCTCCTCCTCCTCCTCCTCCTCCTCCTCCTCCTCCTCCTCCTCCTCCTCCTCCTCCTCCTCCTCCTCCTCCTCCTCGCTCCCCTGGCAGCAGACACAAATCAACAACACAGTCTCACTCTGATCTTATCGAGAATTTCTAGTAGCTTTTTTCTGTGTTGAATACACAGTGGATATATTTGTTCATTATTCTTTTTTTTATCGTAGGACATCTTTTGATACAACTGCATACCCCTGCTCCCTACCTGTTTATACTTGTATACTTACCTTGTGTGTATATATATATATATACCTATAACTTAAGCACATATCTCATACCTACTCTATATAGCTAATTGTATACCTGTTTTTAGTAGTAGTTTAGTAGTTTTGTAGTAAAGTAGACCGTTTTTACATATTGTACATATTATTCAACAACTGTACACTATTAGTTAGATGCCAAATTCCTTTTGATGTACTGTACTTGTGCTGTACACTGACAATACATTTGAATTTAATCTAATCTAATCTAATCTGTTGGTGGGATGATGATAGAAGTAGGCTACAGCTGTATACCGTGGTGCCTACAGTAGGACTACACATAACGAGAAGGCATTTCCATTGTTTCTGTTTCAGTAAATTATCTTGTACACAACTTTAAAGGTGCTTAAAGCAAACATGGAAGTAACAGACAACATAGGCTACTATGTTGTTTTAGTTTTTTTGTACTAAAGTGGAAATATGACTCTCAGATTCAGATTTGATTCATTTGTTATTTTGTGTATTGTAGTTATTATAGTATTATTATTATTATTATTATTATTATTATTATTATTATTATTATTATTATTATTAATAATAATAAAGTCATGTATAAAGTACAGTGTACAGTGAAGTGTTGTTGCCAGCTCCTAAGATGTGCGCACAATTACAAAAAAAATTACAAAATGTACAAAATAACAAAAAACATAACTAACATAGAAATGTACACAAATTGACATATTTACATAATTGCAGTATAAGTATAGATTCTCTGGAGTAGGCTACACACAGTGGACAAAACGAACCCCAGTCTAATTCACTTTCATAAACAGCACTGTTTAAATTAAGACGAACAAAAGTTGACAAAAGACTGCTCCATGTCATGTGCTGGAAGGCACGTGACCGTAAATAGGCGGGGCCAATAATACGACAACACGGAAACGAAAGATGACGTCATCTAACGGCTTTGGCGTCACATGCTTTGGCTTCTGCAAATACAAAACATAAACAAAAGCAGTACTATATATCACATTTTACAGCACAGGGGAACAATAATAACAGCAACAATGCAGGTTGCTCGCAAACGCCCGACCCATAATAGTCCGACTCCAACGATAAATAGGTACGTGCTTATAAACAACAGTTAATCAACAAAACACTGGCAGAGGAAGTGAAAGACTTCGTGGTCTCTTCTGTATCTGTAGTTGTAATGTGATGTTTATGATGGTCACGTCTAACTCCGTGATGAAATGCTTCTAACCTGTAACGAGTAGTAACAAAGTACAACATCCACTGCCAATCGTATTCGCACAACTGATCAGTGATCAGTGTATTGACCGGTTACAGGTTGTTTATTATTACCGTGTCCTGTGGAGTTAGATGTGTGCTCTGAAGCACCAGACCCTTTGTGTATATGCGCTACAAGTTACTGCTTGGAAGGCATTTCCATTGATGTGTATTGTTATATATTCAGCTATGCACCACTAACTGCTTCAAGTAAAAAACCTGAGGTGCAGTAGAAGTGAAAGCATGAATACTCACCCACTAAAGATGCTTGCATGCACACTGACCGTTTGGTGGTGGTTGTGGGCATGACAGATGTTCTGCCAACCATCTGAGGGCAGCAAGAATGACTGATCTTCTTCCTCCTGCTGATGTTGAGCAGATGTCCATAATGTCGTTCCATTATTAATCGTTAGCCTAGACAATTAATAACTTTAACGAGATTTTCAATTCACCACCATGGGTCAGAAAAACACAATACCAAAAAAACACTAATGCATTTCTTGTTCTGATTTCTCTATTTGTAAAATGTGTCTGGAAAACTCAATTGATAAGCGTTATACAGACCTATACCAACCCCCATGTGTTTGTGTCTAGGTTGGTTCATATTTTGGAATGCTCTGTCATGCTGCATACATACTATACGTTCTTTATGGTTCATGTAGTCCAAAAAAAAGTTTTAATGTTGGTGCTCAGAAGGCCATTATCAGAGAACAGGTGTACACATGCACACACCGGGACCCTTTTCTTGTGCAGAAGTTAAAGCGTCCTGTATTTGAGCCACAATACAGGACGCTACTTTTGTTGTCCCTCGTTAGGTCAATTCAAACATCTTGAAGCAATTTCACAGTGGCTTACACTGTACAATTAACCTACTGCATGTAACATGGGGGTGGCAGTACACAGCTCAGTCTGTTGAGACTAGGCTTGGGAACAGAGAGAGAGAGAGAACTGGTACTTGAGAAAAGGTGCCAGTTCGCCTCCTGGGCACTGCCGAGGTGCCCTTGAGCAAGGCACCAGACACCTACACTGCTCCCCCCGGGGTGCTGTATATACAATAGCTGCCCACTGCTCCTAATACTAGGATGGGTAAAATGCAGAGAAACACATTTGACTGTGTGTGTGTGTGTATGTGACCAATAAAGAGGATTTAAGTCAACTGAGCTACTCACAGTTATGGTCAATGGGACACAGAATAACTTTGCTTTTACTTTTGCTTTTAACTTTTACTGTTGACAGTAAAATGGTTTCCAGAGGAAATGTGTCCCCAGAGAAGTGTCCACAGTTCCACTTGGACCTCTGGCTCTGGCTTACACTGGAGAACTGGATCTTAGACTTTGGGAGGCCTATTGTCATGGTATGATGTAAAACACACCGACTATGCAGAAATCATATTGCCATGATAAGGGTTTTTTTCCCTCCATATTTCTCGGGTAAACATAATAATAATAATAATAATAATGATATTGTGTCTTAGATTGTCCTTCCGCTGGAATGGTTTCCCCTGAACAAGCCCAGTGCAGGGGACTACTTCCACATGGCTTATAATGTAATCACCCCCATCATCTTGCTAAAGGTACGTCCGTCCTTCTACACAACCAGGGGTTGAGTTACGTGGGCTCGGATGAAAATCATACATCTGTGGGGGTTTGCTTATACATTACCAGCAACCATGATTTTAATCACAAATTAATTGAAAAAAATGAATTGAAAATGAAAAAAATGATTTTTTTTTGAATGTAATGAGTTTTTTATTTGATAAAAAGGCAAAAAGATCTCATCTGTGCACCATATTCTCTGCTGAATGGCAGTATGGCTGCACTTCACCACCAAGCCGTGTGCTCCACGGTGTGCCGTCATGCCTTTTCATATTTAAATATTAATATATACGTGTATTTAATGCTACATCCCAATGTCCTACCCTTGAGCGATGGGTCTATGTTGGCATATAGCAGGCTATTGACACTTTGTTGCCATATCATATAGTAGACATCTCTGGCAGTTTCTGGTTGTTGCAGTATGAGAAAGAGGAACAGGGAGAGAGAGAGAGAGAGAGAGATTTTATAGACTGCCACAAAACTCAGATTATAAATCTATAACCAACTAGATTGATGAAGCCCTGGGCTATAGCCCTGGGCTATAGATCTATCTGTTTTGTAAAACTGGACCACAATAACATATGGCCTTTTTATATCCAGCTGATTGAGCGCAGTCCCAAAGTGCTGTCTCGTTCGGCGGTCTACCTCTGCATCATCACGCTGGTGATGGGAGCCAGCATCCACCTGGTGGGGGACTCCATCAACCACCGGCTGCTCCTGAGTGGCTATCAGCTCCACCTGTCCGTCAGGGAGAACCCAATCATCAAAGACCTGAAGCCTGCATCGCTGGTACGCCACCACCACCACCCGTTTTTATGGACCTGTTGAATGTTCTTCTCAGTAGGAAACCATGTAGTGTAGTGTTGTTACTTTAAATGGGTGTATGTCGACATTCAATAGATTATAGATTGTAAGCTTATTTAGTTTTTGGCTTACAAACAAATAATTCTAATTGAAGTACTTGCAGTAAAAATGTGTTGGAATGTACAGCATATGTACAGAAACATATCCCGTAGTACAGGACAGGTGCACATTTTTCTATGGCCGAAGCAACACGATCCTATTTTATATGGACAGTATGGGGCCCAGAAATAGAGTAAAGTATAGTATAAAGTAGTATAAAAATGTATTTACAGATCGTTTTTTGCCAGTTCATGAGTTTATGGGGTACGCCCAGGTGGTATATTACCGAGTGCATATCCCATAAGCGCTTGAAACGGCTTGATGGTATGTTCAGTCGAGTGGCTCATCGCTGGTTGTTGCCAAGTTCAGCGATGATACAAACGATTGTGAGTTTCTGTTGTAACCATAGGTGGCACTATTGTATAAGAGTGTGAGTGAGTGAGTGAGAGAGCGGAGTGAGAGAGGGAGCTAGACCTAATTGAATACAGAAAAGCTTCAAACTGCTAATTTCTTGACTGAGTAATTGCTATAATTGTGATGTTATTATGATGCTGGAATGATTAAATATGTTTCATTTCTCTCTAGATTGACTCATTTGAGCTACTGTACTACTATGATGAGCAGCTGGGACATTTAATGTGGTAGGTGATATTGTCTGTTGAAGAACGCCACTGTCAAGACTAAATTAAATATGTATTTATTTTCCAGTAATCCTATGTGTCACGATGAGGGGAATCCTAGGTTTCAGTAGCAGTATCGGTAATATCATTCCCTATTAACATTCAGGGGTGCAAACTCATCATGGATAAAAAAGGTGACAAGGTTCGAACCCTAGGGGGGTCCGGGGGTCAGCTCCCCCGGAAGATTTTTTTGAATTATCAGCTTTAAAATGTGGATTTACAGGCAATTTTAGCAATCAGAACAAAAAGAGCAGTGGTAATAATAAGAAAAACACAGAATTTCCATTTGTAATATAACAATGCATTTATTTTGTACAGCCGTACCACTATCTAACACAATTTGCAACTATAGAGTTGAGTCATATCACAGGTGCTAACTTTTTTAGCGCCACAAACCGAAAGGGAAATTCTTCTTTCTGCCAAGAATTCACTTTTTCATCGAGATGATTTCTAAAGGGACAAAAGGGAAACAATTTGTTAGCAGCAGTTCCCTGTCGAACATTTAGAAAACGTATGAGAAAGGAGTACTTCTAATCCACCTCTGATTTGTATAGCACATTTCATACACAATGGCAATAAAAAGCTATATTATAAAACAGCAAAGGAATAAAAGGACATTTAAAGACAAATAATTATGAGTCCTTGGCGGTCTCCATCACCCTGAAGTGACACATTTTTGATATTATATTATGTTATTTGAAGATGGAACATTTATTTTTTTATTTAAAAAGAACAAAAGAAAATATTTTACTTTACCTATGGCGCGAAAATATCTTATATTATGTACATATATAATATATACATTTTTGATATATTATATGATGTTATTTCAAGATGGATTATTATTATTTTTTTAATAAAAAAGAACGAAAGAAAATATGTTCACATCTGGTAGCTACAGGTGTAGTCAATAAGCCCTTGGCTAACAATAGCTTCGCTAGCTCCCTTGGTAAGCTAAAAAACACATCAGCAGCTAACCTTAACTAACTCATAATAACTGAAATAACAGATAGCTTACCTTGAGAGCGTGTTCCACGTTCTGCGACAGGAATGTAGGCTCGTAGGTAGCTTCCTGTAGGTTTTACGGCTATCGACTCCGGCGCAGTGAAGTCCGAGAAGCGTAGTTCCTAGAAAGCCGACAGGAAGACTCGCGCGCACTGATGCGCACTGACCCCCCACCCCAAATAGTTTTATTGCAGATCTACACAAACCACACAAACGACCTATTTTGGTTTCAAAACGGCGAATTTCGCCGAAAGGTGACAAGTTTGCAGCCCTGAACATTAATGGATCATTTTCATACATAGTACCCTGCTTAGTTGATTCCATGTCTAAAGAGCATACTATACTGTAAGGCATAGCTTTGCCTTTTGCAATAGCTGTGAAAGCTGAACACCGTTTAACACCGAGCAATGACCAACTGAACCGTTCCAAGATCATACCATACCCCTCCCTCCATAAGGGCAGTAGCTCAGGAGGTAGAGTGTTGCTGGTTCGATCCCTGGCTCCTCATACATACGTTAACCCTCACTGCTCCCTACGTGCTGGCTGTCGCCTTGCATGGCTGACTCCATAATCCATGTGTGTATGAATTGGTTGCTACACGGTGTGACTTATGACATGAATATGGAAATGTTGGACAACTTTTCCTCTTTGTGTTGTTTTTTTTGTGGATGTTGCAGACCAAAATGTGCTATTTTAAATGTACCTTGTAGCAGAAATAAAGACGTAAATGATAGACAAAGATATATAGATAGTTGTCATAGAAAAGTGATTGGGGAGTCTTTCCTCCTCTATTTCAAGATGTCTGTAACACAATCAAGTAAGTCTGAAACTATAGTAGTAGACAATGCGGCACTGGTCTGGCTGTGAATAGCATTATTTTATTTTTCAAATGGAATAAAAAAGGCTTGACAAATTTTTGGATTGGATTTTAGCTATTTTCTCTATTGCTCATAACATTGTTTGTTTTTTGGTCTAGTGAAAAAGTTGAAAGAAAATTACATGAAAGAGAATGAGTTATTGGAATAAACAGCATGTACGAGTCTAGGGTTACAGGGTACTTGGAATTATTTTTCCACTGGAAATTACGGGTTTTTATAAAACTCGGCTGTCTATGCAGTAGAAAGGAGCAAAAACTATTTAAATGGGTGCTACATGACCAAAGAAAAACAGATGGAACAACAGCCGTAGATAACTGGTGCAACATGACCAGAGAACAACAGTCGGAACGACAGCCCTAGAGAACTGGTGCTACATGACCAGAGAACAACAGTCGGAATGACAGCCCTAGAGAACTGGTGGTACATGACCAGAGAACAACAGTCGGAACAACAGCCGTAGAGAACTGGTGCAACATGACCAGAGAACAACAGTCGGAACAACAGCCGTAGATAACTGGTGCAACATGACCAGAGAACAACAGTTGGAACAACAGCCGTAGAGAACTGGTGCTACATGACCAGAGAACAACAGTTGCAACAACAGCCCTAGAGAACTGGTGCTACATGACCAGAGAACAACAGTTGGAACAACAGCCCTAGAGAACTGGTGCTACATGACCAGAGAACAACAGTTGGAACGACAGCCCTAGAGAACTGGTGCTACATGACCAGAGAACAACAGTTGGAACAACAGCCGTAGAGAACTGGTGCTACATGACCAGAGAACAACAGTTGGAACAACAGCCGTAGACCACGTTTTGCGTCACCCTTGGGGACTATTGCTGGCATACAAATTTTAAAAACTGAATGCTGGTAAAATGGAGGGAATTGATCACTGTTGATTCACGGTGTACATTTACTACCCACACTAAAAGTATTCCTTTAACTGTGTAACCCTCTATAACTGTGGTACAAAGGGACATTGGCTACTATATACGTCATCCTTCAACAAGTTAAGTCTCTAATCGTTCTCATTTATTTTCTAGGTATATTCCCTACTTTCTCATTCTCTTCCTCTACTTCATTGGATGCTTCACGCCAACCAAAGGACAACGTGGAATCCCCGTCTCTGGTTGGCTATTACTGGGACCCAGTGCGCTGTACTATTGGTCAGTCTGACTACGTTTTTATCCTTTATCCACAATGTTATTATTCCGTTCAAAATCTAAAATTCAATCACTTTTCACTCGCATCACAATTTCAATCACATCAAATCTCACTCAACGCATGAGACAAGATATCGGAGAGTTTTTGATCGACCGCCGCTCAAGCAGAAGTTCATGCAAAGAATATGAACATGGGAAAACACGGATCAATCTATGGATCACAAGGAATATAGGCCTCCACTGCATCCAGACCTTAATTTTTCCCGATAGTTTTGTAAACGATTCTGATATTAAATACAAAATAACTGTTGTTCTAGTGCACGATATTATAACATTTTAATTAAAATTTGTTTTCTAAAATTGTAATTTCAAATAACTTGCCTTTTAAATTGTATGTGTTTACTTCATGTATTCTTTTTCCCTCCATCCCTAATACATATGTTCATATGTTTTTCAGGTACTTGGTGACTGAAGGGCAGATCTTTGAGCTCTTTCTGCTCACATTCCTGGCCATGATCGTCACGGTAACACTGCAACGGCGAAAAGGCTTGAGGCTGGACGGCAACGGGCTGTTTCTGTTTGGGACGTTTTCCGTCACCATGGCGCTGGTGGTGGTCTGGGTCACCTATCTGTGGAACGACCCGGTTCTACGGAAAAAGTATCCGGGACTTCTGTATGTGCCAGAACCCTGGTCCTACTACTCACTACATGTCAAAGATGGCCACTGAGGGTCGGTATCACTGGTGGACACTTCTGATCTCACCACTGACAGTAGATTAGATTAGATTCATTATTGCTTCGCTAAAGGGGACGAGGACACCACACATCGTCTAATGATGAGGATATTGATGTCATTCATTCGATTAACGTTTGAGGTTTTATTTGTATTAGCTACAGAGTTTGGATCAGCTACAGAGGGCGCACATATAGCGATGACGCTTGTGTAAGTTGCCACGTTACCATTTGTGAACTTGGAGATCTGTCGATCTCACTGAAGGTGGGGCTGGTCCCCCTTCAGTGAGATCTGTCGATCTCACTGAAGGTGGGGCTGGTCCCCAGGCTGCGCATCACTGTGACCAGGTCTCCGGCCTCAATCTTGCCCTTCTGTTTCTTGTCGTACAACGAGAAATATGGTTATTTTGTAAGAGAAGAACTCCCATGTGAAACAACGGCATGGCTAAGTACCGCTCCTCTTTTTGTGTACGATAAAGGGTATGAGACAAAATTTGATGGGTATGAGTTTATAAGACTACTGTAAACCTCAATGAATGTCATTAAAAGGATTGTCCTTAAATTAAACAAAGTGGGCCTTTCATTTGTCAGAGTTGTGATGCGGACCTCTTTAAAGAATGATGTGCTTCCAAGGCCAGCAATGATAAAAAGTTTCAGCCTGGATGTGGCGGTGTCTTCGTACCCATCGTTAATTAGAATAATGACAGGTATCAAGACGTGATTAGTTTATTATGAGTCAAGTAAATCGAGTACATTCTCTTGCATTCATTGTGGCGTTAATTAGCTCTGTCCGTCAAATGTCTCCATTAATGCCGGTCTTTCCTGGTCTCACACTCACAAAAAAAAGTATCTCTCTCACAAAAAATACTGAGTGAAGTGAACCAATCAATGCTGCCAATCATAGAGTCCAGATACCAATTCTGAAGACCTGCCAAATCTGTGATTTAGATTTGATGCATATGCATGCAGAACATGTTAAGACAGTTAATAATGTCTCTCCTAAAAATCCTATTGAACTATTTTAATACTTCTAATAGTAAAATTTAACAACTCAAATATTATGTTTTCCAAAGTGCCACAAGAGACACAAATCGAGGCTAACAAGTTAATCGCTCACTTCAGAAAATACAATTGTGATCATATGTGTGATGCGTGTATTGAATTCTAAATTCAATGTGATTTTAAAAACAATTGTTGAATTGTAAATAAATAAATGTATGAAAAGAAACCGTTTTGGGTCCTGTTCAGAGTGCTGGTGGTCGTTTAATTATTGACAACCAATGGAGAACAGCTGTGAACCTAGGGCAGATCTACTATCCGTCGCCACAGCAACGGATATTCAATAACACCACGGCATACAGGAAGTGGACTTTGGAGCACAGGTGGAGACAGGTAAGTCACGGCTCACGGTAAGGAGACACAGCCCCGGGGAGTAAAAATGGTGAGAGGAATAAGTTCTATTCATCGAAAACTATTTGTTTTATCTTTCCCATGCGACTTAAATGTGCCTTTAGTTTAATTACTTATTTTTCACTCCCTTGTAGGCCAAATTCTTCACACCAGCTCAAATCAACGGTAAGGCATATATATATATGTTTTAGCTCTGAAAGTCAGACATTCTTTGTTTTATTTAAGGACAATCATTTGAATGACATTCATTGAGGTTTACAGTAGTCTTATAAACTCATACCCATCTAATTTTGCCTCATACCCTTTATCGTACACAAAAAGAGGAGCGGTACTTAACCATGCCGTTGTTTCACATGAGAGTTCTTCTCTTACAAAATAACCATATTTCACCTGCAGAATTCAAGGAGTGTTTCTCGTTGTACGACAAGAAACAGAAAGGCAAGATTGAGGCCGGAGACCTGGTCACAGTGATGCGCAGCCTGGGGACCAGCCCCACCTTCAGTGAGATCGACAGACATCTCCAAGTTCACAAAATTGGTAACGTGGCAAACTTTACACAAGCGGTCATCCGCTATATGTGCGCCCTCTGTAGCTGATCCTAACTCTGTAGCTAATATAAATAAAACCTCAAACGTTAATCGAATGAATGACATCAATATCCTCATCATTAGACGATGTGTGGTGTCCTGGTCCCCTTTAGCGAAGCAGGGCGAGCTGGACTTCTCCACGTTCCTCACCATGATGCACAGACAGATGCAGCAGGAGGACCCACAGACAGAGATCCTGGAGGCCATGAAGATGGCGGACAAGCAGAACAAAGGCTACATCCAGGCGGTCGAGTTGCGGGTCAAACTCACCAAGCTCGGAGAGAAACTCACGAACAAAGAAGGTTCGGGTCGCTTCCCACAGTGTGGATCTTTACCCCCTCGAGGGAAGTTTGGTTTTTAGTCAAAAAATAACTGGACAATGGGTTCCCCCCCCCCCCCTTGCCTGGGGCCTCAATTGTGCCCTGAACAGGTAAGGTTCAGTTGGCAACCTTGGAGTTGCTTTGGACTAAAGTAGCTCTGAATTTGTCTGCAGACACAGACCACAGTTTCTCCGCCAAACAAAAGTAACAAAACAAGTAAACTCCAAGACTTTCTCAATGCCAAAATTGCATCAGACTTGTCTATAGGCTACTGTTAATGGGGCCATGAGGAGACATGGCCATCTGGGAAAGTGTTTCATAAGTAAACATATTTTGGTTCTGATTTAGTTGCCTTCAAGATCTGATAATTTGTGATTTGGCAGCACTCGGGTGACATATTTAATGTGGGTATAAACATTGTATTAAACGAAAGAATATTTTCTGGTGTTTTAGTGTTAGATAATCATTTAAGTTTTGCTTTTTGAGATCATTTTAAAGTGTTGACTGGGTCGTTTAGAAGCAAGATATTGCCATGGTTTTAATGAACGTTTATGCCATCTGTGTTCATAAGGCCAATCACTATTAGTACTTTATTCATATTGGTTTATTATTGTTTCCTTTCAGTGGATGAATTGTTCAAGGAGACCAACGTCAAATCCAACGGAAAGGTGAACTACGTGGAGTTCACCCGGATGATAACTCTACCGCCGGTTGACTACTGAGTGTCCTGCTGGAGCACAAGCTCCATGTTACCGGCTGGGACAGACCCCTACTGGCTGGGACAGACCCCTACCGGCTGTGACAGACCCCTACCGGCTGTGACAGACCCCTACCGGCTGTGACAGACCCCTACTGGCTGTGACAGACCCCTACCGGCTGTGACAGACCCGTACCGGCTGTGACAGACCCCTATTCTTACCTATAAGACGCGTAACCCGGTGAGGGTCGCTTAGGATAACTTTAAAATCGAACTCAATGGAAGTCATTCTTATGTGATTAATAGATAAAGTATGAGATGACATTAAAGTGAAAACGACATGAACATAAAAAAAAGTGCTGTATCCGAATGTGCTTATGAATCTATCTTTGAACACGTGATAATAAAACAGCAAAATCATGTTTTAAACCAAAAACATTTTATTTTTCTTTATTTTGGAGTGGTATAAACATAGCATGTGCAACAGTGAAAAAAGCAAAACATTGAGTTACATGGACGTCCCCATCCCACCATCACTGCATGGCTTACGACGACGGTATGCCCTTTGTCTCACAGGATAATTAACCCCTTAATGAGCATTTTTGTACAAGCCTTTTAAGCATGGTCTTGCAGTGACCCCTGCAAGCCAAATGACTATCAGTATACTATTGCTATTACTACTATTGCGAATAAATGGGAACAGAGAAATTGAAACAAACCATTGGAAGAGGCTATAGGTATACAGGTCAGGCTGGATGAATGAGAATCTGCTTTGTGTTTGTTGTTCTTGCTTACTGTGGATCACCACAACTGTACATAAACATATAAAACACCTTTAAAAAAAAAAAAAAAGTCTACTCAATGTAAGAGACAGTTCTACTAAGATCCACAAAGAGGGATGAATTTTGCATTTGCAGTAAGACATTCTTTACAACTGAAATTGTGCAGAGAACCTTTATGGGACTATGGTACTACAGTGGTGAATTTATTCCTTGAGTCATAGTGTTCATATAAGGCATTACATTAAATAAACACTTAACTTAAAATTCAAAAAGACTTGCAAACTTGTTTTTTTTGTTCAAAATACCTGAGAAAAGGTTTTGCATAAAAAAAATTGGTTTTTATACACTGTTCGTCTGTACATGTTTTCAACCAAATGTTAAGTTCTATCAATTTTGTACAGTTTTTTCTAAAATTACAACCCGCTATTGACGACAATTGGTATTGGATATTTTTTCTTAACTATTCAGAGATCAAGGTCGATTATAAATTACCTCAACGTCATTCATGGGCATACGAGGGCACATTATGCAGCTTCCTACAAAAGTATATTTTTTTGTATGGGAGGTAATACTTGTCAAATAGGCATGTTGATCTTCCTGTGCTTTTGTCATTAAGGTAGCAGATTGTGAAGTGTGAATTAATCCCCCTGGAAAACCACATGCAAAATTCACCCATTCAAAAGATTGTCAAGATGTTATCACCTGTAAATGAAATGTCAATTTCCAGTTGTTTCTTAGATTGTAAAATAGTAATAACACAGCAACACAATGGTTACACGACACAACGACCCAAAAACATAAATGGTAGTTTACCAGTATTATTAACTATAACTATTTAGTGGATTATTTACCCATAAGGTTACCCATTAATGTAGTGATGATTATTTAGTGGTCATTAAACAAACAAAACAACGTTTGTTGGTTGTAATTACCTGGATCCAAAAACCTAACCTATCCAAAAATAACTTAAATTCAAAACAAAGTGCCACCAATTTGACTTTGGTAATAACTTGGAAATCACCATCTAAATGGATAGTTACATCGTTTTGATATTCTAGTGGTATTACTCAATTGTTATACACTAACTGCTACAGAATAATCAATAGAAAATGTTGGATAGTAGACATAATTGTAATCCACCAGCAAAAAACTAAATGTAAAAGAAAGAAATTAATGAAATATATGGTGTTGTGCAATGCATTCCAGAAAAACGATACATCCTATAAAAGATAGCATCAAACAAAAAAGCCTTTCCCATATCTTTGACTCTTGAGACACTTAGTAATAGCCAAAGTCAAACATATTCAAGTAGAGTACTCTTTAGCACCAAGATAACGCAGCACCATTCTCCATTGACATTTCAAAACCACATCGACATTAAGCCATTAATGGAGGCTTTGGAAAAAATAAAAAGATGTTTTAATGTCACATAAGACCCCTGTGGGCCGAAAAGACGTGTACCACATAATACGTAGAGCCACTTAACGCAAAATGGATGGATTTAGTATCAATCGGCCAACAATAAGTGCTCACTAAATAAAACAGTGGCTATATCCCAATGCTGTTGTGCAGAATTGATTCCCCCCCCCCAAAAAAAATCGGTCTCATTAAAAACATCGAAACACGATCACCCGTCAAACTCTACGGTTAAAACACAGCCATACGTGCCTTTTATTTTCAAACGGTATTGATGCTGCGTGAGTCTGTCTCTTCTTCTTCCTTCTCAAAGCACCGCTGAGAAGTGGTTGTTGTTCATCCGTATCGTTTAAGATAGGGTGGTGGTGGTGGTGGTGGGGGAGGGGTCTGAAGTTCGGAGAGAACCGCTCCTCCGACGTCTGCACCCCACCCCACCCCACCTCACCTCACCCTGCCCTACCCCACCTCACCTCACCTCACCGGTGGGACGTGCGGCCGTGGTCGCGGCCGTCGCGGGACGGCTGCTCGCAGGTCCTGCAGCACTGCGCCTTCACGGTGGGCAGGCGGCAGCGGCCCAGCCCCTGCAGAGTCTGGCAGAAACGGAAGGTCACCCGATCGCGCACACAGACCCCACCTGCAGGGGGGGGGGGGAGATTCATGATTCAAGGTACAAGATGATGTTTTGTTTGTTGCCATTTGCAACGAGTACAATGGAACGCTTACTACTCCCCCTCCCCTCCCGCAGTATGAATATATTTCCTACAACAATACTATACAATACTATACTATAAACAATACTATATGCTACCTGATATGCTATACTATATACAACACTGTATACTATACTAAACTATACAATACTATACTATACAATACTATAAACAATACTATATGCTACCTGATATGCTATACTATATACTATAAACAACACTGTATAGTATACTGTGTACTATACTATATACTTTAAACTCCACCAAACTATAACAATACTGTACACGATGGACGAAAAAGTGAAAGTGAAAAATAGACATAGCAAACGGAACAAGAAGAAAGAAAGAAAGTGACGGGGAGAGTGAGACAGTGAGACAGTGAGACAGTGAGAGACGGACAGGTCGCAATTACAATTGATTTTGCGCATATTCACATTCAGTGAACGACGGTATACGCGACAGATGATTGAAGTGTTATGAAGCCAATTAGCGGTGATGACAGGGAGTTGGTCACGCCGAGCCCAGCCCACCACCCCGCAACCACACACACACACACACAGCTGTCAGTCATCAGCCCGTCGATTTGAATCCCCGCTGGAGCAAGCCAACGCTTTGACGGTCGCCGAGGATGTCCCTGTGAGGACAAATGAAGAGGAAGGAAAGGCTACAGGGGGAGGGAGGATGCCGTGCTCTCTGGTGGCATTCAAGCAAGAGGTATGTGGGAGAGAGGAGGAGGAGAAGGAGGAGGAGGAGGAGGAGGACGGGGCTTGATCATTTTTACCGCAGCCTTCAAAGAGTTCAAAGAGTCTTCACGTTCACCCCCTCGGTGTGTGTGTTTGTGTGTGGACGCTAACCGTCTCGTTATGTCAGGAACAACAACATAACACTTTTTCAAAAAACGTATATGAAGAAAAGGAGGTAGCGAAGAAGAAGAAGAAGATGAAACACCGCGGGCCCCGGAGCACAAATGGTCTCGACTGCCGTTCATTTACGCCTAAAGCGCCCGTCCAATTAAACTCACCGCCTCTCACAACCATGTGCAGTGTACGGGCTGCATGGCAACGTCATGTTTATTTTTATTCACAGTGTCATAACCCCATTAAGCGTCACGTAATATATTGGCCAAAGGTAAAGCAGCCACACAATTACGATAACCGAACACTAAGCCATAAGGAAATGAGAAAAAGCCATTAGACATTAGACATTAGTGTGTGAGTGGGTACTTATTTTTTAATTATATGACTGCAGAGAGTGTGTGCGGTTGGAGGCTGCCTCACCTGGCCCCAGTCGGACTGATTAGAGTCTGGGGCTGTGGAGTGAGGCTGCACACCTGTGAGTCCTCCTTGGCAATGATGGAATTAATTAAACCAGCCACCACACACACACACTCTCAGAAGGAGAGCGCTAACATGCGCCATCTGCTCTGCTGTCTAACAACGACAAACTCTGCAATAAACCGGATTTCTCATCATCCTGTGTCCTTGATGTGGGGAGGAACCCCAATAATCCATTTTATTGGTATGTGGCAGCGTCGACCGCTACATTCCAGTGAAATTAAACCAGCCACCAACCACACACACTCCACATAACCCCAAGGCCAAATTGAGGCTGGGGAGTCCCCAGCTGAAACCTACTCTCCCCCCCCCTCCATCCAAAAGAACCCAACTATGAACCAGACTCTTAAAAGGATTACCATACCTTAATAGAAAAAAAACTAAAAAGCAGCGAGGCTTTACAGCTAGGAGCCTTGACAGCTAAGTGGCGGTGGTAGCTACATCCCCCAGTAAGGCTACCCTCCACCAGGGCGACGAGGCATCATCCCCCCCCCCCCCCCCCCCCACCTCCTACTTGAAGCGTGGGGCCTTGGGCTGCTGTGCTGGCTGGTGGAGGTACCGCACAACCTGGGCTGTTGTGGGCTAGGGGTGGCTAGCAACAGGCGGTTGCTCAGAGCCAGGGGTGGTTAGCAACAGGCGGTTGCTCAGAGCCAGGGGTGGTTAGCAACAGGCGGTTGCTCAGAGCCAGGGGTGGCTAGCAACAGGCAGTTGCTCAGAGCCAGGGGTGGTTAGCAACAGGCGGTTGCTCAGAGCCAGGGGTGGCTAGCAACAGGCGGTTGCTCAGAGCCAGGGGTAGTTAGCAACAGGCGGTTGCTCAGAGCGGTCACTGCGCTGCCTCCCCGGTCCTCTGCTGGGCTCCACCAGTGACCGGCGCGGCTGCCGGTAAAAGGGTTGGTGCTGGGAGGGGGCTGTGTGTGCCCCTGTTCAGGGGCCACGGTAGTAGTTGAAGCTGCCACATGCCAGGAAATTGGCTTCTTGGGGTTCCTCCCGACAACAAGGATGCAGGGGGATGAGTAATCCGGGTTCTTGCCGTTTGTAGATGAATGGCAGCAGAGCAGATGGTACATGTTAGGGCTCCTCCCGAGTGTGTGTGGTGGTGTCTTGTTTTAACCTTTGCAGCCTCACCCAGCCCCAGACTCTCATCAGTCTGACTCAGGCTCACGTGAGGCTGCTAAAACCAGCCACCAACCACAATGGCATACTCCAACAACAATGTTGGAAATTGAGGGAAACACTGGAGGAAATTCTGCTCCTATTCTCAAAGCTCTTTCTTCCATTTTTGGGCTTTTGAAAGATACAATACATGATGGACAAAAGCGCTACACACAACTGTGGGCCAATTGTGGCCAATGTTGGATGGAAATGGAGAAGATGGGAAGACAGATAGAGATCTTAGTATTCAACATTTTTTTTTGGGGGGGGGTATATTTACTTACTGTTCCATAACTAGATTCAAGATTCACAATGTTTTGTTGCCATGGTTAACGAGTACAATGGAATGCTTACTCCCCACCCCCCCAAATTTCCTACAACAATACTAGTACTATACTAAACAATACTATACCATAAACAACCCTATATACTACCTATGATATACTATACTATAAACAACACAATATGCCATACTATGTACTATGCTATATACTATAAACAACACTATAACAATACTGTACACAATAAAAATAAGAATAAAAATGAACAATAAAAGGACTGATGGATGATACAGTATATACATATGGTGAATTGTGCAAAAAGCATTTTAAAGTGCCAGTAGTGCAGCAGCATCATGAATACAGTGCAGAACAGTGCAGTAGCTGTAATGAGTCCAGCAAAAGTATGATGATGAAGTATGATGTGGTGATAATGGTGTGATAATGTAATGTGGATGACACTGTTATGACAGTGGCAGCACTCCTAGCAATTCGGTAGGGGCACTGCCTGTGGATAAAAACTCAAACAATACTACTACTAAACAACTAAAACAATAGTTGATGAAAGATTCTAATCAGTACATTTTCTGTGGGTGGACTAGCTTAAATGAATGGTCTCAGTTGGTACTCGACGTGTCCACGGAAGAGTCAGAGGCAGCACATCGAGCAGCAAGCTAGTCTTTGTTCAGTCAGGCCCTTGTGTGTGGAAACGAATCATATGCACTGACTGCTTTTCAATGCCACTCAGAACTGTGGGGTTGCCAATCTACTGGCAGGAAAAGCCTGGATGAGGGTCTTACGGGAAACGTGGGTGTGGAGATAAAAGGGTTGTTAGCGGGATTATAAAAGTGGTTAGAAGTTCATTGCCTTTGACCAATCTCTCTCTCGCTCCACCCCCCCCCCACACACACACACAGACACCCACACCCACACCCTACATTTTATAATGAATGTTTAATCATTCCTTCTTCACTGCTTTGATTTGTTTAATACAACAAGATGCAGAATACCACGCCAATTCAAATGTATCCAATGAGGTGCAAAACAGGAGACCAAGACATGAATCGTAAGCCGCATACAAAACAGATAGAGCATGGAGTGATCACGTCACGTCACCCTGTTCTTCAACCTAGAAGCCGTTTCACCTGAAGGAAAAAAACAAACAAAGCTTTCAAAGTCAGTGCCGCCCATGATCACTTTCTTAAAGTGCAGAAGTTCCAAAGGTCACGATGGCATGTTTTAATGCCGGTGACGCTGGCTCTGCTGTCCGCCTTGGATCACATCAATGATCACATAATTTCTCTCCACTGCAGAACATCTCTGTCCACCTCAACAAGACGGCCACACAGTCTCACATGGCAAACCAAAAAAGTTTTCTTTTATGAGCCATTGCCCTTTCCATACACCTCTTTTGACCATCCCACCCCAGTACTATTCATCACACCCCTTGCACTCTCCATACCCACTGTGGGACTCTCCGTTTTGATGTTTTATGTTTTCATGTTAATAATAGTTGGACGGGCGCACGGCCCCTCTGCGCCCGCACGACAGTTTGTCTGAAGCTCGGTGTTGTTGGGGAATGTTTTTGGTCCACTTCTGTTCCCCCAATGACTCAACAGGGTACCAGCGATACTAAAGTCTAACATTATGCGTGTGGATTCAGTACACCTGGGGCATTGTTTTACTCAAGAGAGTGATTCAATTATTCATCGTAGATGGGGAAATTCAGGAATCAATGCTCATGTGTGCAAGTAGGTATGTGTGCATGTGTGTGTATGTATCTGTATCGTGTGTGTGTGTGTCCGTGCATGCGTGTGTGTGTGTGTGCGTGTATGTGTGTGTATGTGTGTTTGTGTGCGTCTGTCGCTGGTATTTTCCGGCTGGTTTTCCCCCCGATTCCCTTCTGAACTCTCACTCTCAAGTGACTTGGCCTGTTCTCCCCATAGAGCCCTAAACCAAATCCAATTGACAAAAACGTATCTCCTGGGTCGTACATCTGTTAATATTGTGGATCATAAATGAGAATTTAAATGTGTGCATGCATCATCCATTTGCTGCACTATTATGTATTGTATAAATCAGCACATTTATACAGTACACCACTGTTCTAACAAACTGTATATATGCAAAAATAGAAAACCAAATACATTCAAAGCAGATCAAAATAGATGAAGCCATTAGCGCAATTACACAGTATCTGTTAAAAGATCTGTTATGAAATGTATGCATACATTCAACATACATATTAACTGGCACTCGGGCAGACATGCAGACAGCAGTGCATTAGTCGATTAGTTGTGCACACTAGTGTACTAGCCATGTGAATACGGGCTGCATTTATACAGTGCTTTTCTCCCTCCCATTCATACTGTAGAGTCAAAACTCAGAAACAGAGCAAACACCTACTCTGAGGGAAAAAAAAAAAGACTACACTTCCCTGAGTGCAACAGCAAAATGGCTGCTGATTGATTGATGAGCTGCACCTGAAAAGGTGGAGTCTCAGTCTCAGTCAGACCACCAAACAATTCACAGAAGAAAAGAAGATCCAAGTCTTGCTGCTGGGTTCACTCCAAAGACGCCAATGGTCTGTGTACATATTTTATTTAATTTCATGGTTGCAATGCTGAGTTTATAATGTGCTGCTTTTAGATTAGATTGGAATGTGTTCATATGTTTGAATTTAATTGATCAAGCAACTCTGATGAAAAGGAACACATTGCATTGCAGCATTTGCTTGGGTTTAAAAAAGTTAAAGTTGATGTACAGAAATGTTTAAAATGTTGACTTTAATTAATGTTTAAAGACATGTATTATTTGGAAACATTAGTTATTTGAAGACATTCATTTGGGTTTAAAGCATTTGATGGGTTTTAGGACATTTTGTGTTTAAGACATTTAATGTTTGAAAAAACTGTTTAAAATGTTTAAAAAAGATACTTTAATTTGATAACTGGCAATGTTGTTAACCTTTTGTTCTTTGTGTTTAAGGTTTTCAACCTACTGATTGAACCAACCAATCAAAGAAAAAGACAAAGTTGAAAGAATAAAAGATTGCGTTGGAAGAAAGAGTTGTCCTCGTGTCCTTTGGCTATGAACATATAGAGAAGACTTGACAGTTGAAAACCAATGCGAGCAGTTTGGACAGAAGATAAACGGCTTCTGACCAAGAACAGCTGTTGATGCAGAGGAAGTGGATATGGCGGAAGAGGTCCTGGGGAAATCAGTCGAGCTGCTGAAGAAGGACAGGATCAGCGCAAAATGCAGCTTTACAAGGCAATACAACTTCATATTAAGAGGAGCAAGCAGCATGCTACAGGAGGAGTTAAATGAGGAATTCATCAAACTCTCATACCGGTTTAGGAACCTGCTTGACTCAAATGATGATTTTAGAATTGGACTGGAAGCTGACATAAAAGACAATGATCCTGAAGCAGAGCTTAATGAACAGCAAGAGGCTGACTTTCAAGCCGTTTTAAAAGAAGCGGAGGCAAAGCTACAGGAAATAAAAGACACTGTTCAAACAAATCTGTGGGATAGATATGGAAAGAATGAACTTTCAATGGCAATACTTCAAGCTGAAGCAGCAAACGAAAAGACCAATAATGTACCAGTGGAAAGTGCAAATTTGGAGGGGTACGACATGCACCTCAGTCTCTTGGACAGGAGGATAAATGAAGCCGTTTCAGCAATGTCAATATGGGAAAAATGGATTCCCGGTGGTTCAAAAGATGAATTGGAGGCAAGAGTCAATGGCCTAAAAGTATCCAACAACATGCTCGCATTAAGGAAACCTGAATTTGCCACTGCACGGAACCTCAAACTGGAGCAAGGCTCAGAAGTGAAAAAACACCAACCGGCATCACCCATAGTGAGAATCAAGCCAACCACTCTACCCATCTTCAATGGAAGCAAGAGAGGATACCACAGATGGAGGAAAGACTGGGAAAGCCTGCAAAACCAGGGAGAGCCATCCGGATCACCTGAAGTGAAGAAGATTCAGCTTTTGGAAAGTGTGGATGACAAAATCTCAAAAGAGCTCAGACTTTCTACTTACACCACTGCCAATGACATGTTCAGAGTCTTGGAGAACCGATATGGCAACAAATTAACCATCACAGTAGAAATCCTCGAGGAGCTGGAGAAGATGCCACATGTGAGGGGGAACCAGCCAAGAAAGGTCATTGACCTCATACAGTCAGTGGAGAAGGCTTTAGCAGATCTCGCAGAGTTGGGAACCTCTGGCGCCATAAAAAACCCACTGGTAATTAAGTCCATTGAAAGCAAGTTGCCTGACTTTATCAAAAGAGATTGGTTGATGTTCATGGTCAAGCCCAGAAACAATGTCACATCAGACACCCACTTTGACATGCTCCTGAAGTTCTTGAAAAATCAAGAGGATATACTGGAAAGACTCGAGCAGCTGAGAATTGTGGACAAGATTGAGAACTCAGATCGCTCAGACAAGAGGTATGAGAAAAAGATTGCCTTGACAAGAACCACAAAAAGACCAGAGCTTGATGATGTATGTGGTGTCTGCGGTGACAGTGGACACAGCAATAAGATCTTCTTTTGTCGAAAGTTCAAAGGAATGAGGCTACCGGAAAAGAAGGCTGTGTTGAAGAAGCTGGGCTTGTGCACAAAATGTCTGGGATGCCATGATGGAACTGGATACTGCAGAGACAATTTCCTGTGCAGAAACCAAGACTGCAAAAGTGGAGGCAGTGCTCCAGACCACCATTATTTCCTCTGCCCAAAAGGTGAAATTAAAAGAGGTGAAGAAGGAAAGGGTGGAAAGGACAGCATGAAAAGGAAAGGAAAACTCACAGAGGAACAGGAGGAGTTCCTTTCTGAACTTGCTCCAGAAATGGCAGATCGATGCAGAAGAGCTTTCACTAACAAGACAAAAGTGGCACTCAAGACCTCAGGCCAGTCTGAGCTACTGGAGAGAAACGGGCTCTCTGAGCTGCCAGTAATCATGATGCTGATGCAGGTCACTGCAAATGCAGGGCAGAAGATCGGGACCTTAATTGACCTGGCATCAGACACCAACTACATAACCCATAAGGCTGCAGAAAGACTGGGCTTGAGAAGTGAGGAAATAACCCTAGTCGTACATGGAGTCGGTGGAATGACAATGAAGGTCAACACAAAAAGGTACCTCCTCAAGGTCAGAATCAAGACACCTAAAGGGACGGAGAGAGCCCATGAACTGGTCTGCTACGGCTTGGAGGATATTGCCAAGGTCAACCAAGTCATTAAGCCTGAGAAGTTGCACAAATTCTTCCCAGAGGTCAAACTAGAAGAACTGAAAAGACCAGAAAAAGTTGAACTTCTCATAAGCCACCGAGAGGGAAGACTTGCCCCCCAAAGACTAAAGGTCATTGGAGACCTAGTCTTGTGGGAAGGTCCACTGGGGAAAACTGTCGGCGGAGCACATCCTGACTTGCTGGAAGAAGTGGAAGTGGCAGCATATGAGTCCAGAACGCACTTTGCTCGCTCCATGAGGACAGCAGCAGTCAGGTATAAAGAAATCTCAACTCCAACAACCAAGGCAGTCTGGCGTCAGAAAGAGGATGTGGCTCAACCCAAGTTTACAGCTGCCAGTAACAGTGAGTTCCTTCAGTGGTGGCACTGGGACAGCATTGGAGCTGCATGTGAGCCGAGATGTGGAGGGTGTCGATGTGGAAACTGTCCACCAGGAGGAAAAGAAATGACCCTGGCGGAGGAGAGGGAGTCTGAGATCATTAAAGAAGGCCTCACTTACAAGAAGGAGGATGCTCACACACTATCTCCACACTGGGATGCAAAGTATCCCTGGACAGTAGATCCTGCCTCTCTTCCCAACAACAAATATGCAGTCCAAGCTTGTTTCTTAAGGATGGAAAAGCAACTGAGCAGAGACCCAGACTGGGAAGTCGCATATGCAACCCAAATCCATGAATTTGTCGAACGAGGCGCAGCCATAAAGCTCACCAACAAAATCATGGACAAGTGGACTGGACCAGTGTGGTACGTAAGCCACCTGGTGGCACCAAACCCTCATTCAGTGACAACGCCAGTTCGTATTGTATGGAACAGCAGCCAGAAGTACAGAGGTGTGAGCATGAATGATCTTCTTCTGAAGGGACCAGATGTTCTCAACCCTATTAGAGCTGTTTTGCTAAGGTTCAGAGAAGGTGTGCATGCAGCTCTAGGAGACATAAAAAAGATGTACAACTCTGTATGGCTGGAGGAGCAGGAGATGCATCTACACAGATTCCTCTGGAGGGACAGCCCAGATGAGGAGATCAGTGAATATGCCATCACCAGAGTCAACATCGGGGACAAACCTGCTGGTTGCATTGCTCAGTTGGCTATGAGAGAAACGGCAAGGCTGCCCGACTTTATTCACTTGGACGTTGAACGCAGAGTCATTGAAGAGGACAGTTATGTGGACGACCTCCTAACCTCCCACAATGACCTGGAAAGACTTGATGAAATCACAGCAAGAGTTGAAGAGATTTTGAAAGCTGGAGGTTTCTTCCTCAAACCATGGATCCGGTCAGGGCAAAGTGGGAGGCAAGGAACCGAGACAGAAGTCCCAAAAAAGGAACAAGGTAAGACCTTAATTCTTCCAAATCAAATGAGGGAAGATGACAACAAAGCCCTGGGCATCGGCTACCAAGTGGATGAAGACAAGCTCTACATGTTAACCTCAGTTAACTTTTCCAAAAGGAAAAGAAGATGAGAGTTGGCAAAGATCTTCTCAAAGAAGAGGTGAGAACTGAAACACCAAACCCACTGACTAGGAGGGCTCTCTTAAGCCAAGTAGCTGGACTGTACGACCCAATTGGCCTAGTTGCACCTGCCAAACAGAAGGGAGCAATTCTTGTCAGGAAAGCATTCCAAGAGGGAGGGGGTGGCAAGCTGACCCAAGAAACCTGGGACCAACCTCTCTCGGAAAGCCTCAGAGAAGAAGCCATACAGCTTTTTGAGGAATACGTGCAGCTTGGACAGGTGAGATTCCACAGAAGCCTCACACCAGCTGACTGGGAAGGAAAACCTTGGGGCATCACATTTTCTGACGGAAGTGACAAAACCTATGGAGCTGTGATGTACTTAAGATGGGAGACAAGTCATGGCATTGAAGTTCGATTCGTGGAATCAAAAGCCAAGCTGACACCCCTGGATCAGAAGGGAGAAGCTGTAAAAGCTGAGATCTGTGGCGCAGTCTTTGCAGCCAGGATCAGGAAGTATGTGGAGAAGCATGCTCGACTGAAGATCGACAGATGGTTCCATCTACTTGACAGTCAAACCGTCCTGGGAGCCATTCAAAGAGACAGTTATGGGTACCAAACTTTCTTTGCGAACAGAGTGGGTGAAATCCAGAAGGCTGGACCTGTGCAAGACTGGTGGTGGATCCGTGGAGATCTAAACATAGCTGACATCATTACAAGAGGGGGCACTCCTGAAGATTTAAAAGAAAATTCCACGTGGCAAAACGGACCGGAATTCCTGAAGTGGCCAGTGGAGGAGTGGCCTATAAAGTCAGCTGGCGAGGTTGCAGCCCAAGCCAGGGAGAATATAAACAAACTCCGAAGGAAGGCATTTTCAGTTGCTTTAACCAGAGCACAAGCAAGTCGGCAGGAAGAAGACCTCCTGATCACCAAGGAAAGTCTGTGTCAAACGGTAAGACCAACCCTTCATCCAACAAGGAAGCCCACTGGCTGGATTAAAGATCTGGTGCAAATAAGAAGATTCAGTAGTCTGGCCAAACTGGTCAGAGTCATCGCCTGGGTTTGTCGAGCTGCCAAGCAGTGGCTCAAAAGGAAGTGCAAGGCCCCCAAACAGGCAAAGTGGGAGGCACCTTCCCCCAAGCAAGATGGGCTGACGGGCAAAGAGCTTGAAGATGCACTTGAAGACCTCTTCTTTGCAGCTCAAGAAGGCATAGTTTTCCCAGACACTACTCTAAGCAGATTGGCAGTATACAAAGACGTGAACTCTGGGCTCCTAGTTTGTGGAGGCAGAATCCAGATGTTCAATGAAGATAAGACTGCAGTGCCAGTTTTACCATTTGAAGCATTGGTGTCTTCATTGCTGGCACAAGAATCCCACAAAGCAAACCATGAGGGAGTAGCAGGAACCCTCCTCCGGATGAGGAAAAAAGCCTGGGTGATAAAAGGCCGGAGACTTGCCAAGAAAATGGTTGACAGCTGTGTGGTTTGCAGGAAGAACAAGGCAAAGCAGTGTCAACAAATCATGGCTGACCTGCCTCCAGAGCGAACAGGGCCAGCTGCACCCTTTGAATTTACCACCATGGACCTGTTCGGCCCTTATGAAGTAAAGGATGAGGTGAAGAAAAGAACCAGACTGAAAGTGTGGGGAATTGTCTTCTGCTGCATGGCTTCCCGAGCCATACATACAGAAGTTGTAAGCGACCAGTCATCTGAAGGATTCCTGCTGGCCTATAAAAGGTTCACTTCACTGAGAGGACACCCAAGGAAACTGTGGTCAGACCCTGGCACTAACTTTGTGGGAGCCAAACCTGCTCTGGAGAAGCTTTACAAATTCCTGGACCATCTGAACAAATCTGAACTTGAAGACAAAGCTGCCAAGCATGGAACAGACTGGTCTTGGAAGATCCACCCTGCAGACTCGCCCCATAGGAATGGTGCAGCAGAGGCAGCTGTCAAAATGGTGAAACAGGCCTTGAGCAACCTTGGTGGAGATGGTGTTTTCACATGGGGAGAATTCCAAACGTTTCTCTTCATGGCAGCCAACCTTGCAAATGAGAGACCCATCGATGCAAGAACTCAAAGCAGGGAAGACTGTGTGGAGTACATCACCCCAAATTCTCTGCTCTTAGGACGTGCCAATCCAAAGGGAGACCCTGGAGACTTCCAGTTTGATGGCTACCCATACAAAAGACTTCAAGGTATTCAAGCAGAGGTCAACAAATTCTGGAGAAAGTGGAGTCAATTGGCTGGACCCAATCTGTTCATAAGGAACAAATGGCACACCAAAGAGCGAAATGTTGCTGTTGGAGATGTGGTCTGGTTGGCTGACCAAAATGCCCTGAGGGGACAGTACAAGCTGGCTAGAGTGGTCAGTGTCAACACTGACAGCAAAGGCATCGTAAGAGACGTGCTTGTGAAGACCGTTCCCAGCTATCCTGTTCCTATCACAAAGGCAGACAGCAAAGAGCTGCCCACTAGAGCAAACGCTAAAGGAACCAAAAGGCTCAAGCTAAAAATCCCAGCCACAATTCTTCATAGAGATGTCAGACGCCTTGTCATTCTACTTCCCATTGAAGAACAACCAGATGGGTGAAGGACTTGTGTGACCTGACTTGGTTTGGAAACCCAGGAGCTCAAGTGGGAGGTGTAGAGTCAAAACTCAGAAACAGAGCAAACACCTACTCTGAGGAAAAAAAAAAAAGACCACTTCCCTGAGTGCAACAGCAAAATGGCTGCTGATTGATTGATAAGCTGCACCTGAAAAGGTGGAGTCTCAGTCTCAGTCAGACCACCAAACAATTCACAGAAGAAAAGAAGATCCAAGTCTTGCTGCTGGGTTCACTCCAAAGACGCCAATGGTCTGTGTACATATTTTATTTAATTTCATGGTTGCAATGCTGAGTTTATAATGTGCTGCTTTTAGATTAGATTGGAATGTGTTCATATGTTTGAATTTAATTGATCAAGCAACTCTGATGAAAAGGAACACATTGCATTGCAGCATTTGCTTGGGTTTAAAAAAGTTAAAGTTGATGTACAGAAATGTTTAAAATGTCGACTTTAATTAATGTTTAAAGACATGTATTATTTGGAAACATTAGTTATTTGAAGACATTCATTTGGGTTTAAAGCATTTGATGGGTTTTAGGACATTTTGTGTTTAAGACATTTAATGTTTGAAAAAACTGTTTAAAATGTTTAAAAAAGATACTTTCATTTGATAACTGGCAATGTTGTTAACCTTTTGTTCTTTGTGTTTAAGGTTTTCAACCTACTGATTGAACCAACCAATCAAAGAAAAAGAAATAAAAGATTGCGTTGGAAGAAAGAGTTGTCCTCGTGTCCTTTGGCTATGAACATATAGAGAAGACTTGACACATACACACATTCATCCATCCACGTCAGAGTCAGCCATGTAACCGCCAGCACATCAGGAGCAGTTAGGGTTAGAGTGTCTTTCTCAGGGACACCTAGGAAATAGCCAGGGAATCGAACCAGCAACCTTCCGGCTGTCAGACGACCGCTCTACCTCCTGAGCTACTGCCGCCACCTATACTATAATATAATATAATACAATTCTATTTTCCAGCCTGGGACATTACATACAGACACATAAAGCCCCATGAAACAAATGCATACACATTATTTTTCTTTGATTGCAGCAGTTCATCGGGTTAGCAATTGCATTTGGCACAAATTACCATTGGTAAACATTGCGTTTGGCCAGGGGGGATTTTTAAAACAAATTCAAACAAGAAACACTTTTGGTTCACATTGACTCTGATTGGGTGATCTTTTGTAGCCCAGGTAAAAACACATGGGTTCTACAGCTCATGAAGAGATGAAACTACCCACAAGGCCTTCTTCTTAGTGCTAGGATAAGCCCACACCTCCCTTTTCACAGATGGAAAACCAAGCTGGGACAATGACTTGCTAGTTGCTACCTCAGCTCATTGTTTACTTAGCAAAATAATACTGATGACAATATGAGAGCCCACTGGTTTACACATGGCATGGGGCTCATCCACATGTGTCACAACACACGTCTCGGGTGTTTCCCAGACGCTTCCTGTTTACTTCACGAATCTCCCTTTCCCTGAGTTTCCAAGGGGACAAAAGGAGCCAAGTTCACTGTGCGGGGAGGAAGGAAGGCTTGTGTGGGCGACGATATGTGATGCGGACCAGCTGCACTCAGGGCATTAGTGGATGAAACGAGGGATGGATAGTCAATTACATCCATATAGGCCACCGAAGTCCGAAATGGACTTGCCCTACTTACACGATGCACATAAAAGCACAGATTCACATTGTGAGAATATAAACTGAATAGACAGATGTTTGTCTAACTGCTTTTTTTGGATACGCTTGTCGACGTCTCGACAAGGGACGTCGACAAGCGTATCCACTGTGTGGAGGCGCATTTGACACACAACATTGCTCATTGTAACGCTCATACACAACGACGGTGCTATCGTTTAAAGGTACCACAAAGTGGTGATGGTGATAACACGTCTCTCTTGTTCCTAGAACTCTGAACTGCGTTTCTTTTCAAATCGGTGTTCAAATTCAAGCTCAAACAGGAGGTTCACTTCCACTTTAAAAATGATTAGAATAGCAACCATGATATAAGCACATAAATACATACATTTTGAGGACAGCCTATTACTTCAAATACTATACCAACACTATGGTTTACAAATAATTACTGCTAATACAAACATTAAAAGCTGAACACTCTAAGTAACTACCCAGTGACCTTTATAAACCCTGTTGTTCTGATCTTTTCAACACTTCAACATCTTTTCACGTCCACATTAACAAAACCTTCTCGCCGCACATAGAAATAACCAACTATGAACGAACAACGAACATCTTCCCATTATATTTTACATACCATGAATAAGAAAGAATCCCAGGGGGAGCTCAGACTTCACAACCAACAAACAAACACACTCTTCCTGTCATTGTCCCCTGGTCCAGCTCTCAGGAAGTGCTGATCTAGGACACCTGGCAGCAGGACTAATACCGTTTTCACACTGTATACAGTATTGACTCGTGTGTTGATAAAGGAAAATCAGACACTTTTGTTTGAGCTTTCTGTATCCCCTCTCGCTACCATCACATTTTAGATCGATTGATGTGATCAAGAAACCCAGGAAACAATTGACATAGGTATGTGTCTAACAACTGATTATTGTGTACAGTATTGTTAAAGTATAGTGTTGTATAGTATATCGTGTTAAATTGTAGGAAATTCATACTGTGGGAGGAAATTAATATTTACATGCTGTGGATTTAAGAATTGGACCAGGGCCAATCCAGATCACTGTAACCCACTGTCACTTTTCATCTGAGGAGGGACTTGACACTCTGTTAAAGCCCCTGGTTGCCAAAATAAAAACAGGGAAATCTGTTTAGACATTCAGTAGCTGTTATCACTGCAACAGTCTGTCGTCCCAGCGTGCTTCAAAGCGACTCAACACCGGAGCACCCCAAGGCTGCTGCCTCTGTCCCCGGCTGTGCACACTGTACTGCCACACACAGCAATAATCGGATTATCAAGTTTGCAGGCGACACCACAGTCATCAGTAAGCAAGGGCGACGAAACAGAGTACAGAGATGAGGTAGTCCGGCTGACGTGATGGTGTGAGGACAACAGCCTCTCACTGAATGTCAGCAAGACTAAGGAGCTCATCGTGGACTTCAGGAGCCACCGGGGCACCCACTCCACCATCAGCCTGGACGGGACACCGGTGGAAGTCGTCAACTGCTTCCGTTTCCTTGGGCTACAGATTTCTGATGACCTGGTGTGGACCTGCAACACGGAGGTCATGCTGAAGAAGGCACACCAGCACCTCTATGCTCTGCGGTGCCTCAGAAAAAGAATAGGAATAGGCCCGAGGTGGCTAGTGAACTTCTACCGTGGCACCGTAGAGAGCGTCCTGACGAGTGGCGTCACTGTGTGGTATGGCAACACCACTGCACGGGACAAGAAAGCCATCCAGTTCCCTGCTGGGAACCATGGCCTCAGATTTAGAGGTGCTGATCCTCATCCCAGCCGCTTCACACTCCGCTGCGAACCGATTCAGTGAATGCTGAAGGTCACATACTGATGCCGCAAACAAAATAAATATATATCAAAATATATATTTAAACATAAATCCATTACAAGCACACACACAAAGCGGGCTGCCTATTAACACAACGTGGTTCAGGACATGTCGGGACAACCAGGAAAGAGAACATTGAACATCTTGTTCATTTCCTTTCAACAGCGTTTGTCACAGGTGTCGTTCATCACACTAATTATGGGTCTGCTACTTTTATGTACCAGGGCACGGGTAGCAGACTTATGGTAGACCCTGGTACATAAAAAGATCAGACCCCTAATTATTGTTATGAGTGTTTATTAAACTGTGTTTTATCCTACGACGATGCCTGGGAAATGATGTTCAAGGATGTTCAATGAAAAGTCAAGGGTGTTATACACACTGGACACCAATAAAACCTAAACTGAAGCAAATGACAAGGGTGGGTAACCCTGGGTGACCAGTGACTTGAAAGCAGTACAAAGACGCTTTTAAGTCACTTGCGCCCAGCGCAAGGTACTAGGTTCGATTCCCCAATGTCCGCAGACAGTAAACATTAAGAGACAGTGTGTCTATTTCTCATTCTCTGTCTCTCCTGTGGAAGATGTAAAACCTAGAAAATAGTAAATGTCCTATTTTCCTCATGACCGTGTATTCATTTTCATTTCAAGTTCTCTTTTGGTATTTGTGTATGTGGTGCATTAAATTAAATCAGATATCATATTTTACATTCATTTCTGAATTTGAAAAAAAGAAATTCTTGTTGAGAATGTCACATGATCACCAACGGAGACAATGTTTGGTATGATTCTAAACGCGGCTCGAGACGGAGCACAGAACAGCAAACTTCTTCATTGAGTGCTTCACAAGGACAAGACCTACACTTCTTTTGTAAGCACATATAGCTAGTCAAGAAAACAACTTTGGCAAGAAGAATAGATTGATCATCTTAAAAGGTATTCATCGTTTGTATTTTGTCATTGTAGATCAGAACAGAAATCCCTCCTTTTGCCGACACAAATGGAGGAAGTCATGGAGGAGCGATCTGCAGGAACGTCTGTACCAGGAGGAAATCTACCTGGAACACTTCAAGGCCTTTCTTGCTTACTGAGAAAGTTGGTTCTTAACAGAGAAAGAGGTAGAGTACAGAGATGATGATCATCTTACAACATCCTATTACAATACTAGCTCAGCAAACATGGCCTCGCAGAGGAAGGACTCTCATACCAGAAACAGGTCGACCACATGGCTGAGCTGAGGAAGACGTTTCTCATGGAGGAACAGTTCAGGCTGGAGAAGGAGGCCTTTAATAAAGAAAGGTCTGAGCAATGTAATCTAATCAAAAATCATATGTTGTCCCCAGGGTTTCCGCTAGGATTTTTTCTTGCCGGTCAAGTGTCCGGACAGATTTGATTTTACCGGACAAATTCAAAACTTACCGGTCATGTTTCAAAAACATCTATATTAGCAAAATGTCACGAGTGGATTGTTCGGGGGGACCCAGAACGCAGACCAAGACACAGTGGAGCTATAAAAGAGCTTTATTTCAAGCAAACACAACACAAGAGAGGGAGAGATCAGGGACAGTCCAGGGGTCTGGGTACGATCCGCGGAGTACCGGCAGGGAGTAGACCGGCAGGGAGTAGTCCGGGACGGGAGAGGAGTCTGGGTACCGGGAGGTCGGAATAGCGACAGGTACCAGACAAGTAATTATAATTACCGGGGAGCTCGTATAGAGAGTAACGCGAGACAGGCGGGTGACGCGGGATAGGCAAAGGATCGGGATCTGGATCTCCGGGACATCAACGTGGTGATTCCGTCCAGAATGTACGACTTAACGTGAACAACGTATGACGTGCAGTAAGACGTACGACCTAACACTGGGGTAACGGGAAGCCAGGGTCTATATACCCCAGGTGAGGGGATTAACAATTAGACAAGGGAATAGCTGACAGGTGTGTGTGTGTGCGCCGCCAGTGCACCTGGCTTGGCCACGTGCGCTGTCAACCACCGTAACCGTGACACAAAACCTCGTTAGCCGCAACAATCTAGGCTATTTCAAAACACCTGTAACATCTGTAGTCCGTTTTAACATAGGCTACATGGCATCACATTTACCCTGTAGGCTACCAGGCAACTTTTTGCTTTCTCCTTCATTTCATTGCGGCAAAGTTCTCTGTTGCCGAGCTGAAATCAAAGGGGTCTAATGTGTCTTTGCAGCTTGCAATACGCATAAGATCATCACTCTCTCCTCCTCCAGACGACTCCGCAGTGATGTTTTCAAACCATTCTGCAGGGAGAAGCCCCTCTCTGCTGGTCGCTTGACACGGGCAGAACACAGGCAGTTTGAGCCCGTGTGGCCCTGGGGTACAGCTCGCTGAACTCACAAATTAGCCCTTGGTAAGCTGTCGCAAACATTAAACCCCCATAGCCATGGAGCGCTGGCATCACTGCACCTGCATCTCGTCGGGCGCGCTTGACGTCATGAGAGGAGCGGCAGCTGATTGGTCACTTCATTCGATCACCCTTCACCCTTCACCCACCCTACTGAGGGGGCAGTAATAAAGCTGTCAAAACTCAAATGTCCAGGATCTAAGTTTTGTATGAGCATTATTACCGGACATTTTGACCGGCAGGTTTTTAAATTACCGGTTTTTAAATTATTAATTAATTTTTAACTGCCAAAAAAACGGTAAATACCGGCTAACGGAAACCCTGGTTGTCCCTTCTATCACTCTCTGTTTACTGACCTCAGGGTTCTAGGAGAGAATGCAAATGTAGTTCTCCCTATCACCCTTTTGTCCTATTGTCCTGAGGGGTCTTGTCCTTATCCTGTTTGACCAACTGTAATGTTTATCTCACAGCGGGGGACAGTGGCTATTGCAGCTTACAGCTGTTGAAGGTATTGAGCTGGATCAAAGGCTTGGCGGCTCCTGGTTCAACACCTCTGGCTTCCCCTCCTGCACGAGAGTTCCTCTGTGCCGTGCTGGAGATGGGGGTGGTGGAGCCAGGTGGTCAAGACTTGCATCATTGAAGTGAAAGACAGTGTCTTAGGGGCAATCCTAAGAAGGAATAAATACTGAGTGTTGCCAGCATTACGGTGGACTTCCCTATCCTCACCTCATAGGATTCGGGGCTCCCGACAAAGCTTTGTCTGTCTGTTGTCTGTCTGTTGTCTGACTGTCTGTCAATTTGTCTGTTTGGCCACTTGTCTACTTGTATTTGTTCATTGTGTTCTGCTTGCTTGATACAACTTCAAACTTAATTGAGTTCATGCGTGACAGTTCTTATTGATTGATAATTAGCCTCCTTATTCACGTAGATTTCCACCACAGCAACTTTTGCATCGGAAAGCCTTCGCCATCGAGAAGGACAGCGTCTACAATGAGAGGGAGGCTTTCGGCCTGGAGGTATCAGGAATGGCGACGCTGAGGAAGGCCTACCTTAAGGAGAAGAGAGAGATAGAGCTGAGGAGAGAGATAGAGCTGAAGAGAGAGAGATAGAGCTGAGGAGAGAGATAGAGCTGAAGAGAGAGAGATAGAGCTGATGAGAGAGAGATAGAGCTGATGAGAGAGAGATAGAGCTGATGAGAGAGAGATAGAGCTGATGGGAGAGATAGAGCTGAAGAGAGAGATAGAGCTGCAGAGAGAGATAGAGCTGAATAGAGAGATAGAGCTGAAGAGAGAGAGAGATAAAGCTGAAGAGAGAGAGATAGAGCTGAAGATAGAGATAGAGCTGAAGAGAGAGATAGAGCTGAAGAGAGAGATAGAGCTGAAGAGAGAGATAGAGCTGAAGAGAGAGAGAGAGCTGAAGAGAGGGAGAGATAAAGCTGAAGAGAGAGAGATAGAGCTGAAGAGAGAGATAGAGCTGAAGAGAGAGATAGAGCTGAAGAGAGAGATAGAGCTGAAGAGAGAGATAGAGCTGAAGGCCTTTCAGAAGGAGCAGGGACACTTCAGGCTTGAGACGGAAAAGTAAAAAACAAAACAAAGGTCCACTCATCGAATGTATCGATGCTCGGATATTTCCAATGAAAGGGATGCATTCGGCATGGAAGTGTCCCAAATGGCCATGTTGAGGGAGGCCCACCTAGAGGAGAAGAGAGGCATGGAGGTGGAGAGAGAGGCCCTCCTCAACATCAACATCCTGAGGACGGACCAGAATAAGAACTCCTCAGTCAATATCATCAAGACAGCACCTAAAGTCCTGAAGAAAGACAGAAAAAACTAAAGCAGAAGAAACACTGATGATCTCAACTACACATGTTCAAGCAAAGTGCTTGGACTGACCGTGTATAACAGTCATTCTTGACACAGGTCTGAACCCCTACTGGTCAGACACTGTTGTGCAAAGACAAGCACTGCGGCTGGTGGCCCCCCATAAAGTACCAATTGCTTTAATGTAACGGTGTTCTTCATTAAAAGTGGCCTGCATTCCCGATCATTTTCACGATAAAATGTTCCATGATAACGATGTTAAAATGATTAATTATGATCAGATGACAACTGACAACAACTCACTAACAACAACGCTACTTGAGCCCGTCTGAGAGCGAAAGCGACCGTGAAAGCCATTTCGGCCATTACCCGAAAATAACTGCAAGCCATACAAGGACATAACAAGTGCAATTACCTTTGCATATGTAAAGACATTATGCCAAAAAGGCGCCTTCGAGAAGCTAATGAAGGTAATTAACGCTAAGTACGTGCTGCATGGGCGAAAGCACCAGCAACAGCCCGGCCTCAACTTTGCTACCACCGCTGATATGTGCTCTAGCCGCACGTCCGAACCATACTTGACCATACACAAGGCTGACTTTATATAGTCTCACTATACACTATGCGCACTATATACAGTATATCTATGTCTCACTACCTATCATCAACAAGAGTGTAATCTTCAAACGGCATATTTTCCGGACCCCTTGAGAACCGACAGCAAAGTAGTTCTATCCCGTTCTACAATAATACTAGAAAGGGCTGTGAATGCGTAGTTTGGCATAAAATACGATGCTAGTTCGTTCATGAGCAGTCCTCAATACGTCCATCTCGTTCTTAGCCAGTCTGCAGTCCGTTTGTATCTAGTTCAGATTGTGTAAAAGTGCCCGTTCACCTCATGCCGACGTTTAGAAGCAGTTCCAGCCCGTCCGTAGCCGTTCTCAACCCGTTCTTAACCAGTTCAACCTCGTTCTACCTCGTTCACAATACGTCCAAGCCAGTTCTAACTAATTCTTAAGCCGACCAACTTGTTCGCACTACCTCCTCATCTCATCCCTAGTGCGTGTGTACCCGTCCTGAATACCGAGCACGTTGTAGCCAGACCTCATTCAAGTTCAGGGCTCAGAGCTAAACACATCTACAATCTCCGATCAACATGCCTCCAAAGAGACGTCGATTCAGAAAGACAGGTTGAACGAAATCAACTGTTATATTATGTCAACACAACAGAATGCGTTCCTCAAAATTGCAAAATTACCATTTTTAAATAACCTTGCCCATTATCGTGACACATTTACATGTGTAATAATCTTATTAGCCCTCTACAGGAAATAATAAAATGACCAGTTTCTCGGACAATTTACTTCAAGTCAATGCCGCGTTCATTCTACAAAACTGCGCGTCAGCGGCGAACGTTGACGGGGGGGACGGGGACGGGTGCCTGTTGCCGACCCATGTACTACACCATGTCAGAGTAGTCTTGTGGTGTTTTTCATTGTTACAAAAGCCATTTCATTCATGTCATAAACTATGTTACCTCATTGCCAGGTATTCTAAAATGCTATTTGTTGTATTTAACTCTAGACCCAGTAGGATGTATACTACACCATTACACACTACACACACTGCTATTTTGATTATGTAATCAACTGTTGCTAGGAGTTTTATTTAAAATGGTTCTCAGAATAAATAATTGTATATATACACACCACAATTAACCTTTGTTTCCTTAGGGTAAGCAGAATACTTTAATATACAATATACATCAAATAGAGCATAATTAAATGTACATATCGATAATTATCGACATCATTCAATCTGAAAAAACACATTGTGATACAATTTTTGGCCGTATCGCCCAGCCCATAGCTTAAAACTGATAAATGCAGTATCTATTCACCCAGACATAGGGGTTTCAACCCAGTACCGTTAGGACTATATATACACTCACTGGCCACTTTATTAGGTACACCTGTTCTTCTGCTTAGTAACACAAATCTCTCATCAGCCAATCACGTGGCAGCAACTCGATGCACTACTACAAGCTCAAACTAAGTATTAGAATGGGGAAGAACGGTAATTCAAATGACTTTAAATGGGGCATGGTTGTTGGTGCTGGACAGGCTGGTTTGAGTAAACTCGGATTTTCACACCTAACCATCTCTAGGGTTTACATTACGTAAAAGCGAAAATATTCAGAGAGTGGCAGTTTTCTGTTAGAATATTCCTTGGTGTTGGCAGAGGAGAATGGCCAGACTGGATGGAGCTGATAGAAAGGCAACAGCCACTCAAATAAGCACTTGTTATAACCAAGGTATGCAGAACAGCACCTCTGAACACACACTTCAAGGTACAATCTTGAAGCAGATGGGCTTGAGCAGCAGAAGACTACACCTGGTGCCACTCCTGTCAGCTAAGAACAGGAAACCAAGGCTACAATTGGACAATAGAAGACTGAATGGGTCTCATGAGTTTCTATTTATTTTGCAGCATTCAGATGGCAAGGTCAGAATTTGATGAAAACAACATCAAAGCATGGAACCATTCAGCCTTGTATCAAAGGTTCAGGCTGCTGGTGGTGGTGTAATGATGTGGGTGGATATGCCCCATAGAACCATTGTTCAAAGAGCATAGTTCAAACAACACAGCCTACCTGAGTGTGGTTGCAATGCTGACCATGTCCACCCCTTTATGGTCACACTGTGTACCCATATTTGAATGCCTACTTCCAGCAAGATAACGTGCACAAAGCTCACAAAGCTCACAGCATCTCAAACTGGTTTGTTGAACATAACCATGTACTCACTGTTCACCGTCTTCAAACAACCTCCAGAGTCACCAGACCTCAATCCAATAAAGCACCTTTTGGGATGTGGTGGAACGGGAGATTTGCATCATGGACGTGCAGTCGACAAATGTGAAGCATCTGTGTGATGCTATCATGGCAATATGGACAAGCGTTGTTGAGGAATGTTTTCATGCATGGGGCTTTTGCCCTGTCATCATGGCAGCCCCTCCTCCTCCTCCACCTCTCAAGGTGACCCCTGCTCTGTCTCCGGGAAGAGAGAAAGAGAGTGGGGGGGGGGGGGGTAATGGAGAGAACCAGAACGCCGTAATTAACTTAAGAGGCCTACTCAGGTCATTAGCAAGCTAGAATATTTCCTACTACCTTCTACAACTGTCACAGATGCAAATATGTTCTCCTCCATTCATGAAATGTGCTTTCATCCAAGTGAACACTGCTTTTCTTCCTGTTCTGGCTCACTCGTTACTTTAACCTCCACAGTACGTTCTGCCACCTCTTCTGTCCTCAGGCTTTCTTTCAGTCTTCCTGAAGGTGGAAGACAGCACCTCTGATCTGCAGTGGTGGGTAGGAATGAGTACTTTTTTTTTAAACTGTACTCCTACCGCTTTACTAGTTAGTATATTTTTGAGTTTGGTGAGGAAGAGAGGGGTAGGGAAGGAAGAGAGGGGAAGGTGAGGTAGAGAGGAGTAGGGGAGGAAGAGAGGGGTAGGGAAGGAAGAGAGGGGAAGGTGAGGTAGATGGGGAAAGGTGAGGAAGAGAGGGTTAGGTGAGGAAGAGAGGGGTAGGTGAGGAAGAGAGGGGTAGGTGAGGTAGAGAGGGGTAGGGGAGGAAGAGAGGGGTAGGGGAGGTAGAGAGGGGTAGGGGAGGAAGAGAGGGGTAGGTGAGGAAGAGAGGGGTAGGTGAGGTAGAGAGGGGTAGGTGAGGAAGAGAGGGGTAGGTGAGGTAGAGAGGGGTAGGGGAGGAAGAGAGGGTTAGGTGAGGAAGAGAGGGGTAGGTGAGGAAGAGAGGGGTAGGGGAGGAAGAGAGGGTTAGGTGAGGAAGAGAGGGGTAGGTGAGGAAGAGAGGGGTAGGTGAGGTAGAGAGGGGTAGGGGAGGAAGAGAGGGGTAGGTGAGGAAGAGAGGGGTAGGTGAGGTAGAGAGGGGTAGGTGAGGAAGAGAGGGGTAGGTGAGGTAGAGAGGGGTAGGGGAGGAAGAGAGGGGTAGGTGAGGTAGAGAGGGGTAGGGGAGGAAGAGAGGGGTAGGTGAGGAAGAGAGGGGTAGGTGAGGTAGAGAGGGGTAGGTGAGGAAGAGAGGGGTAGGTGAGGTAGAGAGGGGTAGGGGAGGAAGAGAGGGTAGGGGAGGAAGAGAGGGTTAGGTGAGGAAGAAAGGGGTAAGTGAGGAAGAGCGAGGTAGAGGAGGAAGAAAGGGGTAGGTGAGGAAGAGAGGGATAGAGAGTTGGAATGTGCGAAACTAGCTGCTTGGTAGTTGACACCAGAAATGGTAGTCAGTTAAACCCTTTTTCTTTTCAGACAAAAACATGAATTGTGGAAGCAAGTCATGCCCCATTGATATAAATATGCATACAAGAATCACACCGTGCATTTAATAGGCCAAATTAATCAACGTTGAACAACTTGTAGTTTCCCAAAACAATCATTAATTTAATAATTTAATTAAATCTTGTTCACAATTGTTAAGTCTGTAACTGCGCTCATGCCAGCTGCGGTTTTAAATAGATGTAGATGATGTTTGTGTTTTAATTAGATACAGAAAATAATGTGTAATATGTGTGTTATAATTAGATATAGAATATTAACTTATTAACTTGAACAGTAACATGGATTTATGAGGGGGGGGGGGGGGGTAATGGAGAGAACCAGAACGCCGTAATTAACTTAAGAGGCCTACTCAGGTCATTAGCAAGCTAGAATATTTCCTACTACCTTCTACAACTGTCACAGATGCAAATATGTTCTCCTCCATTCATGAAATGTGCTTTCATCCAAGTGAACACTGCTTTTCTTCCTGTTCTGGCTCACTCGTTACTTTAACCTCCACAGTACGTTCTGCCACCTCTTCTGTCCTCAGGCTTTCTTTCAGTCTTCCTGAAGGTGGAAGACAGCACCTCTGATCTGCAGTGGTGGGTAGGAATGAGTACTTTTTTTTTAAACTGTACTCCTACCGCTTTACTAGTTAGTATATTTTTGAGTTTGGTGAGGAAGAGAGGGGTAGGGAGGAAGAGAGGGGAAGGTGAGGTAGAGAGGAGTAGGGGAGGAAGAGAGGGGTAGGGAAGGAAGAGAGGGGAAGGTGAGGTAGATGGGGAAAGGTGAGGAAGAGAGGGTTAGGTGAGGAAGAGAGGGGTAGGTGAGGAAGAGAGGGGTAGGTGAGGTAGAGAGGGGTAGGGGAGGAAGAGAGGGGTAGGGGAGGTAGAGAGGGGTAGGGGAGGAAGAGAGGGGTAGGTGAGGAAGAGAGGGGTAGGTGAGGTAGAGAGGGGTAGGGGAGGAAGAGAGGGGTAGGTGAGGAAGAGAGGGGTAGGGGAGGAAGAGAGGGTTAGGTGAGGAAGAGAGGGGTAGGTGAGGAAGAGAGGGGTAGGTGAGGTAGAGAGGGGTAGGGGAGGAAGAGAGGGGTAGGTGAGGAAGAGAGGGGTAGGTGAGGAAGAGAGGGGTAGGTGAGGTAGAGAGGGGTAGGTGAGGTAGAGAGGGGTAGGTGAGGAAGAGAGGGGTAGGTGAGGTAGAGAGGGGTAGGGGAGGAAGAGAGGGGTAGGGGAGGAAGAGAGGGTTAGGTGAGGAAGAAAGGGGTAAGTGAGGAAGAGCGAGGTAGAGGAGGAAGAAAGGGGTAGGTGAGGAAGAGAGGGATAGAGAGTTGGAATGTGCGAAACTAGCTGCTTGGTAGTTGACACCAGAAATGGTAGTCAGTTAAACCCTTTTTCTTTTCAGACAAAAACATGAATTGTGGAAGCAAGTCATGCCCCATTGATATAAATATGCATACAAGAATCACACCGTGCATTTAATAGGCCAAATTAACCAACGTTGAACAACTTGTAGTTTCCCAAAACAATCATTAATTTAATAATTTAATTAAATCTTGTTCACAATTGTTAAGTCTGTAACTGCGCTCATGCCAGCTGCGGTTTTAAATAGATGTAGATGATGTTTGTGTTTTAATTAGATACAGAAAATAATGTGTAATATGTGTGTTATAATTAGATATAGAATATTAACTTATTAACTTGAACAGTAACATGGATTTATGAAGCTCCACTGAAGGGTAGAAGACTGCAGCTGCGTCACACGGCGGCACTCAGCTGTTCAAGACACTCTAGAGGCACATCGTTGAAATGTCAATCAATTCAGTCCGTTTCACAGTCAACAAACCAAGATTTATTTCCGATGATTATTTCGATTTAGACGTCCAAAGCTAGACGACTCCTAACTCTTTTTCACTCTTCCCTAACAGTTCAACGGGTGCGATGTGGAACACATTGCCCCCCCCATGGCAGCCCTAATGCAATAGGCCTCATGCACGTCGCAAAGTTGTGACTGCAGGTACATTCAGAGGTGTACATTGAACAGTTATCGGCTCAGACTGATTAGACACTGAGCCTGTGCACACCAGACATGCCTGGTCTGGATCATCTTCCCTTTCAAGGTCCCCCCCCCCCCCGGAGTCCCCATTATCTGTGACACCTTCTGTTGTAATGATGGGTTTTACCACATACTCTTTATACACATAATCCTCCTGTGCCTCCTAATAGTGTGGTCAGGTTGGCTGTCCAGCTGTGTTCCACATGTTCCCCCCCGCAGAGAGAGAATGGAAGTTAAGCTGGGGCTGATTAAAACAAAAAAAAATTGAAGTCGGGGGTGGATCCCGGAGGCTGTATCTCCAGACGGGCAGACCAGACCTGTGGTACAGTCGGACCCCTAATCACTACGCACGCTGTGAAAGACGCTGATCTTTCTTTATGCGCTCTCCTGGCCCGGGCATGGATATTGAAATGTATATGTTCCGTGTGCAGATCAAGGCAGACACGTAAGCAAGTCAGCAGCCCATAAAAAAAGATATATATCCGGGTCAGGAGGGCCCGGAAAATACGTTTTTAGCAACGTACGTGACACCAAAACAGCAACGTGAGTGATGCCAGTAGGAAGACAGGTGAGAGGCGAGAGTGGAGACCAAGAGGGGGGGGGGGGGGGAACCATATTCTTCATATGTTTCCGTCTTTCACGCTTTATCTTCCAGGCGGATTCCCGTGGTGGCGAGCTGTAAAGCATCCGCGGTTATTTTGGTTTACTTGGTTATGGTGTCAAAATATCAAACACTCAAGGAGAGTGCCACGCTGTGTCCGTGTGTTCTCCATCTTCAGATGGGTTTTCCCAAAAAAAGTTACAGTTACAGTTATTTTTGTGCCACTTGTGTTTGTGTAGTATCTGTATCTGACAGACTGGCTCTGGCTGGGAGTGTGTGGTTCGTTTTTTCTTTCCTGCTTATTTTTGTCGGCCCTGTCTTGTGCTCTTGTTTCCGGTCTGTCTAGCAGTTTCAAGCAGTCTTTAGATTCATTTTAAACTTGCCTTCGAGTGTCCTGAACTGATCCCGGGCAAATAGAATACAAGAAAATTATAATTTTATAATTGAACCCCATGGATGCATTACATTAACTGGATATGCGTTGTAGTAGTGTTGAGAAAGAGTGAATTAATGATGTATCTAAATATATATATTTTATCGATAGAAGTCGCTTTCGGAGAAGAGGTGTGTTAAATCACACAAGTCACATTAGCGTATTGTGTTCCCCGATAGCGCAGCCGCTAGTCAGCTGATCACTAGCCATGACTAGTAGTGCTGAGCGCATTGCGAGCAAGGGGCTAGCTTGCTGCAGGAGCGGACATCGCGTGGGTCTCCTTCAAACATTGTTCTGTTCAAAGCTCACCGTGATGGAACGCTGCTACTTGAGTCAACAGACATTCCCAACACACGGCTCAGCGGTTCTTGCTTTGGCGATGCCCTGGGGAAATGTACACAACTGCAGTCCGGGGTGGCTTACAAAAGATTGGCCTCATCGTTTTACACTGTCATAATATGAAGAGTTGTTTTTCCAACCGTAGGAGTGCATCTTTATTGTAGCTTAGAGTGGGAGTCTTTAGACCTTTTAGCCCCAAGGAACGCTTAGTGGATAGAGAAACCGCTTTTAAATAAAAAGGTCAAATAAATCTTCTTTCTTTTAAATAAATGTATATATATATATATAACTTAGAAAAAAAATGATATATATATATATATATATAATAAAGCGGCTGGGATGAGGATCAGCACCTCTAAATCTGAGGCCATGGTTCTCAGCAGGAAACTGTTGGATTGTCTGCTCCAAGTGGGGAGTGAGTCCTGACCCCAAGGGAAGGAGTTCAAGTATCTCGGGGGTCTTGTTCTCGAGTGAGGGGACGATGGAGCGTGAGATTGACCGGAGAATAGCTGCAGCATTAGGAGCGCCGATACTCTCGATCTACCAGTCAGTCGTCGTTCCTACCCTCACTAATGGTCATAAACTATGGGTAATGAGCGAAAGGACGAGATCGTGAATACATGTCTCAGACTCTCAGACACTGGTCACGTAACATTGTGCACAGTGATTCCATGAGAATTATATATTTTTTACTTTCTTTCCAATTTAGCTTATTCAATTCAAAGTGTACACAACAATGAGCTGTATTATACAAGTTCTTCCTGGCCAATTGCACAAAATCAATGTACTTGCATGAAATTAATTAACTTTAATTCAAATTCATGCAACTACAGAGCATGAATGAAAAAGACAGAAGTTACAGAATATGACGTAAACAGACAGAATACATATATCTGAATGAGATGCAAGTATGTATTGTAGAACCAAGTCGTGATTGAAGTGCAAAGCCAAAATTGCCTATTACTTCATGGTTGACTATATTATTTAGATTACAATGCAATTTTTTCTTCTTCTATGAATAATAATAGAGCCACGTTGGAGGCAAGCATGGATGCAAGGCCAGAGGGCTTTATTTACCCTCTGTACCATGTGACACATCATTCATCTGCAATGCAAATGCCACAGGGAATTCTAACACAGCTAAAACCTTCAAAGTCTGTGGCAAGTTCATTGTTCTTTGGAAATACGTGTATTGAGTGTGTGAGTTGTTGCAGACTAGGGAAACAATGAACGGACTGGAACCTAAAATAGAGATAGTGTCTGGATTGCGTCGTCTCTGGATGAGCTTTCTCCCCATTGATGCGTGACGTCAAGAACAGTCTCAACAGTCAGCAAGTCAACGTGAGCAAGAGCACCAGGCTCCAGTGATCCCATAAGCCTTTTCATGCACCCTCCGACAGCGAAGAGGAGCCGTGGCTCAGACTGTCAAAGCACCCTAATCCCTAAGTATATATATATATAGTACACACACACACACACACACACACCACACACACACACACACACCTTTCACTAACTTAATAGGCAACAGGTAATAACACACACATGCACAAGTCCACAATTCCAGTATTCCATTATAGAAAAACAATTTCAGACGTCCATCCAAGTCATTCATATTGCAGCGAGGCAGATAGCTGGTTCTTTGTCAATAGATATAATGGCCATGTCTGTGAGGACTGTAAAAGGAATCTTTTGTGTGAGTGCAGTAAACTTGTGCCCGATTAGACCTGGCTAATTTTGGGATGGGGATTTTCTCTTTGGAAACACAGAAAAGACTTGAAAGGACTGCGGTTTGTTCGTCAATCAAAGACATTTAACGTTGGTTACTATAGGGACTACGGTTTAACACACATACACTCACACACACAAAGACACAAAACACACAGTCACCCCATGCAATAATTCTACAAGCTATTTAGTTTAAAATCATTTCGATAGTCATTATTATAATTGCCCAGCGAACACTGACAGCAGTCTGGATGTACAAGAAACAACTTCAGTCCCCTTGGGAATGTCTCTGGACAGTGCTGTATTTGAGCTTCAAACGTGTTGTGTAGTGTCACATAGCACACATAGCACCATACACTGCTAAGGCACACATCACCTCGCACAGCATTAAGGCAAGTACACTACATTAAAACAATTCCAGCGACAACACCCATCTGATGCAACACACTACAATCATCAAATGGCAGATATGAAAAATACATGTGCACAAATGTGAAGTAAGAAGACCTTAATTTCAACTCTGTGAAAAAAGCAATTCCATTCACGCCGACGACCAGAACAATCTTCAAAAATGTAAGCAAAAAAACAAAAACACCTTGTGAGTGACACCCGGGATGCATTTTCTTGTGTAGTGCCCGTCACCTACCAGAGGGGGCACTCTCGCACTCATGCAAGTGGCACTTCTTGGTGCTGTGGGGCCTGAGCTGAAGGTCACACTCTGCCTTGTCCACGTGGTCCTCCACCTCGGCATTTGTGTCCACGCACTTGATGAGGCGATGCTGCACTCCGCCTCCACACAGCGCCGAGCACTGCAACACAACACAGCAGACTTAATGGATGCAATAGTTACTCGGCGGGGGGGGGGTAGGAAGGAGACACACTCACTTGGCAGAGAGGCTTTTAGAGGAGCCGTGAAGGGGGAGAGAAACCATCAACAACCTGAAGGACAGAACAGCTCACAACAAGCACACCACAGACGTCGAGGACAGTCTCTCGAAACAAAGCGCAGAGGCGTTGGGACACGCAGGACTGTGGTTGCAAGGACAGCCGGTTGGACGAGGCGATAGTGGTTGTTCCGTTCCATAGTGTGTCTTGTGTCCTAACCCCGAGTCTCTCCCCCAGTGATCCCGCCTCACGCCGGGAGAACGAAAGAGAGCGGGAGGCCACAGACAGTGTGCTGACACAGTGTGCTGGATAGCTTATTGTTCTATGCTCCTTACTTATTGTTCTCTCTACCTTTAATTATTTGAAGGTATTTGTGTTGGTGTTTTAAGGCGCTTGTGTTGCACGTCAAGGTCCCTTCCATCCGTTACTTTTTCCATCCCCTGGATTGAATTTGGGAGCGTAACAGTGGTTATGACGGTTACGGTAGTGGTGATAGTGGTGACACTGATGGTGATGATAGTGGTGCTGGTGGTGATGACAATAGTCTAAGCTCAATATGGCCTAAACCTCATGGTTAATGGTAAATGGACTGCAGTTATAGAGCTCAAAAAGCTCAAAGCATTTTACAAGTCAAGCCCTACACTCACCCATTCATACACATATGATCCATCGACCGCGGAATCAGCCATTCAAGGCAACCTCCAGCACATTGGGAGCAGTTCGGGTTAGGGTGTCTTTCTCATAGAGACCCCTTGACACTCGGCTAGGAGGAGCCGGGAGATCGAACCAGCAACCTTCCGGTGGTCAGGTGACCGCTCTACCTCCCGGCTCCTTAGGGGGTTAGGGAGCAAGACACCCTAACCCTAACTGCTCCCCACGTGCTGGCTGACTCCTTGCACGGCTGACTCTGCCGTCAGTGGATGAATGCGTGTTTGAATGGGTGGTTGTGAGGCATGACTTGTAAAGTACTTTAGATAAAAGCGCTATACCATTACCATACCATATACCATATAGCCAGGCTTGGTCTACAATATTCATATACACCTCCTTGCCAGCACCGTGACAACCTGCCTAGCAATGCTGGTTTCTGTGGAAGCTAGGCTAAGCTAAGCTAAGTCTGGTCCAGCCATGGCCGGGAGACCATGTAGTGTTGTTAGAGGTGCTAGAAGGCCACAAGGCGGCGCTTATCCCTCTGGTCCATCTTATATCTCAACAGCCCAGTATATGTAGCATTCGTGTTCGTGTTTCACCTCCTGCATGGGCAGCCTTTGTCCTTAGGTTCCCCTGTAGAGCTCACGGTAGGGAGGGTGTCTTTGGGTGTCTTTGTAGCCTCAAATTGCTTGACTGATATTGGTGTAATAATGAGGCTCATTGTACCAGGTTGTGAATTTTCAGTTTTCCACACAATGCCTTTGTGCCATACATGGCCTGGATGTAATCAGACATTTACGTAAATTGATGGATTCGAGAGAGGGGAGTGGGCGGGTGACTCATTTAACTACCAACCAATCAGACTGCAGGTCTGCTGTATTGGATTCCAGGGGTGGGTTTCCCGATAACGTTGTCTCTTAGCGTGTTACGAATACTTGAAAGGTATACCTTACTAAAGTTGTTTACTGTTCTACGTGTGTTCCCTGAACTATCCCTTAGGCAGCTGCTTAAGGTATACCTTCTTACGTCCGACGTTGTGCTGAAATCGATGACTCGAGAATCGACTTTTCACTCCAGGTAGCGACTGTTTCACCGCGTTATGAGAGTTGTATCAATAAAACACTGCAGGAATACTAAAGAATATTGCATTTATCATGACTGAGAACATATTCATAGAATTTAAAACTCAATTATCAAACCGTAAATCTAATGATTGCCTACAGGTGGCACGAGCCCGCCACCTCAGATTGTGAAATCAAGCCTCTTCCCGCTACACCACCTCAGCTAATTACGCCACCTACCAGTACACCTTATTTGGCAAGAAAAGGTTGATTTAAATATTTGTTATATCATTGTCATGGTGCCTTAAATAACTTTGCAATTAGGGTTGATTAACCAGCAGCCCCATCACATAACTGGTGTAGTTCACAATTCTCTCTGATTGGCTGACAATTTCAATAAAAGCGCACCAACAAGAAATGAACATTAGATATGTAACATTAGATATGTCAGGCAGTGGTGTTGCGCAATATTTCGGGGCTCCCCCGCAGGTCATGAAGTCCAACGGGGGGGGGTCGCGATCGTGAAGTCCAACGGGGGGGGGGGGGGTTGACGCGATCGTGAAGTCCGATGGTAGGGTGGTGGTCCGGGCCGGCAGGTATGCCAGATGGCCAGTCAAACCGTGGTGCCTAGCAACTTAACAGGTAGGGGGGGGGGCCCTGGGGGTTGGGGCCTCCTAAACTCCGGGGCTCCCCCGCACCGCGGGGTCTGCGGGGGCCTCCGCTACGCCACTGATGTCAGGGCAAAAACATCGCAAAAAGCGGTCCGCCAGCGTCACCAATGTGGAGATGGAGGTCATGCTGGATGAGGTGGCGCTGAATCGTGAAGACTGTTTTCGAGCACTGTTTTCGAGTTTTAGGAGTTTAAGAGGCGATTTCATGTTCAATAAAGTGCAAAATGTATCCACCGTAATGTACAATTTCGGCATGAAAACATTCCCATTAATGTGGTATTTTTGTTGTATATTATTACCGTTATGAACTACATATTGATTCACAGATTGAAATTAAACTAGGCCAACAGCTGATTTCAGAGGCTTGCGGGTCGGAACAGTGGTGGCCACTAGCGGAGTGAGCTGACAACATCGCTAAGGTGGAGTTAAGAGAGGTCCAGACCTGCCTTACGAAACGGTCACTTACGGAAGGTATACTTAGCTAAGAACGTTTCGGGAAACACGGCGAGACGTTAAGGTACAGCTTAAGGTGGAACTTACGAACGACGTAGCGTTAAGAAGGCTTCGGGAAACGCACCCCAGATCATTTTCCTCCAATTTTGACTACACTACATTATATAAGCGTTTTATATTCTGGGGATATACGAATGGACTTTATAGCTACCAATCCCCGCTTGTCGTCTCTGTACCCGGTACAAACTTCGTCGTGACTAATGGGGACAACTTCTGAAATTGGTCCAGTATTGAGTGCTTCAGCACAGAAACGTCTGCATTGTAACACTTTGGGCCAATAGTGCCCCATCGATGCACGTCCTCTAAAAATGCTTGTTTTTGTCACACCCTACAGAGAAGTACAACTTTTGAAATGTTCCTTTTCACTTGCTTCCGGTCTTTCGCTTGCTTTCGGTCTGTGTGTGTTCTGTCTGTAACCTAGTATCGCTGAAGGAGAAGTCTCGCTCTGAAATATTGCGAGAGTTGATTTGTCGCAGGAAAATAACATGTGTGTGTGTATGTGTGTGCGTGCATGTGTACCCTGTATATTACCTGTCCCCAGGATCCAGTCAGCCACTGTGCACAAGGCAGGCTGTTGCAGGCCTGGATATTAGCGGGCTGCAGGTCCTGGTCACACTGGCCCTCCTCTGGACATGTCACCATGCGCTGCTGTTCACCGCCACCACACACCTCGGAGCACTAAAACACACACACACACACACACACACACACACACACACACACACACACACACACACACACACACACACACACACACACACACACACACACACACACACACACACACACACACACACACACACACACACACACACACACACACACACACACACACACACTGTGTAGGACAAAAAACGGGTGTCGCTCATAACACTGATCATGGGGGTGCTCCTTCTATGAAGTAGGGCAACACGGGGGTAGAATAAAAGTAGGAGAAGATCAGTCCACCGTGGCGTCACCACTCCTCACATCTGACTTCACACAACGCCGCTGCACTTTGTATGAAGCACTCCAGCAGCTTTTTTTGAGCGCTCACATTTTTTACCGGGGCGGTGGGGACACAAAATGAGCAGCGCGTTATTTCGGCACGTAGACCTTGTGTGGATGACGACCGCGTGACGCGAGTGCTCATTCAGCGACGATTTTCTCCAATGTGAGAAAGACGCCTTCTGCATTGTGCTCACAGCTGAGGTGAGCGGAGAGCATATTCAATAATACAGTACATCAATATGCTGTATGTGCCTTTGCTGCAAACTCAGTCCCCAGTCAGGTTATTATTTCGCACAACATAACTAACGACAGAAAATCCAACTGCAATACTGAGGAAAAGACCCTAGTTTGAATAAATCTCAAGAAATCTCTTCTTTTCCCATCCAATAGAAGCCCATCCAACTCCACGTTAGACACACTGTTAACACACGTACCTGCTTCTCAAGACTGATATTGTACTTCCAATCAATGTGTCAACCTTAAGTTTTCAAACTGTTTTTTCATTGTGTTCATATTGTATATACTTTGGTTTGGTTGCTCTGCTTTACAAATACAGAAGGAGTTTTGTGTCAAAAATGAAGGGGTGAGTTTGACACTGAACTCATCTCATTGCAAGATCTCTGATCTTGAGTGGGCGTACCTGCAGACGATAACCTTAGGTTAACCTTGGGTAGCGCAAATGTATGGATGGTGGCAACCCCGAAACAGCAGCCGGCAGGCGGTCTAACTGTTACTGTAGACATCCTATGTGTCACCCACACATGCGGTAGGGTCAGCCAGCCTGCTGGAGTACTGACCCCGAGCGACAATGCGAAAGGGGTACAGCCACCAGGCTTCAGACGGTCTCTTTGGTAGTCAGGGGGGTATCAGAATGGTTGGCGAATACCCTTAGTCCTTGTCTTGTTTACAACATTTGTGGGATGTTGGAAAACTATGAAAATGTACTTTCAAAGGTTTAACGGGGGCGTTATAACAACCGGGTACAATGCACCCTATTATTACACCAATTTCAAGAGAAGCAGGGACGTGTGTTAACAATGAGTCTCACGTGGAGTTAAATGTTCAATTAGCTTCTATTGATTGATGAGGGCGGGGGGGGGGTGAACAACGATAAGCCTGCATAGGTGTGAAAATGACCCCGGAAGTGTTTTAAAGTTCATTTATGACAGATTTTTCAATAGGTTTAGTTTGATTTAGTTTGATTATTGCTATTGTAGTGAAATAAAGCCCCCAGTGTTCACGCCCCTTCCCATTCACATAGGAGAGGAAAGAGGCGGCCACCGACGTCCTTCGGTAACAACCTCCATAATGACTCCCGCTCACGAGCCCCCGCGGCGGTGTTCACTCACCTGCCCCCAGGATGACGAGTACCACTCCAGGCATGGGTCCTCATTACAGGGCGTGTGCGCCGGCGGCCTGGGGGAGACGGCCTGGCAGTGGAACGGCCGGAGGGGCCTGGGGTCGCGCAAGTCGAAACACTGGACCTCTCGAAGAGTCACACCTCCCCCACAGCTCATGGAGCACTAGGGGTATGGACCACATGAGGACCACATGTCAGGATAAATGGTAAATGGTCAATGGACTGCATTTATATAGCGCTTTTATCCAAATCGCTTCATGTCAAGTCATGCCTCACATTCACCCATTCATACACACATTCAACCACCGACGGCGGAGTCAGCCATGCAAGGAGACAGCCAGCATGTCAGGAGCAGTTAGGGTTAGGGTGTCTTGCTCAAGGACACCTCGACAGTTTTGCTAGGAGGAGGAGCCGGGGGATCGAACCAGCAACCTTCCGGTTTTCCGACGACCACTCAACCTCCAACACAGTGAAGGCAACTTTACTGTACCCGAAACGGACCGAGTACGGAGTGAGAACTGTTACTTGGGAAAAGGTGCCAGTTCGCCTCCTGGGCACTGCCCAGGTGCCATTGAGCAAGGCACCAGACCCCTACACTGCTCCCTGGGCGCTGTACATACAACAGCTGCCCACTGCTCCTAACACTAAAATGGGTTAAATGCAGAGAAACATATTGTGTATCACTGTGCGTGTACTGTACATGTATGTGACCAATAAAGACGATTCACTCTTCAATCATTAAGATTTAGACTCCTTATCACGGTTGTCTTCGTTTTTTTCGGCACAATGTATATTTTTGCACCTCATGCCATGTTACTGTTTACCGTCTGTGTGTAATGAATGACACACGTGACATACAGCGGAATAAAAGCCTTTTTAGATCCCGGCCGAGAGAGACACTCCCTGACCTGTCCCACAGATAGCTACAGTCCACCGACCTTGCTCCACTCCCCGGTCTTCCAGGCGGAGCAGGGCCGCAAGTAGCAGCGCCTGGCTGGTGCCGGCCTCTTGGCCGGATCACACCCGGCGTCCGCGCTGCAGGCCAGACGCCTCCAGATGGCCCCTAGGCCACAGCTGGTGGAGCACTAGCGGAGCGTGGGGCGGGGGAACAACACAGAGACATGCCATTCATGCACAACAAATAACAAGAGAAATACACGCAGCTATGCCCGAGACAATGCCGACAATGCCGTCTGAATAGTTTTATAGCGTACTAGCGCGTGGCGGAGTAAACTCTGACCTTTACCCCAAATTGCTCCGGTGCAAAATCACATTGTCATTTGTTCATTTATAGAGAAAGCAGTGCAGGAGAAAGGAGATTAGTTAGTCGTGTGTGTGTGTGTGTGTCTATATTGTATTAAAACAAATCTAAATATACATATCAGTATGTATATACGGTCTTATCTAATATATATAAATATTATATATTTATAGTTATTATATATATATATATGAACCAACAACAATACATAGTAGATGATTATGTGACATTCTTCCAGCATAATAAGGACAAATACGAAAAATAAATTAATAATAATAGGAATACAACTCTGCATTGTCCGTGCCTCTGTGCACCACACCGCCGAGTTATGTGTGGAATGCCGCGGTGCAGGAGGCGGGGACTCACTGAGCTCCAGTTGCCGACGACCCAGTAGGCCGCTACCGTGGCCTGGGTGGAGGCCGGCGCTGGGAGCCATGGTAGCCCCGGAACGGGCCTCGTGGGAAGGGTGGAGGATGGAGACGTCGCAGCCGTCCTTCGGACAGTGGTGGTGACCTCTGAAGAGCGGTGCTGAGGGTTAGGACGGGGGTCGCTCACGTCTCTCGGCGCCCCTTGGGGAATCTCAGTCTCGTGGTGGTCACCGTACCAGGGGGCGGACGGGTGGAGGCGAGCTGGGCGACGGGTTGCGTCGGTTCGCTCGGTTTCCTCCTTGGATGCCGGCCGACCCGGCGGTGCCGCCATCCGTTCAGGCCACGTCGACAGCGCGAGTGTGGACGGTGTCGGAGGCAGAGGGCCTCCTTCCACCAGCTGCAGCAAAGAGGGAGTTTGGGTCACCGATGAGGTGCTTGCAGAGGTCTTCTGGTTTCCTGAGATTGCATGAGCTGTAATGGACCCCTGAGAGTAAGGGTACCAGGTTACCTTAAAGGGACGGCCGGTGACCCTGGGATTTCCTCGGCCGGCAGAGTCCAACTCCCGTGGATGCTCGTCCGTATCCTGTGACATTGCGACAGTGGGAAATGGTGGGGATGATTCAAATGAGCGGCGAGTGGTCGCGGGGATTTCTGCAGCGCCCTTATCCTGTGGCGCTGGAGCCACTGGCCAGCTAGCGGTCTGAAATCGAACGCCGCTCTCTTCGGAGGGGGAAGCTAACGGCGGTTCGGCATCAGCGCTCTCAGAGGGACGATGTGCAATGTAGTCGGCGTCCTCGATCTCTCCATCCGCGGTGGTCACTGATCCAGCTGCTGTTTGAGCTGGAAGGGGAGTGGCGTTCTCATTAAGATGCCCGTGTGCACGAATGCCTTCCACTGAAAGCCTCTCCGACCGCACAGGCTCCAGCTTATTTGCATCTCCTCCTGGCAAGGTAATCGGATCGCCTCGACTTTCTTGCCTCTCTCTGGGTGCGTGCAGACGCCTTGTCGGCAACGGCAGCACCGCCGGCGTTATGGTCGTCGCGGAGACGGGCAAGAAGTAGTCGTCCTCGTCCTCGTCAGGAAAGACGTCTACGTCGTCGGATTCGAGCGTGGCGGGAATCCGGGCCGGTGCGTCACTGCCATTCTCTGCGTCCTTTCCGGCGGGTTCCAGAGGCGTTTTGACGGTGGCGGCTGAGATAGTTGCCGGCGGTGGCCTCCTGGAGGAGGCGCCCTCCTCTGCCTCGAATTCCCGCTCAGGTTCCTGCTCCGTCTCGCCCTCCGCTACGCCGTTCTCAGAGTTCTCGGCTGCACCGTACGTTAGGTCCTCGTGGAAATCAATGAAGTTGTAGTCGTAGTAGAAGTCGTCCACTTTGACGTTTTTCTCCGCCACGGCTCGGTCGCCCTTGTCGACGGGGTGGCGCGGCGCCAACTCCGCCTCGACGGTGTTGTCCAGCTCCTTGTGCGCCCGGGGCCGAGGTCGGGCGCCAGGCGTCGCCTTCGGGCCAGCCTCGGGCACGGCCTCGATCTCGTTCGCCACCACCTCCCTATTCGGCCACCCGCTTCCGGACCAGTCTTCTCCAAAGTTGTTGTTGTTGTCGGCGGCGGGGACCGGGCAGTCCCGGGCGTGGCAGGAAGCGGCAACGGCGGGTTTCCTGTGCGGGTCACAGGCCACGCCCGTGTTCCAGGAGCAGGTCACATTGCGGCGGCGCATGCCGGTGCCACACGTCAGCGAACACTAGGGGGACGGAACGACGAAGATGAAACATAGATATAGAGAGAGAGAGGAGATGAGCGAAAGGCATATTTTAATTGTATCCTTCTCCTTCTCTCATAAAATGTAATAACGCAAGACGGATTATCTCCGGTTTGCATTTAACAGAAAAGAGATTCAGAGACTATCGGACAATCATTCAGTGAGTAGCGTTTGACACGCTCTCATTAATGAAGAGCAACAATTAACTCTGGCTATTCCATCATTCTGTCATTTACAGAGCTGGACCTAAAACAGCCAGCACCAAGGGGAACTGACAAGACGGCAGCAGCAGCAGCAGCCGAGTTAGGTCCTAGGGGCGAGCCTTACGTCTGCCCAGCCGCCCGACAGCCAGTCCGCCGGGCAGGGGATGTGTGTGTTGCAGGAGGACAGGGGCTCGGGCCTCGCAACGTGCTTGCACTCGGCGTGCTGCAGGGCACGTCGCTCCTCCGAATCCACCGCTTGGATGCAGAGCACAGCGCGCTTAGTCACGCCTGACAGCCCGCAGCTCGACGAACACTCCTGCCACTCACCGGCCCACCAGCTGCATGTGAGGGGGGAGGGGGAGGGGGGAGGGTGAGGGTGAGGGGGGAGGGGGAGGGTGAGGGGGGAGGGGGAGAGAGAAGCACATGGAGGTCCCCAGTCATCAGGAAGGCAGAGGCAGGTTTCCCACTGTAGCACATTGATGCATGCTGTGTGTGTGTGTGTGTATTCATGTCAAGTCATCTCATCTCATCTAAAGTTTGAATGACAAGAGACAGAGACAGATATATAGACAGATATTGTGTCTATTGGCTTCTACGCAGTTTTTCATTGCCCTTGTTTGATGTACTTTTGACATTGTGTAACATCTAGGGAGCCAGCTTATTGCACTTTTACCTCAGCACTGGTTCTGCTCTCGGTGGCTTTGTGTGGAAGGAAATGCACTTATGACTTCTGGTGACTGGTAGTTATCTTGCCCACCTATGTTGAATGTACTTAAGTCCCTTCGGACAAAAGTGCAAAAGCTAAATGAGTAATGTAATGTGTAGATAAATGTGATATAATGTAGAAAGAATAGTTGAGTTGGAGTGAACACACACACACACACACACACACACACACACACACACACACACACACACACACACACACACACACACACACACACACACACACACACACACACACACACACACACACACACACACACACACACACACACACACACACACACACAGTGAGGTGAACTCACGTGGGGGGGCACGGCTCTTTGTGACATTTGGTCTGGTTATCATCCGGCCGGATCACGGTGTCACAGAAGTGCTCCTCCACTATCCCAGAGGTCCTCTCCACACAATGGACAATCTGCCGCTGGACACCTGACACACACACACACACACACATACATGCAGACACACACATGCAAACACACACACATGCAAACACACACACAGGCAAACACACACCCGCAAGCAAAGGGTCCCTCAGATTTGGCCATCAAAGAGCAGCCACCAAGTTATATACCGGAAGCAGGTTGCACAAAGTGTCATTGTTTAAAATGTCATGTTGTGCTCTCATTCGTCGCTCTTCCTCTAATCCTTGTTAAAAAGCCGGGCTTAACGCGCCACCTGGCAAAGATCTGTGGGTTGGGGTCCGACTACTGGGGCGGAGGGAGCATTTGGCTTGTGCCAAATGGGGTGTTGTTTCAATAAATGTGTGTAAGTGCATTGTGGCCATTGTTTTTTTCCCCAAGGGGTTCTAATCCCTTTGATCTTGAAGTTAAGGGTTAGAATCCCTCAAGGTATTTTGCCCAGTTTGTCCTTTCTGCAGGGTGTGTGTGACATTGTCTGAGCACGCCGTGTTCCCTTTCATTCAAAGATGAAAGAACATAATTGAATTTGCTTAGAGGCGTGTATAACTTATATTTCACCAGAGCCGACTGTGTTCCCCGTCCGCCATTCTCATTCTTCCCCTCATTATCAACCTCTCTCTACTAATGCTTAGTTCCCACTGTCGTGCGATCCGTTACGAACGCCACGATTGGCCATTCGTAGCTGATCGGGGAATTTCAGGTTTGGGTACGAGGTGATGCGAGTCGATACGTTCTGATACGATTTGTTGCGCTCGGATGCGATCTGGTCAAGATTTGTCAATTTCAGGTGTCACGATCTGTCACGGTCTGATCTCCCGTTCAGATACGATCACATACGTTCCGATAGGATTGTTTCGATCGAGTCCACGATTGGGTCTCGATCCGACACGATCGTCACGATCGGGTTCCCCGAATTGGGACGATCTGGTACGTGCAGATACGTTCCGATACGTTCATCACGAACCGATGCGCTCCGTTACGATAGGATATGATTGTGGTTGCGATGTCTTTCACGATCATGATCGAGGGTGATCACGATTTGAGCTACGACTGGACCCCGACGGGTATATATACCGCCCAACTGACCATGGACTTCTTGAACTTTTATAGAGTGAACACTACAACCCTCAACCCTACAACCATTGATGATGGCAGGAGTTGCGGATGATGACAACTCGTAACAGATCGTGAGCATTTGTGTAAAAACGTAACTACTCGTATCTACTCGCATCTTCTCGTATCAACTCCTATCTGCTCGTGAGTCATTCGTGTCAGGTCTTGAGCAATGGGACCCGAAAGAGCACAACAGATCGTGGGAGATCGCAACACATCTCAACAGAGCATGGTGTTTGTCTTGTCTAAGATCGATCCCGATCACCACGATTTGGAAGCACGATTAGATGCGATCTGTCACGCTTTGTTACGATGCAACACGATCTGATACGATGATCCCGATTGACAATTGATTGTAGAAAAATTTCGAACCGTTCAAAACGTTTCTACAATTAACACGATTGACACGACTGACCTCAAGATCTGATAAGATCTGATAGGATCACCAAGATTAGTCCACGATTTTGATCGTGCCACGAATCGTGATAGTGGGAAACTAGCATTAGTAGCGGGAAGAAGACCAATGTCCAAAGTATTCAAGCAGAGTGGCTCAGAGCTCTTCATGTGCTGTAGCCTGAATCTGTATTTATTCTCTCTATTATAGGTATTTTGCCCAGTTTGTCCTTTCTGCTGGTGTGTGTATGTGACATTGTCTAAGCACACAGTGTTTCCTTTCATTCCTACAGCCGATGCTTAAAAAATCAGTCATTGGCTTTGAGGTGTGTATGGTATACATCATATTTCACCAGAGCCGACTTTGTTGAATGCATTTCATTTTCGACACAGGCCATGCAAATGTAGCAACAACGATAATAACAACAACAAGCATTATCCTACACACCATTCAGAAAAATGTAATTGCATTGCATTCAGGTTCATCCAATGAATTAGGCTACTAATGGCGACGAAGGCCATTTTCCCGATTCCAGGAAACCGAGGCAGATCTGTCTTCCATCTCATATTATTTATCTATTTACTACACTAGGTGGACACAAATTGTGTTGCCATGGTTGGCACTATTATTTTGTTCTGTTATTTATTATGTTACTTTCAATCTATACGACTGCTATAGACAATTACAATTACAATTCAAAAGGTAAAAAGGTGTCCTATTCCAGTATTTCTTGTTTTCGGTGAAGAATAATGTCCAGCGTTCATATGTACAATTAGTTTCCCTGTCAGTCTCTATGGCTGACAGACAATGTGCAGCGGTAATTTTAATTGTGCACAATTAACAATTAATTGTGATTATCTGCTGTGGACTCCCTCACCACCTTTAACCTCTCTCCATTGTCACTGGCAGTCTACTCTCTCTTACACTCTCTCCTTCTTTATCCCTCCATCTCTCTCCATCTATATATCTCCACCTATATCTCTCCATCTACCTCCATCGTTATCCCTTCAACTCTCTCCCTCTATATCTCACAATATTGTTATCCGCTCTTTCTTTCTCAACCGCTGCCCTTTCTTATTCTGCCCCTCTTTCTCAACCTCTAGCAGACACGGGAATGTGATGGATGTTAAACAAGGAACCTGAAAGACAAATGAGAAAGCAATGGATGGCAGACGGGGGAGCACAGGGGTGCCGTGCCTGAGGAAAGTATAGCGGGAAGAAGACCCATGTCCAAAGACCAATATACCGTCTGTTCCCAGGTACAGGGAGGCGTGTATTGTTGTGGCCTGTATCTCTTCGTGTTCTCAGTAATGTTTTCCCACACTCTGTCTCACACGTCTCGGGATACCCGAGGGCTTTTACCTGACCCGTAGTCACCCGCTCATAATTACCATTATGAGCATTACACACAAGCATGGTTCATCCCCATTGCTATTACACTACCTAATTAATCATAGAAGTATACAGAAAACAATTAAATAATTAAACAAACCAAGTTATTTTCCCTTACCGGCTCCACAAGAGGCACTGCACTCAGTCCACGATCCGAATTTCCAGAAGAAGTCGGACGTGACCGTGGTGTTGTCCTCGGAGTACTCCTGTCTGATTGTGTACTCGTAGCGTACCCCCGGGTTGGTCTCTTGGAACAGCAGCTGGAGACGACACGCCCAGCAGTCAACAACTAGGACCACCAAACAATTCTCAACAACCAGGGGAAGGCTTCCCTTTTGAGGCCTGTAGCAGACGACCATGCCACCAGCTATTAAAATGGCTACTTGAGGGCTCCTCCCGAACACAAGGACACCGATGAGGACTCCGGTTTATTGTAAGTGTTTGAATCATTGTGTGTGGTGGTGGCTGGTTTAACCTGTGGGAACCTTGATTAACAATGACCCACAGGCGTGCAGCTTCACCAGCCAATCAGTCCAACTCAGGCTAGGTGAGGCTGCATAAACCAGCCACTAACCACACACACACTGCACAAGGCCATTTTGTGATAAGATCAGTTTAAATGAAATAAAATGGATTGATTGACAGTAGGAAAACAATACATTCTGAACTAGAAAAGGTATACAATTTCAGAAGAAGAATTATGATGTGCAGCTTGCTGAACATAAAGTTCAATACTGGACGTGTGACCTTGTGGTGGCTGCTAGGGTGTTATATGTTGTTTCTTGGGTATTTTGGACGGCTCGGGTGTTCTGCACAGTTGCTCGTGGGCTAATGAGCTCTGGATGGTTGCTCAGCTGTTGGTGGTTGTTATGGTGTTCTAGGTGGTTGCTAAGGTGCTTCTAGGTGGTTGCAATTATGAAATAGGTGGTTGCAAGCGTGTTCTTGGTGGTTGCTAGGGTGATACAGGTGGTTGCTAGGGTGATATAGGTGGTTGCAAGGGTGTTCTTGGTTTAAGTCTAATAATGTAAAAAGTATACATCCTATACATCGAGTTAGTGTATAAATATATATATAACTATATATATAACTATATATATTTAGTTTGGATAGTAAGGTAGTAAGTAAAAAATAAATGTTGATAGAAAGTAGGAAGAGATGCAGTGATCCTTCTTACAAAGGCAGTTTGGAGGTCAGTACGCTGTGTGAACACAGACTATAATATTGTGTTTTTTGTGTGCGTTAATTACTTCCATCAGTTGATTACCTCCATTAGTTGATTACTTCCATTAGGGGAGAAGGGTGCTCTTCTATTCCGGCCGAGGTGTGCTATATATATATATATATATAAAACTATATATATAGATTTAGTTTGGATAGTAAGGTAGTTAGTAGTTCTTTTTTTTACCTTAATATCCAAACTAAATATATATATATATATATTTCCAAAAAAACCACATATATATATATATATATATTTAGTTTGGATAGTAAGGTAGTAAGTAAAACCTTTTTTTGTTGATAGAAAGTACGAAGAGATGCAGTGATCCTTCTAACAAAGGCAGGAAGGACAACTACAAGGCTCTGATACACATACCTCTATACACTGGCCTCGCTGCAGCACACAGGACACGTGGTTCATGGACCATTACGGTGTTTACCTAATGGTAAACCATTAAGTGAGGGAACGTCGGAGCAAGGCCATTTTTCCCTGACCCGATTAAAACCTGCTATGAAAATGGGATCTGTGTGTCATACAGTATATGCCCACCAGATAAATAGCTATTCAGAGTCTATGGGCAACATCGTGTCTGACCAACCCTTCAACAAAAGCATATTGATTGGTGATTGGTTGATTGGTATTATGATATTTTCTACAATAATACCAGTCCAGCAATGACAAAACAAACAAAATGTTCAACTTCCAGCACAATGCAACAATGCACAAATATAATTCTGGTGTCTTTTGCCGACAGCCAGTAAAACAGCAAGTTATTATAAATTGACAGCATAATAGAGTTCAGTTGTGTACCTTGAGGCATCAGCGTGGAATTAAACACAAACCGGTACTCCTGACGCGGTTATAGTGACGTACATTGAAAGTAGTTCCTGTTTACAATATATCATGAGGCACTTTAACACTTTTCACATCGGAACTCAGAACTCGTTTAAGGATGTGGTTGGAACCCCCCCCCCCGCACGTTTTCCGACTACAGGAACCACCCCCTGTCTGACCTCTTTCAGGAACCTTTATAGTAGGGGGGGGGGGCGAAAGAAGTCCCAACTCCAGGGTATGTCCTTCTGACAGCTGGGCGGAGCTCGGCGCTATTTGGTTTAACTGGAGTAGGTGGAAGAACCACACGACGCCTGAAAGGGCCGATTAGAAAGGGGAAGTTCATGTCACGTTCCGATAGTGTGAAAGCGACTATTACTGATCTAGGAAGACCTGCCCTGGCATACAGGGTACAGTGATGAGTAAGTGCTTTACAGTTAGTAACAAATCTCAGAGCACTGTGATAGGCAGCATCTAACTTTTCCAGGTAATGGGCAGGTGCATTCATATAAATCAAATCACCATAGTCCAGCACAGGTAAAAAGGTCACAGTGACTAGCCTTTTCCTGGCTTCAAATGAGAAACAGGACTTGTTTCTAAAAAAGAAACCTAGCCTAACCCTCAGCTTTTTAAGCAGATGAATGACCTGAAGTTTAAAAGAGAGACAATCATCAAGCCAGATACCAAGGTGTTTATAACAGGTAACCACGTCAAGTACTTGTCCTTGCATAGTAACAATATCCAAAGCAGTCTCTGGAGTGTTTTTAGCTTTTGAAAAGAGCATTACCTTGGTTTTCTCAACATTTAAAAGAAGCTTAAGCTCAGCGAGCTGCATCTGAATAATGTTAAAAGCAGCCTGTAATTTAACAACAGCCTCCTTAATGGAGGGACCTGCACAATACATCACGGTATCATCCGCATAAAAATGTAAAGTAGCTTCATCCACATTTTCACCTAAACTGTTGATATAGATGGAAAATAAAAGTGGACCTAAAACAGAACCTTGGGGAACACCATTAGCAATGTTCAACCACTCAGAAGTGAGCCCATCAAAGTGAACACATTGGGACCTTTCAGAGAGGTAGTTCACAAACCACCCCACTGCATGGCTGGATATGCCAATACTGAGTAGCCTCTGCTTTAAGATGCGATGATCGACGGTATCAAACGCTTTGGAAAGGTCAATAAATAGGGCTGCACAACTCTGCTTATTATCTAAAATACTCGCCATATCATTCACCACTTTCATTGTCGCAGTGATGGTGCTATGTTTCTTTCTGAAACCTGACTGATATTTAGACAGGATATCATTTTTACATAAAAACTCCTTTACTTGTTCACTCACTAGGCGTTCGAGCACCTTCGCCAGAACTGACAATTTAGAGATTGGCCTGTAGTTATTTAAAATAGTTGCCTCCCCTCCTTTTAGTAATGGCAAGACATAAGCTGCCTTCCATACTTTTGGAATTGCATTTGTGCTGAGGGAGAGGTTAAAAAGAGTAGTGAGAGGTGGAGCAATAAAATCTGCAGCTATCTTTAAAAAGAAAGGTTCTACATTGTCCGGGCCAGCCGGTTTCTTAGGATCTAACTTAGATAATGCTTCATGAACAACATTTACAGTAAAAGGAGTAAAACTGAAAGGGTTTCCCAAACCAAATTGTTCAGAGTCACGGATTGAGGTGTTCACAGAAGCAGAGTTAGTCACAGAATCAAACATAGACCCGCAGGACACAAAATGCTTATTAAAGCAATTTAGCATAGTGGCCCTGTCCGATATAGTGCCAGATGCTGTGGTAAGGCACGGAGGTAGCTCATTACGGATTTCACCGGTGGATATCGATTTTATGGCTTTCCAAAACTTCCTAGGATTATTTAGGTTTTCTGTGGTAACTGACAGATAGTACTTAGACTTTGCACTTTTGACATGTGAAGTGAAGCTATTCCTAAGCTGCCTGTCCTATTGATGGACTGGCCCATTATTGATTGACCATTCCACGTACTGCACATTCCTGCTCCACTCCAACACGTAAGCCACTCATAATTGCAATTGAATTGAGTTTTTTGCTGTGTGGGAATTAATACAGAAACTCATTGTAGCATAATCCGAGTTTGTGCAACATGTTTTCAGTCGACAACATCCAAGTTGGCGAGCCTTCAATTAGAAGTTGGTGTCGTGGTGATCTAATCCACCGTGCTTCATCACTGTCACCAGAGTTCAAGCGTTTGGAGGTCAGTACGCTGTGGGAACACAGACTATAATATTGTGTTTTTGGGTGCATTAATTACTTCCATCAGTTGATTACTTCCATTAGTTGATTACTTCCATTAGGGGAGAAGGGTGCATTCTGTACTGCCCGAGGTTGTGCTGCAAAAGGCATCTAGATCTCCTTGACAAAAGGAATTCGTCATTCAGCAAAATAAAAAGCTCTACTCAAAAAATAGCCTACAAATAAACGTGATCTAATTACATATGCAAGAAATCTGGGGAATAAAATGTCTGAAGTAATCAAAACAGTGTGTACCAGATAGTTTACAAAGTGACTCATCTTTTCCTCTCCACACACATGCATGCATGCATGCGCACACACACACACACACACACACACACACACACACACACACACACACACACACACACACACACACACACACACACACACACACACACACACACACACACACACACACACACACACACACACACACACACACACACACACACACACACACACACACGACCGGTGATGTACGAGAGAGTTTAGAAAGTGACACTCATCTTTGCCTCTCAACACGCACACCCACACACACACATACACACACGCACACCCACACCCACACACACACACACACGCACACACACAACCCGGGAAGTGGAGGTCCCACCTGGATCCACAGGGGCTCCATGGTGGGCCCCGGGGAGGTGAGGTTCTCCAGGTGTCCGGCCCGTTGGTATGTGAACAGGGCCCCGGCTGCCTTGTACTCTCCGTTCCACTGGATGGTCCAGCCGCCGTTTAGGAAGTACGTGTCGGGCTCGTCGCTCCGCAGGGCCAGGAAGTTCCCCGCCGCCGCCACCTCCTCCACCCGGATGTCCCGGGCCCCCTCCGGGATCAGCCCGATGTCTACGTAGCCTGCCAGCCATGGTCCACAGAGGGAAGAGAAGGCTGTAGTACATGGTTCAGGGCCAAGCATCCTCTCTCTTTTACACTCTGTCTGTCACAAATACAAAACGTGTGTGTGTGAGTGTGTCTGTGTGTGTTAAGTGAGTGAGTGAGTGAGTGAGTGAGAGATGGAGGGATCGAGAGAGAAATAGAGAGAGCGAGAGATAAAGAGAGAGAAAAGAGAGAAATAGAGAGAAGGAGCGATAAAGAGATAGAAATAGAGAGAGAGAGAGAGAGAGAGAGAGAGAGAGAGAGAGAGAGAGAGAGAGAGAGAGAGAGAGAGAGAGAGAGAGAGAGAGAGAGAGAGAGAGAGAGAGAGAGAAACAGAGAGAGAGAGAGAGAGAGAGAGAGGGGATAGGGAGAGAGAGAGATAGGGAGGGAAGGATAGAGAGAGAGAAATATAGAGACGGAGAGATAAAGAGAGAGACAAAGAGAGAGGGAGTGATAAAGTGTGGAAGAAATGTTTTTTAATAAATAAAATAAAGGCACGAAGACCGGGCTCTTTTTGAACATCCAACTAAGCTGTGTGGACATTTGAAGAGACAGGAATAGGTTTATTGTTGAAGATAGTCTGATTCACTTCAAAGCGGCATTGGCCTGCCTGGAGGAATTCCTGCCGTCAAACGTTTTCACACAACCCGTTTTTCATTTGGACCACTAAGCTGCCAATGATAACAATCCCAAATTGAACAGCAGTCCAGAAGTCCACCCAAAACCCGGCTATCATCTGAAACACGTGACAGGGCAATGCAAGGACATACCGGAGCCTTCGCTCTCCTCGAAGGTTTTGGTCACCGTTTTGCAGGTGGATCCGTCCCCCTGGCACACCCCACAGCGGTCTTCCAGCGCTTTAGAGTCAATGACAAAGTCACAACCCACGTTCTGAAACGCACGCACGCACGCACACACACACACACACACACACACACACACACACACACACACACACACACACACACACACACACACACACACACACACACACACACACACACACACACACACACACACACACACACACACACACACACACACACACGTTTTGCCAGTGTGAATTCCAGTATGAAGTTGGCAATTCCACAAGGGTTTTCCTTTTTCTATTATCATGTTCCCCAAAAATGTGACACTTCTTTGCGGAAATAAGACGCTATTATATACATCTGGTTGAAGTGCATCTTAAAAGTCACAACGTATGTAAAATAGGTTATTTTCAGAGACGTCTCCGCATCCTGAAGCTGTCAGAGCTACTCAAGCTCTGAGCTCCCATGGTATTTGGAAATAAATAAATTCATAAATAAATAAATAAAGAATTGTATCTTCCTGTTTCCTGCAACAGGAAACAAGAAGCCATTGACCATTGATGCAAGGCTCCAACGCTTGCTTCTATTTTTAGAGGCACATGTGTATGAATTACCCTGAATTAAAACAAATGTAGAGGCGCAATCAATCGATTATGGGGTGCAGTCAAAGTCACATTTTTATTGTACTTCTGCAACAGTGCACAATTAGTTTAACATTGAACACCAAATGTCTTGGACAATCTGCCTGATCCTCTCTGCCCACCTTGTGTTGCAGAATTAGTGGACAGAATTGTGTTGAATGGTGTCAATGTTGAATTACATTTAAACCGTGTCGGTGGGCATCTTAATTTAGACGAGGAAACGTGTGTTCCAAGTTTCACTGGCAAATATCAGTGTCGAGCCCTGTGCGTATGTTTTATTTCTCATCTTGATGAGAAATAAAACACTATTAATGAATATTCTCAAAGAACACATTCCCCAAATCTTTAATCTTAACAACTATTGACCCCTTTCAGGCTGCTAACAACTTAATTATTACAGACACAATTATTCAATTTTTAAAAAATAATAATCTCCTCCCATCTTCGATGGCTTGAGGGCCCTCAGTAGAGTGCATCTCTCCGCCACACCAAAATGTCCCCTTTTCCCTTCTTTCCGAGACTATACAATCCCTCTAAAGCAACAGGTGTTGCTAAAGAATCCTTAAAAACAATATCCTGGATCCCGGATATGTGGGGGTGGGGATTCGTATCCCCAAGTTTTATGCAAATATGTTAGTAACTTTGTGAAATATAACACAATATGTGATACATATATATATATATATATATATATATATATATATGTTTTGCCCTATCTCCCAATGCCAAAGAAAAAACATTTAAAATAAATCCTGGATTTGGATTCAGATCGGTGCCAGATCCGCCCCCCCCGTCCATGGTCTGATCGATGGTGGAGATAAAAATACATTCTTGGTTTGTATTTACTGCGTGTAAGGCGTCAATGTCTGGACCACCCACTCACTCGACTCACTCGATATCCATAAACGACATGCCGTCCGGGGGCAGACAGGCCATCAGGATTACCGTGAGTTCTCTCGGGGGACGCTGGGTAAGTGGACCGGTAAACAGTATAAAATACAACAAACAACAGCCCACAGCACTGTGACCAATGACCCACAAGGTGGGGTGGGCCATTTATATGATATCCTATGTTTAGATAGTTAAACTTTTAGTGACTTTTTAGGCCAATTAACTTTGGTCCCCGTGGGTTTGTCACACCCCTCTTCCCTTAAGCTGTTAGCTGACACCTGTCAATCAGACACTGTGTGCGCAGAGAGCTGCATGAGGCGCCCATTGGCTGTGGACCTCGTTATTAACGATTCTCGTGCCATATTTCATAATAAATAAATCGCTACTATATAGTGCTTTGAAAAAACTATCCACCCCCTAACGTCATTAATGTATAGATGTATTCATACCCTTTGTCATGTCAAGCACACACTAACTTATGTTTAGTATTTGGTTGCATCTTCAAACTTTTAAATATTCAAACAACATGAAAATATTCAAAATATCCCATTTTCATGTACTCATGTACTGTTAAAAGCAATATTAAAACCTCTCTGTGTTTGAATGGTTTTGCTGAATAGTTCATAGTAGTCATCAAGGTACAGCAAGTATCAATGATCTGTTAGCATCTGTTAAACTCCCAGATGCTTACAGCCACTGGGCTTGTTTGTGACATAGACAATATAATCATTTAGTTGTAGGCTAAGTACATAAACTCAAAAAACTAATAATATATCAGTGTTTTTATGGGAAATATGGTCAAATATGATATTCAAATATGACATATTATATATGTATATGTATATTTGTTGTCATATGACAACAAATATGAGTATGGCATACTTTTTTGTCAAATAACGTGAGGCCACTGCCTCCCCATCCCCGCCCCTGGAGAGGAGAGGCGGGCTGGTCAGGTACTAATTCCCGGGCCGCTATTTTTGCCCCAGTCCATACTAAACGACAACCCTGGGGGGTAGGCATCATAGGTCAATGGCTACTTTGTCAAAAGCTTACCCTTAGACTGTTAAGACTGTTCGGTTAATTTGATTCATAAAAGGCTCTTTTCACAGAGGTGGCATCGTAGGGAAAAATACTTTCAATAACTTAACTAATTCACTAACTAACTAACTAATTAAGTTTAAATTTCTTATTTCATTAAGACTAATCATGGGTACTACTACCTGTGCCCTGGTGGGTGGGGCCTATTGTGAGATTAAACAAAGAAGAGAAGGAAATGTACCATGTCAGATACAGGGAGGTCTAATGGGGGAAGCGGGCTGCTACCTTACAGACACCATTGATGCACATGTCTCGACCGGCGACCGGCGCTTCAGAGCACGGGGTCCCATCGGCCACGGCGTCCAGCATCTTCTCGGAGAAATGCTCCTTCAGCGGACGGCAGTGCAGCTCGCATGCGTTGTCTGAAAGAAGAGTTCGGTGACATGATAGCCAAGTTGTTATGTCATATTAGTAATCTATTCAAAGAAAACCCAAAAAAGCTGTTTATGAGTTATATTACATTTTAACCAATAATAACCCCAAAAAATAACATTACAATGTTGTATACTGTGAAGCATATACAGGGCTAACGCACAGCTAACATCCTGTGATACTATGAAGAAAAAAATGATATAATAACAACATCAAAAAGAGCAAACCTAGTAAAGAAGCTTTCTTGATTAAAACTGCAATCACTAAACGACACTAGAAAACATGTTCACAACACGCTTTCCTGCTGGCACACAATTTTTCCTCCGTCTTGCTTTTCAAATATATCCCCTCTTCCTCAGCTGTGATATTGATGTTCCTGCCTCATATCCCACTGAGCCCTGTGTGTGTGTGTGTGTGTGTGTGTGTGTGTGTGTGTGTGTGTGTGTGTGTGTGTGTGTGTGTGTGTGTGTGTGTGTGTGTGTGTGTGTGTGTGTGTGTGTGTGTGTGTGTGTGTGTGTGTGTGTGTGTGTGTGTGTGTGTGTGTGTGTGTGGTCCACTCATTTGTCACGTCCCGGATTGATTACTGCAATGTCCTTCTGACTGGCCTTCCCATCAAACTCCTCAACAGACTGCAAATAATTCAGAACTCAGCTGCCCGGATCATCACCCGCACTAACTCCTCTGACCACATCACCCCCGTTCTCATTCAACTACACTGGCTTCCCGTGCGCTACCGGATTGCCTATAAAAACCTTTTTACTCACCTACAAAGCTCTCCACAATCTAACCCCCATCTACATCACTGACCTCCTTCAGGAGTACACCCCCTCCCTCCCGCACCCTCCGCTCTTCCTCCGTTGGACTTGTCACCGTCCCCCGCTCACGCCTCATCACCATGGGAGCTCGAGATTTCAGTTGCTGGGCTCCCAGACTCTGGAGCTCCCTGCCACTACACATCCCACAGTCTGATTCCATAACATCCTACTAAACCCAACTAAAAACCCATCTGTTCAGATGGGTGTTCACTGGCATAGTCCATATAAACTGTACCATGTTTCTTGTAAGTCTACTTACTTACCTGTTGTTTGTCTTGTTTTAAACCCTGCGGACACTTTGTGAAGTCCACTGTTTATCATTTTACTGTAGTATATATGCTATATATATGTAGTATACAGTGCTGCTCGAAAGTATGTGAACCCCTTGAACAGTTAAGAGTTTTCTGTTGTTTTACCATGATTTTCCTATTTTATCATCACAAGTGTTACATATATGAAATGTCAGGTTTATGTTTAACAGTTCCATGTACTTTTTGAGAGGGAATTGTGTGAGTAGCCAAAAAAATACATGAAACATGGAATTAGTGGATGTGCAAAAGTAAGTGAACCCCCAGCTGTATTGGTAAAGTCAAGGAGGTAACAGATTCAGGTGAAACACTTTTGGGTGCTTAATTAGTCAATTAAGCAAACCAATCAAATGAGACATCATTAGGAAAAGGGTTGGACAACACAGATTAAAAGAGAGAGAAAAACAACCAAACGACTGCAGTGCCAGGGTGTACCCATACGAATCAACCATGCCAAGAGGAAAGGAGATACCCGAGGAAATCAAGAAAATGGTACTGACAGCCCATCAGTCTAGAGAAGGCTACAAGACAATCTCCAAACGATTCCAGCTCCATCCATCCACGGTGAGGCAAATCATTTACAAATGGAGGGCGTCCAAGATGACCGCATCTTTGCCTAGAAGTGGACGCCCATTAAAACTAACATCAAGAAGCACCCGTAGAATAATAAATCAGGTAAAGGACAACCCACACATCACCTCTAAAGAGTTGCAGAGCTCTCTGGCAGCGTCAGGTGTAAATGTACATGCGTCTACAATTAGACAAAAATTGAACCAACACGACATTCATGGGAGGGTTGCTAGAAGGAAGCCTCTGCTCTCCAAAAAGAACAAAGCTGCCCGTTTAAACTTTGCCAGAGAGAACTTGGACAAACCAGAGGCCTTCTGGAAGTCCATTCTCTGGACAGATGAGTCCAAAATAGAGTTATTTGGTCATAATCGTAAGCGCTTTGTTTGGAGAAAAACCAACACAGCACATGAAGAAAATAACCTCATCCCAACAGTGAAGCATGGTGGTGGAAATGTTAAGGTATGGGGCTGCTTCTCTGCTTCTGGACCTGGACAACTCCATATCATCCAGGGAAAAATTCTGAAGTGTATCAGCAAATTCTTGATAAGAATCTCCAGCCATCAGTCAGGAAGTTGAAACTGGGCCGTAAATGGGTTTTTCAACAAGACAACGACCCAAAACATACCAGCAAATCTACCAAGGAATGGTTCAGAAAAAAGAGGATTCGTACTCTGGATTGGCCAAGTCAAAGTCCGGACCTCAATCCAATTGAAATGTTGTGGCTAGACCTGAAGCGGGGGGTACATGCCAGATGTCCCTCCAACCTTTCTCAACTGGCTGAGTTCTGCAAGGAAGAGTGGGCAAAAATCCCCCACAGCAGATGCGAGAGACTGGTCAGTGGCTATAGAAAACGTTTGATTGCAGTAATGGCTGCAAAAGGAGGTGCCACACGCTATTAACCAAAAGGGTTCACATACTTTTGCACAAGTCATATTTTCAGTTTTTGTGGGAGAAACCACTTTTTTTGAATAAATAATGAAAATACATCATTTTTCTTTGTTTGTGTCCATTATTTGGAAAGTCCTGCTTTACAAATTGGTGTTTGGATATACATTTAATAAGGTTATTTTACATTTTTGTACAATTACAATGACCATGTCTAGGGGGTTCACATACTTTCGAGCAGCACTGTATATGCTCTGTAAGGTGTCCTTGGGTGTTTTGAAAGGCGCCCCCAAAATAAAATGTATTAATATTACTTATGTGTGTGTTGACATCGTAGTATGTTTGTTGCCTTTGCTAAGGCAACACACATAATGATAATTGATAATTGAGGCGGTCTGCGTGGGTGAGCACTCACCTCTATTGTGTACTGCCACCCACTTGTGGAAGCTTCCTTTGTAGGCCATGGTGTTGAAGTGGCCACACTGGACGTCCCTGAAGCTTGGCAGTGGGCTGAGGCACGGCGTCTTGTTGCACGTCCGGTACCGCCGGCGCTCACCGATACAGTACTTGCCGCCATACTTTGGCCTGAATAGAAAGAAGAAAAATGTGTGAAAAGAAAGATTTCTAGCGAGAGAAAAAAAAAGAAGAACATTCTTTTCATATTTGAGTGAAGGTCCTTTTTTCTCCCGCAACCTTTGGAAGAATTGGAACACCGACTGAATGACAACATTAACACTCGGTGTGTCGTGACTGTGGCTGGAGGACGGTCACGCTGGAGGAGAGCAGACGCGTCTCCACGAGCTCCCACCGTTTAATTTAGTTTACTTAGTTTACTTGTACTTCTTTCATAACATGGTCATTAACATTACACTTACATACTTTGCTGGACTTTCTGGACTCATTACAGCTACTGCACTGTACTGCACTGTATTCACGATTCTTCTGCACTACTGGCACTTTAAATGCTTTTAAAGATTTTTGTAAAACAAAAACACATGTCATTCAAGTCACTTTGCTGCTCTTTTTTTGTTTATTTTTTATTGTATATATTATTTTTATATTTATGGTGTTGTTTTGAAGATGCATGCTGCGGGAGGGAATGGGGAGTAAGCATTCCTATGTACTTGTTACAAATGGCCAATAAAATATCTTGTATCTTGTATCTACGAGCCGAACTGAAGCTGTGCTTTACAACAGCAGCTGCACCGCGGAGCTAAATTATATAATTGGACAGATTGTGGTGCAAGGTTGTGTTGCCACAACGATGTCGTTTCTGTAGAAGTCTTATCTTGAAAAATGGATATGATAATCCAAATAAAGTTTAGCGTTATCACTTCTTCCCCATTCCTTTTTATGAGAGTATATAACAACAGGTGTATTGAGAGAGACGCAGAGATCTCCCATACCACCAATGCCACCACAGAGCTCAGAATAACTGTGACACATCTCCACGTCAGACCACATCCCACACAAGTGGAAAAGCATCCAACTTTCCCAAACCCATAGGCCGACTAGGAGGAGTGTTAAATCAAAAGCAGAGAGTCTGCTCTTGTCCTGAATGCATCATAGATTAGACGGGCAAACAAGCCTACAAGCCAAGTGAAAAACGAAAGGTGGTTCCGTACAGAGGTGATGCAATCAACCCACAATTGACCAACATTTGACCAACCGTTTTGTGTCAGCCTACTCTCTCTCTCTCTCTCTCTCTCTCTCTCTCTCTCTCTCTCTCTCTCTCTCTCTCTCTCTCTCTCTCTCTCTCTCTCTCTCTCTCTCTCTCTCTCTCTCTCTCTCTCTCTCTCTCTCTCTCTGCTCAAGTCTACGAACGGTGGTGACTCTGCAACACCAATTGAATTGTGTGACACACACACACACACATACACCCTAGAGACCACCCTCGAGGTCATCTGCTGTCTGCTGCATCCGCCCCACCACCCACCCCACCCTCCCCCCACCCTCACCCCCATGTCAGAAGAGACTCCCTAAGCAGTGGGGACGTGACATGATGGGTGACCACTGTCTGTTCTACCCATCTCTCCTCTCTCTCTCTCTCTCTCTCTCTCTCTCTCTCTCTCTCTCTCTCTCTCTCTCTCTCTCTCTCTCTCTCTCTCTCTCTCTCTCTCTCTCTCTCTCTCTCTCTCTCTCTCTCTCTCTCTCTCTCTCTCTCTCTCTCTCTCTCTCTCTCTCTCTCTCTCTCTCTCTCTCTCTCTCTCTCTCTCTCTCTGCTCAAGTCTACGAACCCAGAAAGAAGCGTCGTCGAGGGAGACAGAAGGATGAGCGGTGTGGATACAAACATACACTGGGTTACCGCAGTCCCGGTGGGCACTGAGCACCCCGACCCCGCAGCTCCGGGAACAGGTGGTCCACTCGCTCCACATGGACCAACCTCCGTTCACGCTCTCAGGTCTGTGGCCGGCTGGTACACACTCTCCATTGAAGCACCACTACAAAAAGAGAGACAGAGAGAGAGCGAGAGCGAGAGAGAGAGAGAGAGAGAGAGAGAGAGAGAGAGAGAGAGAGAGAGAGAGAGAGAGAGAGAGAGAGAGAGTGAGAGAGACACGCCGGGTTTTGTAAATAACAGTGAGTAGCAGAATGCAATATATACAAATAAATGTCACTGTGGAGTGTGTGTGTGTGTGGTTGGTGGCTGGTTTAAGCACTCTGGGGCTGGTGAGGCTGCACACCTGTCAAGGTTATCAAGGCCCACCGCATATAAACCAGCCACTATCACACACACACACACTCAGGAGGAGTGCAATATATATATATATATATACACACACAAACCTCTAGATCCTTCTATCCATAACCTCTCTGTCTCCTTCAATCCTTCTGTTGCTATCAGGCTCTTTAATGCAGACAGTATTGTACTAAATGCAGACAGTTTTCTACTAAATGCAGTCAGTATTCTACTAAATACAGACAGTATTCTACTAAATGCAGACATTATTGTCCTAAATGTAGACATTATTCTACAAAATGCAGACAGTTTTGTACTAAATGCAGACAGAATTCTATTAAATGCAGACAGTATTCTACTAAATGCAAACAGTATTCTACTAAATGCAGACGAGTATTCTACTAAATGCAGACGAGTATTCTACTAGTAGCAGACGAGTATTCTACTAGAAGCAGACAGTATTCTACTAAATGCAGACGACAGTATTCTACTAAATGCAGACGACAGTATTCTACTAAATGCAGACAGTATTCAGTAATTTGCAATAATCGTTATATATGTATTTTCTTTGTAACAATGGGTAATTCATTTATTAATTTACATGATCTATAACAAAATGTTTTATTTTATCTACTGCTGCTCGTAGTTCTATGGCCTTATGGTTGACCTATAATGATCTACTCTGTGAGTGTTTTTGAGTTGAGTTCGAATGTGAACCAGGACATTTTTATTCTTATTATTATTCTTATTATTTTATTTTTATTTATTCTTATTATTCTTCTTATTATTATTATTATTATTATTATTATTATTATTATTATTATTATTATTATTATTATCCACAGGGTTTAACTTCCTGTTGCTCTGCGTTGGTCTCTTGTTCTGGACCTTCATGCGTTTAGTATACACGCGCTAGTGCGTCTGTAAACTGACTGACCTTTCCCTCGCCACAGTTGGTTCCATCCACAGCCCCGTCCATTTTGGAGTGACACGTGGTCCCCACAGTACACCACAGTGTGCTGCACACATTCTGGAACAGAAAAGTACCTCAGTCACACATCAATAGATATATAAATGCACTTTAATGACAGCATTCAACAGGATACAAGACACAAGATACAAGATGTTTTATTAGCCATTTGCTAATGGCATACTAAGTAAGTAAGTATTATATAAGTAGTATAAGTACAATGGAAGGCTTATTCCCCGTTCCTTCCAGCAGAATGAATTTATTCCTTTCAGAATTAACTATAAAAATACTATATTCAATAAAAATGAACATAAAAATAACAATATAGTGACGGATGATTTTTACATTTGTATCCATACCGAGATGGGTTAAAGCGCCTCGGACGTTCCGCAAGTTCAGCATCTTGTTTACATACAGCCTAATATATTAAGCACTTTGCATTTGTGCAATTCTTTTAGCTACTTTGGAGAGTGTGTGGTTGGTTGCTGGTTTAAGCAGCCTCACCACGCCCGAGTTAGACTGATTACTCTATAGCTCACAGGTCCTCGTCGTAATGAGGAGCCCTCCCACAGCCATTAAATGGCAGCGTCGACTGGGACAGCTACTTTATCTATCAGGGTGGCAGGATAGCTCAGTCTCTTAGGACACGGCTTGGGAACCGGAAGGTCGCAGGTTCAAGAACCGGAAATGTCGCAGGTTCAAGTCCCTGCCTGGGCAATGCCAAGATTGAGCAAGGCACCAGACCCCTACACTGACTGCTCCCCGGGCGCTGTTTATACAATAGCTGCCCACTGCTCCTAAAACTACAATAGGTTAAAAGCAGAGAAACAAATTTCACTGTCTGTGTGTACATGTATGTGACCAATAAAAGGGAGCCAATCCTCCAGAGTTAGATTGATTTCTAGGTGTATAGTTAGCATACCTCTCCGACCACATCCTATTTAAGACTCTAGGTGACATCTGCGTAACACGCGTTTTGCTTCCATGCCGTGCCAGGGATTCACTTTGATCTTTTAATGGCATTGGCTGCACTCCTGCGGAACTGAATGAGGCAGGATGCAGGTGGCCTCAGGCTCGTTCGGTTTGGACTCTTTGCTCATCATTGGAAACCTGCCACTTCTCCACTTAACTAGTGAGGGTAATCAAACAAACAGGGTCCCTATACAGCTTAAGGCAAGTTCTAATTGAACACTCAAGAGATGTTTAAATGCCACTCGGAATTCACTGAATTCGACTGAAGTAAAAAATGGTTTCGGATCAGGTTGGTATCATTACAATGTGGAATGTGTAGAATGTGTTGTTAATGCAAATGAACTACTATCAATTCCTTTTCATTTAACCAGTGCCACCAAACGTTTTGCGTTGCTCGTTTTGCGTCCATCCGGTGGACTTTTTCCAGCTCTAGGTTGTTGTTCCAACTGTTGTTCTCTGGTCATGTAGCACCAGTTCTCTAGGGTTGTTGTTGCAACTGTTGTTCTCTGGTCATGTAGCACCAGTTCTCTAGGGCTGTTGTTGCAACTGTTGTTCTCTGGTCATGTAGCACCAGTTCTCTAGGGCTGTTGTTTCAACTGTTGTTCTCTGGTCATGTAGCACCAGTTCTCTAGGGCTGTTGTTTCAACTGTTGTTCTCTGGTCATGTAGCACCAGTGTCTATTTAGTTTGCACTATAAACTTGCGGGATGTTAATTCGAGGGGTATTAGGTAAATTATTAAAAACAATAGATGTAACAAATTATTTTGAAATTTTCAATTTCAAATTTCAAAATTTCTTCAACATTTTTGGGCATTTTTCAAACTTTTTAAAATATTGATTTAATAATTTAAATTAATGCCTCAGTTTTAGATTAATTAATCTGTGGGAACCCTGAACAATATTCTTACTGATCAGAAACAAACTCTTAAACCTGCGTAAGCCATTCATTTAACCACATGCTGTCGGAGCAAAGTAATCAGTGACATTTAGAAACGCTCAAATCATTAATTAGGGTTAAGTCCACTTAACTTCATTCATGTGACTCACTGATCACCTCCTTCTTCAGAACATGTTTAGTGTGGTCAAATATCCCTAAGGGGGGAGGAGGGGGGGGGGGGGGGGAGGGTATTTCCCCAACGCATGGGACCTGATGTTTATGACTGATGGTCTCTGGAAAGGGTGGCAGGGTGGCTGGAGCACACCGAATGTGATTACGTTCACACCTGCCCCGTGGCCCGCAGACTTTGATAAGCACCAAAGGTCAACTGTTTATCAAGTCTCTGGCTGTTGTTATTGTGTCTGCGTGACATTTGGAGAGAACATACGGCCAGTTCATCTGAACCGGCTATCTGGTTGTTCTTTTTTCAAACATCTCAAAAGTCTCAACATTGGCTGTATATATATATAGCATATATATATATATAGCATATAACAATGTATATTTTATTACATTGATTTATATATACATATTGCTCTTTTCTGTGCCGATATTTTGCATCTTATAAATTGCATTTTTATTTTTATTTTTTAACTTTATTCAATTTTAATTCAATTTTTATCTGTTTTTTATCTTATTTTTATAACTGCTGTCTGTCGTCGGGTATTGCACATGAGATTTTCACATCACTGCTTTATACTTGTGTAAACTGTGAAGTGACAATAAACTAAACTTGACTAACTTGACTTGACTTGTATAACATTGACTGACAAAAAAAAACCCTTTTGGATGACAACACAGGTTCTTTTTTTTAAGGACCAAGGAAACCAAACAATGTTAATTAAAACTGCACATCCGGTGAATGACGTCGTCGGTGGAATAGGTACGCACAACCCCAACCAGACTGTTATAACCAGAGTCATCAAGTCCAAAATTAACAAGTAGTGGATTGGGAAGGTCATGTTCTGGACCATGTTGATTTGTTTGTGAGTGAAAGTATTGCTGCTACTCGGACAACACAGCAAAACAAATAGACAAGATCAATTATGACGAGGGATAGAGAGAGGAGAGGGAAAGAGACAGAAGTAAATACAGAGAAGAGAGAGAAAGAAGGGAGATGGAGAGAGGAGAGAGGGATAGAGAAAAAGAGAGAGGTTAATAGAGAGAAGAGATAGAGAATGAAGGGAGTTGGCGAGAGGAGAGAGGGATAGAGAAAAAGAGAGAGGTTAATAGAGAGAAGAGATAGAGAATGAAGGGAGATGGAGAGAGGAGAGAGGGATAGAGAAAAAGAGAGAGGTTAATAGAGAGAAGAGATAGAGAATGAAGGGAGTTGGAGAGAGGAGAGAGGGACAGAGACGACAAGAATACACACGAGACTGGATACAGAAAACAGAGGGATGCAGAAGAAAAAGGAATAGAGACAAGAGACGGGGTTAGAGCTAAGAGGGATGCATAGCGAGAGAGATTAGATTACACAGAGATTACATTACAATCATTTAGCAGACGCTTTCGTCCGAAGCGAGGTGCATTCAACAAAGCTAGGTTGTTAGGTTGTTAGTGGATGAGTGCGGCGCTGGAGGAGAGCAGACTCGTTTTCGCACTTTTTTGTATATTCAAGTAACTTTATAGGTGCACATTCCACAGATGTTCATACCATCTATCAGTCACTTTGCTGTCCTTTTTTTGTTAATTTTTATTTTTATTGTATATATTATTTTTTATGGTTATGTTTTTTGAGATGTTTACTGCGGGAGGGAATGGGGACCAAGCATTTCAATGTACTTGTTACAAATGGCAAATAAATATCTTGTTGTATCTTGTTAAATTTGAAATTATTACATTATTACCAAAGCTAGGATTAGGGTTAGGGTAAGGGTTAACCCTATTAGATAATAATGAGAAATGCCTCTTGATTTAGAACAAGCACATCAAAATATACGCATAAAGAGCTTATTTCCCTCATCATTCTGTCGCCCACAAATTGGTTCAAAGCACAGCATCCATCTGCTGGACAGGTGCCGTGCATAAACTGCTGGTTAGGCCACGGGGTCACTGACGTCAGCAGGCCCCCGTGAAACACGAAGAAAATGTATTTTTCGGGTTGTAAAACACCACGCGGCCGGCACCTCAAACTGTGAGAGATTGTACCACCGGTGGGCGCATGGTGTGAATATTAATTACAAGCTAGTGCCACAATAACTCATAATCAGTATTCTCAGAATAGCTCACTAACATAAGCCACCTTCAGTGTGGTTTCAGATCGATTTGATCATTCGGCAGGTAAAAAGTTCAGGGCGACTGTGGTGTGAAGGGTGGCTGTGCGGCTAATTCCCAGGGGTCAACACGGCGGTGGGTGGGGAGCAAAATTACCTTGTAGGGGGAGAGCAAACGCGTATGTGAATATTCAGTGAGGCCAGGTTATATACCCCTTGTGGAGGACGCCTTGCCGAAGCACAGTGCCGCGAGAGATTACCCCTGTGTATGATTTCCTTTGTAGCGTCATTTCCTTTGTTTATTGCTTGTTAGTGTGCTTGTTATAAGTCGGCCTGTCTCTCTTTGCCCACGCACGGAGGTGGTAGTTGCAGACCGTCTTACAAAAAGAAACTTAAAACTATTGTTCGGCAAGACGATTATTAAAAGACAACATTCTCTAAGTTAACTTCTGGACAGAGGAGGTTATTGGCATCCAGTAGGCCAGCGGGCCAAGCGGGCCCCTACGGCCGTGAACCATGGAAGTTCACGGGGGCCTTCACTTCTTCTGTCTTTTCTCACACGCCAGAAGAAAAGCAATCCCATCTGCACATCTCTCCCTGGGCCTTGCCCCGAGAGGAGCTCATCTGCCTGCTCCCATTCCGACAGGGTCGTGACCTGACTGAATACATATGCGTGTACAGATACCAGTGGCCTTAAGTCTGGATGTTTTCTAGGAGTTAAAAACAGGCTTGCTTTTGTACAACGGCTTGTCTCACAAGTGGAGGACAAATAAAATGTGTGTCAATTCTAAACACATTGGTAAAATGTTGACGGCGGATTTCTCCAATTTGATAGGAGTTAGCATGAGGGTAGCCAAGAGCCAACAGCTGAACTCCGGCTCCTGACTCTACTGAGCTTCAGAGTTCACTTGACCCCCCCCCCCCCCCCCCAAGCCAACATACGGGAAAGACCCATCCCACTCGAGAACAGCTTCTACCCCAGAGCCATAAGATAATTGAACACTGCCCAACACTGATGCTGCCCACTACAAAACTGGTTCAGTTCTTGACTTGATTGACTTGGTGTGCAGTTCTCTATTAGATCAATAGACTTGGTGGGCTTATTATTTCATGGACTTTGTTATTATTGTATCCCTTTAAGAAAGACGCAGTGGTTCTGGTACCCTGTGCCGCCGTTATTGGAAGCGGCAATAAACGCTACCCGTCGCTGGCCTTTTTTCCTCCGCCGAATCCTTTAAATAACACATTTAAAACACATTATTAATTATTGTTATTATTATTATTTTTTTAATAAATTCAATTTTTAATTGCCCGTTGTGTGAAAGAGCGCACTGTGAGGATGAAATGATTAAAATGCACCACAGGCATGGGCAGCAGGCAGCCCATGCCTGTGGTGCACACACCACCCACACACACGCACGCACGCACGCACGCACGCACACACACACACACACACACACACACACACACACACACACACACACACACACACACACACACACACACACACACACACACACACACACACACACACACACACACACACACACACACACACACACACACACACACACACACACACACACACACACACAGTATCAAAATCTAAAAGGTTGGCTCAATTCCCGTGCCATGTCTACACTTGCTTGTATTTCATGGTTCGGGTCGTCCTCTCTATGTGTGATGTGATGTGACAAGGGCACCCTGTGGTGGTGGTGTGTGAGGGGAGGGAAGGGAGGGGGGGGGGGGGAGAACTTACGTCCACATCGTCGCACAGCAGAGATTGGGGTCCGTACTGCAGGCGGCACTGGTGCGCAGCGCTGTACAGCACCCCCGGAGGCATGGAGGTCTGAGAGAACCGGTTGCTGAGTGGCGGGTCGTCCAGGCACCAGCCCCAGCCGCGGCTGTGAGAGACAACACACCACAGGGAGAGCCCGGGGGGGGGGGGGGTTAGAGAGTCTCCCGCTTACAACAACACGCAACACACACACAACAACATTCGTTTTGAGATTGAGGCTTTTTTTAACCCCCCGCTAGACAGGCATTAGTTGGAGTCGAGGGACACAAAAAACAACTTGTTGTTGCTTTTGGCATCTGAATTGGTATTTTAAATGGGGGGCTGTCAGCAATATGACAAAACAGAGCTTTAGTCCATGTAACCCAGTAGCGCTAAGGTACTCTAGGGACTCCCTACACTCTACACGTATACAGCTTGTTATGAAATGTGACATTTCCAAATGCCATGGCTTGGCAGTCACATTTTTTATTTAATTTCAATGAATAATTTAACAAACAGGCACACGCCTGTCACACGCATAATTTTTATGTTATACCGAGTTGCAAAATATGCTTTACGGTTTAATTCCCAGATCCTTTCTACCGCAGCTGTTTTCTCTGTGCTGTGACAAAGAAACACTTGAGAATGTACACCACACCTGGGACACATAATGTATGGTATGGTTCTTCATCCCTCTGACAGACAGAGAGAGACAGAGAGAGAGCACTTCAGAGGCCAGGCCCTCTCTGATCCTTTCAGAGAACCTAAGTGAGATTGAAACTCTCACATGGTTAAAAAGGGCCGTCAAGTGTTTTTCCACCACTAGTGTGGGAGAAATCATAATTGTAAGAAAGCATTCTTGATAATTACAATGAAAGGCATTTTGTGTAGGGTCTCTCTCTGCCCCCGCCCCTCCCCCTCCTCTTCCTCCACCACCCCAACCCCCCCCCCCCCCCCCCCCAACCCCCAGTCAGTAGATAGACATGTTCATTGTGCCTACACATAGTCTGTAGAGATGATCCAACAGCACTGAAAGAATATGAGCGAGACTTGCTCTAGCGTTCTGGGAGACATGTTGTGTGTGGAGATATTCCAACCAGGTTTACATGTTGACATAGTCGATGTTCCCTCTTAAAAGGGGATTCAGTTGCGACACGGTTGTCTAGGTCCGGGCACTGCTGTCTTAAGCACAGCAAGTTTAAAACACACCAAAAAAATCTGCCACGGCTCAACACATTCTGGCATTTTGGACTGTTCTGCAACTCTATCGGTCGGGGTCAAAGTTGAAATAACTTTTAGCTTCAGAGCAACTCCCCTCCGCTGCAAACCTCGACTTCTCATTGGACCAAGCAGCTGGTTAAGAGCTTGTTGGGTCCGTTTAAAAAAAAGAACCATTCATTAATTAACACACTGACCATTCATCAGTGGCAGCAATTAAAATCACGTTTGCGATGAGGGGAGAATGGGTGTACTGGCCATTGTGGAGTGCTCAAGGAAATATCAAGCTTAGTAGCTTAGCTTAATTAGCACTTGAGGTTTGTTTGTTTTGGACAATGATCAATGAAGGGGGACGCTTTCAAATCATCTCTCTCTCTCTCTCTCTCTCTCTCTCTCTCTCTCTCTCTCTCTCTCTCTCTCTCTCTCTCTCTCTCTCTCTCTCTCTCTCTCTCTCTCTCTCTCTCTCTCTCTCTCTCTCTCTCTCTCGACAGAAGGGTCATTGTGTTTATGTGCGGCCCATCTGTTTGATAATATCTGAACCAGCATGACCTTCTGCATTCCACGGAATTAACTCAACACCTACGGCCCTGGCCTCTCGAAACAGAAGGCCTCGTTGGGACCCGGTTGGTGGGGGCCCAGAAAGGGGGGGGGATTGGGGGATTGGGGGGGATGGACAATAGGATCCTTTGTGCTTTAGTCGACCATCCTTTTTTCCATGAAAAAGATGGTTACACTTTAGCAGATGCCCTGCATCGGGCAAAGGTCGGAAGGGAACATCAAAAAGGCTAGCGATGGGCAGGTCGTGTGGACACCACGGCAGGGTCTGCGGGTCTGCTTGCACCGGAGGCTTTTTGCAGTGTAGGACAGAAGATGAAAGGAGAAGTGGTGGAAGAGGGAGCACGTCATTTAGAGGGTACGAGATGTGAGGGAGAGCTCTCTAACAAGGGTTCCAAAGGCATGGCTTCACCACAACAATACAAGCGGGTTTTCCACTCAACTCATCTATGACTCGACTCATAGATTCCATCCTTTTTTCCCCCCATTCTTTTACATCAACATTGTACAAAAAAAAAACAAGATTTCCTGGGCCTACGTAAAACTACCCTTAAATGAAGCTAGCCCAGCCAACTACTAGTTAGTAAACAATTATCTTGAGAATCAAATTTGAAAACTGAAAAAACATTTCCATCATTTTAAGCTGCTTGCCTTCTGTTCCTCAGTACAGTAACAAACAAAAATCACAGATTCATTCTTATACACATATATATATATCTTATGCATATCTTATACATATATATATATGTCTTATGCTATAGTTTACTGCCCACCTGGCCCATACTCACTTTCCATGGATGAGTTCTCAGAATTTGCGGCTGTTTCATATTCTGCAATTTTTATTTGACTTATTGGGGATTTCAACATTCACGTGAATATTCAGATTCATATTCATATTCAGTCAGATTCTCTCTGAAGAATCTTCTGTCGATCAGACACGATGTGCTTCCAACTGCTTGTCCAGCACCTTACCCGCAATAGAGGAAACACGCTGGATCTTGTCTTGACCTATGGTGTTGACATTTCAGAGATGGTTATCTCTCGTATCTTACACCTCAGCACTTATCCAACCACTTTCTGCTCACTTTCCAGGTCTAGCCCCCCGTGACGACCGCCAGGCTACTTATAGCTGTAATCGTATCACAGTGGCAGAGTGAGGTCCCTCTGTCTGCTCTTCTCTCTCTCACTATAGGGGCTCTGTGGATAGTCTGACTGAGGACTGAGAACACTGCCTTATCTACAGCCATCGACTCGGCTGCTCCTCTTATTGTCAAAAAACAAACCACAAAAAGACCAGCGCCGTGGATCAATGAAGATAATCCCCACCCACCCAAACAAAGCTACAGAAAACTAGGAACGCAATCGGGATTTGACTAAACTGGAAGTCTATCGTCTTGCGTGGCATGACAGCTGCATTAAGCACTTCTACTATCGCCCACATCCCCAGTGGGAGTCATCTAAACACGCCATCTAAAAAAAAAAACTTGACGCAAAAACAACCTCAGAACCTCAATTCAACACCTCTCAATGGGGGAGAAACGTAGGACGGTAAGGAGCAGGGGGGGGGGGGGGGTTTAATTAAAAATCTAAACCACACCTGGGACACATAATGTATGGTATGGTTCTTCATCCCTCTGACAGACAGAGAGAGACAGAGAGAGACAGAGAGAGAGCACTCTTCTGTTCTCCTCTTCTGTTCTCTCGCTTTACAACTCAGCTACAACAGCTTCAATATTAACAACGGCTGGTCCTTGTACCTTCGTTCTTCCCACTTTGTCTATAATGAACTACCAGGAGTGTGGAGATTTCAAGTATCTGCAAAGGCCTCCAGGTGAACCTCCAGATGGTGTCTATATTACAGTGTGAACAACCGATCAATCAACTGAAGATGAGCAGCTGATTTTAACCCTTTCAGTCTAGGTTTATGACCTTCTATTCCACTGAAACTGCTGTGACCAGAGTAGTAAACAATCTTCTCCTCACCATGGACAGCGATGCATGCTGGTGCTGCTTGACCTCTGTGAAGTCAAGATTCAAAATCTGCACTGATGCACTGTTCTTACTGAGTAACCCAACTACCAGCCTCCAGCTTGTGCAGAACATTTGACCACATTAATCCTATTCGCTCCTTCCTCCACTGGGTTCCAATTAATGCCAGGTCTGATTTTAAGGTCCTACTCCTACTCCAGCAGCTGGCCTTCTACCAATTCCAAGATTTTTAAATGAAATCAGCAGGAAACAGAGCGTTTTCTTTCCCAGTGCCCTATCAGTGGAACTGCCACCTGTGATCAGGGAAGCCGACCATTGGCTCTTGGAGTGTCCCTCAGCTGTCATTACAACTAAATTGGCCTTTGAGCCGCACTAGCCTACCCCTGCTGCCAAGGGGTACTAGAGTAGAGGTTTCCGTCATGTTACAATGTCAACCCTAATCAGACAAATTAGAGCATCTCTTCCCTGATTGTTTCTGGGCCTGTCAATCACAGGTACATCAATTCAGCCCTTCTCAATGGGTGTGGGGGGGAGGTAGGGAGGGGGAAGGGGACTTGTTTAGGTTGTTTTTGTTTCTAAATCTCTCTGCACTCTCGACAGCAGCTTTAATATTGACAACACGTCTAACCCTACATTTGTGACTCCCTCCTTCCTATTCTGTCTATAATGAAATACCAGGATTGTGGAGGTAAGTAGTATCCGCAAAATGCCCTCCAGATAAACCTCCAGGCAGGGCCTATACTAGTGAATGTGAACAACAACAGAGAGGAGACAAATCAATACAATCATTTGTGGTTTTTCCAATAACACAATCCTAGCTTTTAACAAAGCAGCTGACGAGAGGGACATGACGGGAAACATAAGATAAACTGAACTGAAAACGGCAGAATTAGGGCAAATTAGGGCAGAAAAAGTGGGGGGAGGGGGAGGGGAAGGGGGGGGTATTTGAGTTCTGTGTTGGTCCATCAATTAAGGTTCAATTAAGGACACCACCATGAACCGTGTTTGTGTTTGAGTCATGGCGACTATTGTTTGGTGTGTGACATGCAATCGAGCTCTGGCCTAGCTCCCTTTGCTACCTTACACAACGTTGACCACGCTGTTGGCTTTGGCCCAACAACGTGCTATTGAGTGGACCAAGGCTACGCCGCGACCGGTCGTACAGCGACGTGGGATCAAACTCAATCAGTGAAGGTACAGCGTGATTAGCATTGATAAGCGTGTGTCCGCGTCGCACTAAACAAAGCATGAATCGGATGATGCAGGTGTGTATTATTCTATCATCCCAACATTGCCAACTATATCTATGAACTAAACTAACTTTACCCTCGGGACTGAAAAAACCTGACGATGGAGGTGAAAGCCCAGAAAACAGAGGAGGGGAAAGGGACGAGCGCAGTCCGCTGGCTCCTACGCTCCCTGTGGCTCCTATGGCCTTAGATGTTCTCACTCGAGGATATGGCTACCTCAACCGCTACCTCTCCAGAACAAAGAGCATCGCAAAGGACTCCTTCTCAACCCCCGGACACCACCTGTTTGACCTCCCGCCCTCAGGGAGGCGCTACAGGTCAATGAAAACACGCACCAACAGGCTCTTGAACCGATAGTCATCCAGACTCTCAATTTGCATACAGTGACTCTGCAGCCCACTTTTATGAACTATTGTTTGGGCATGCTTGTGTGCATGTTTGAACCCCACAGATTGTGATGGGCAGAACATGGAAATGTCATTGCATGTTGAACACAGTGATAATAAAGGTATCTTATCTTATGCTTATGTTTTGACGGCTGCTTAGCTTCATGACGTGATGTGTGTGTACGTGGTGGGCCTGCAGTATATATATATAGTTCACCGTATGCACATAAGTATGAACAATTGCAAAAGATGATGATACAATATATATATATATATATATATATATATATATATATATATTACACACACACACATATATATATACATATACATACCTGTATATACATATATATATACATATATACATACATATACACATATATATACACACACATATAAATATATATATATCTACACACATATATATATATATACAGTATGTATGTATGAACTTACTCCAGGAAGCGGGTGATGTACTGGCGACTGCAGCGGGACCAGCTGGGCAGCGAGGTGCCGTACAGCAGCTGGGGAGACATGACGAAGGGCTTCTTCCCTATGGGCTCACAGTCGTTGCCGTTACCGTCGTGTTGAATCCCAAAGCTGTGACAAGGAAACACCGACACACACACACACACACACACACACACACACACACACACACACACACACACACACACACACACACACACACACACACACACACACACACACACACACACACACACACACACACACACACACACACACACACACACACACAGGGGTTAAAGGCAGGACATCTGGCACAAAGTTATGGATGGACATGAAGACTCGCAAACACTTGCTTCAATGTTTTATTAATGAATTAGATTCAAACATCCTTGTATCATCCTTGTATTTGTTTGCTTTTGTCCAAGCAAACAAACACACGGTGTAACATGTACGGGGACCATGCTGCATGGTGATTCTGCACTTAAAACTAAATAAATCAAATAGATTGAGATATGTGTATACTGTATCTATCTCTGTGTAAATGTGACCCAACCATTGAGCGGTCCTAAGAAAAAGTTCTGGAGGTCACACATGTTTTGGAGGTCACACATCAGCAATGTTTACTCGAGTGGGACGGGATATTGCTTTTATAACGAAAAAAATCTATTTTTGAAAAAAAAATTAAAATAAAAAAAACCCTGACCCCTATCCCCTCATCAATGGCATGCATCCACAACCATTCACTGGAGCTTTAAATTAAAATGATTCAATAGGTACAAAAAATTGAGAATTGTGTGTGTGTGTGTGTGTGTGTGTGCGTGCGTGCGTGCGTGCGTGTAACGACGTCTGATGGCTGAGTGGGTGCCTGGCAGTGTTGGGTGGGTTGTTTGTTCTCCAAGGAATCCTGAAGAGAATAAACTGAACAAACAAATAAGCCATGGGGTGCAAAACCAGCCAAATCAATAAGAGGCCACGTCCACATGTATTAAAGTCAAGTGGAATGGGTTCCACACTAATGAGTCAGGACCGGGGGGGTGATTCTAGGTCCCACCAAATAATTGGATCTTCATTGTTCAGAGAACCCTCGACTAAAGAGATCAATAGCGCACAGAGTTTGAAGTGTACACAAAGAGGAATGGAGGTTGCAATCGGTATGAGATTTTATTCAGCGCACAATTCAATTCGGTGTGGGAAGGCAAATGTATATTTAGGATCTCTATTGTCATTTCCCTAACACTGTGAAAACACCACATATAGGCCTATATATATATATATATATACTTCAAATTCCCGAGGTGTTCAAACTGCGGGAAAGTCGTCAGGGTAAACCACTACTTCGGCTAATTGACTCCGTCGTCGGGGAGTGGGCCAATTAGGGGATGGCTTCCACCTCCACAGCCTTAATGTGGCCTTTCCCCTTCGGCTGGTTGAAGCCGATCGATAGAGAACTGTGACAATCGACTTTACGCGCCGCAAAGTACCTGCATGGGGAGCGTGCACGTGCTCGTGTGCGTGCAAATAATTGTATTAAAAAAGGTCAGCAGAGCAGCTGGTGGGATGTCTATAATGTCCCATAGGTTACCATCACGACCATCAATTCCCCCCTACTTCTGAGTGTGAAACCAGCTCCTCTTACAAGCTGCTCCAATAGTACTGCTATCCTCCAGCACGTCCGACTCCATAATTAAAACGGAATAATTAGGAGCAAAACACACAGATTTCCTTATACATTACCATAAACACATGGTTAGGCAGCTCAGTCGTCTCATGACTACATGGGGTAGCCCCTGCGGCGTGCCAGGGGCTACCCCAGCTTGAGTAAAGAATGTTTTGACTCCACTTAAAAGTGCAAGTGTGGTAGTACTCTAATTGTGATAAAACATCCGTTTCTGTGGCATCAGACCGAGAACCAGGGCGGAAAAAAAGCCAGGAAATCGATTAATATAGAATTTCCAAACCCTGGTCTTTCCATTGCAGACCCAGCGGCTGCATTTGTGTAAAATAAGTATTTTTCAGCAGGAAAGTAGGGCTTTCCAGAAAACGGGGCTGTCTCTGCTCTCGAAAGAAGCAAAACAGTTTAAATTGGTGCTACATGACCTAGATGAAACATTTGGAACAACAGCCCTAGAGCCGGCAAAAGTCCACCGGATGTAGATTTTGACTTTTGAAAAAAAACGTTGCTGAAAAACAATCGAGCAATTGATCATTGTTCATTTGCGTAAACCAACTACATTGAAACAATTCACTAACTACATTGGTACAGAGCTGGTTAATCATCTGCAAATTATTCCTTTAAAATTTTTTTAAAAACATATATATATATATACTTTTCCGTCCTCCTGTTGTATTTATCTGGAACTTGAAGACCTACATTTGAAGAAATACAAAAAGTGTGTACAAAAGTGCGTACTCAGGCTTAACAGCTAATGCAGATAAAGCACACTTTGAACCACAACTGTAGGACTCAATTTGTCATAAAAAAAATGCATTCAATTAAATATCATTCAAATATGAACAGGGTATTAGCACAAGTGTGTGTGTGTGCATGCGTGCGTGCGCGTGCAAATATGTAATTCTTTGTAATGTGTAAAAAATATGTAATGTCTTTCAAAAGGTCAGTAGAGCAGCTGGTGGGATGTCTATAATGTCCCATAGGTTACCATCCCGCCTCCAATTCCCCCCTACTTCTGAGTGTGAAACCAGTTCCTCTTACAAATATGAACAGGGTATTAGCACAAACTATGAACTATCCAAGTATATGGATAATAACTCAAGTAACTGATTGTAAATTGTAACGGTGTTTCGTTGAGACATTTTTCAATGTCTCCCTCCTGGTGGTTCTGACACATTCAGAACCACGGTAAACCACTAGTAGTGTAATATTATCAAATTAAAGTATAAAATGAAACAAACCTGGATTTCACAGCATAATATCGCAAACGTTAAACAGCAGGCCATGACACATGTTTTACCACTGCCAGCCGGCTTGTTGATTTGCAAATCCGGTTGTTTCTTGCCCTTAGGGGGGGGCTAAGGGTTTGGGGGGGGGGGGTTGTAAACATGTGGTCTGTGAAGCCCTTTGAGACTGGAACTGTGATTAAGGGATATACAAATAAAATTGACTTGACTTGACCTTAAATATGGAAACTCAATGAGTCACAGGCGGGTCCAGTTTACTCTAATTAAGGGTAACCCCTGGTGTCTAAGCAGAGCTCTGGAGACCAAGCCTGCGGTCCAACAGTGGAAGAAATGAAGTCCTATGTCTTTTTGCGAATGAGAATTCATAAGGACTTTGGAAAAGACAACCTCCTTGCTGAGAGAATCCGACTGCACTCACACTAGGCTACGTGAGTACGCGTCGGTGGCTGTTATGGACGTGGGGCTGGTGGTGAAGAATAAAATGTGGTTAAGCTGGATTACTTAAAGGCACATCTTAGATCAGGGGTTCTTCAACCTTTCTCAGCCCAGGGATCCCTTGGTGGACTGAGAAACAGCGCAGGGACCCCCTATATATTTTTCAATATATATTGAATATATATCCCCCATAATATATTTATAATGCCTAATTAACTTCATAACCTCATAAATACAGCTATAAAATCCGACCTGGACCTGCCTGTGGAGCAAACACTGACTTGAAGGTGGAATTTGGGTGAAAGGTGGGGGAAAGGTGAAGGCAAGAATTGGTTCATAATTCATGTCTGCAGACCCCTTGCAGTACCTCCGCGGCAGAGTTTCCGCTGGGATTTTTCTTGCGGTCAGTGTCCGGACAGATTTTATTTTACCGGACAAATTCGAAACCGGTCTGTTTCAAAAACAGTCTATATTACAAACGCTGTCACGGTTACGGTGGTTGGCAGGGGGCGTGGCCAAGCCACGTGCGCTGGCGGCGCACACACACACACCTGTCAGCTATTACCTTGTCTAATTGCTAATCACCTCACCTGGGGTATATAGACCCTGGCTCCCCGGTACCCCAGCGTTACGTCGTACTGCACGTTGCTGACGTTACGTCGGACATTCTGGACGGACATCGCCGCTGATGTCCCGGAGATCCAGTTCCTGTACCTATGGTTCATACGAGCTCCCCGTTCATTCTAATTACTTGTCTGATACCTGTCGCTATTCCGACCTCCCGGTATCGAGACTTCTGGCTCGTCCCTGATCTTCCGTCTGTCTGGTACCCGTCGGTACCTGTCGCTACTCGACCTCCCGGTATCCAGACTCCTCTCCCGTCCCGGACTACTCGCCGGTCTACTACCTGCCGGTACTCCGCGGATCGACCTCCCGGTACCCAGACCCCTGGACTGTCCCCGTTCTCCCTTGTGTGTTGTGTTTGCTTTGAATAAAGCCTTACGTATCGCTCCACTGTGTCTTGGTCTGCGTTCTGGGTCCCCGCGAACTATCCCATTGTGACAAACGCAACTATAATGTACACCTAGATTGACGAAAGAATGACAAAGACCTCAAATCAATTTGACTATTTAATGAACAACAAAACGAACAAGAACGATTGAGCAAAACCTCGTTAGCCGCAAAAATCGAGGCTATTTCAAAACACCTGTAACATCTGTAGTCCGTTTTAGCATAGGCTACACGGCATCACATTTACCCTGTAGGCTACCAGGCTACTTTTTGCTTTCTCCTTTTCATTGCGGCAAAGTCCGCAAAGTCCGAAATCAAGTTCTAGTATGAGTATTATTACTGGACATTTTGACCGGCAGGTTTTTTAATTACCGTTTTTTTTATCATTTTTACCCGCTAAAAACCAGTAAATACCAGCTAACGGAAACCCTGCTCCGCGGACCCCCTGGGGATCGCGGACCCCTGGTTGAAGACCACCATCTTACAAACCTCTGCTTGCATTCTTACCGTGTTGTTTCATGCAGGTGGACAACCCGGGTGAAAAAAATAATTACAAAGTTGAAATGAAAAATATACAAAAGTAAAAAAGAATATAGGCTACCACTCACAAAAGTGATATGAAATGGTTGGTCAGGCTCACCCTCCTGTACACTCCACATCCACCTGAATCCTAATGAGTATGATCGTTTACATGGCGATCTAAGTCATGTTGTTTGTGAACGGACAAATGGTACGTTCACAGCAGTCACTACTTCTTACTACTAAGAAAAACCTTATAATAGTGGCATCAAATCTAATATACCTATTTAACTATTTGAGTGTGTGTGGTTGGTGGCTGGTTTAAGCAGCCTCACCTGGCATTTGGTCGACTGTTATTCTATTTCTGGGTGAGGCTGCACACCTGTGGGTCCTTGTTAACCAAGGCCCCCAGGTTTAACCAGCCACACACACACACACACACACACACACACACACACACACACACACACACACACACACACACACACACACACACACACACACACACACACACACACACACACACACACACACACACACACACTCGAGAAGAGAGCTCTAGCATGTTCCATCTGCTATTTTCCCTATCAACTGCAAAACTCACAACACACAAAACATTAAACCGGTTTCCTCATTCACCCTATGACCCTGTCTTCAGAGGAGCCCCTAAGCAGCCATTTTAATAGCTTGTGGCAGCACCGACTGCTAAATCATGTTTTGTTCCTCTTTTTTTTGTCTTTTGGCGCTTTCCCACCGCATGGTTCCAGCTCAACTCGACTACTCAACTGGCTTTTGAAACCAAGTACTTTGTTTTCCACTGCAGATAGTACCCGCTCAATGTCAGAGTTGTCATGGCAACATCGTCTTTCCACAGAATTTGATTTGATCTGTGGTGGCAGCTGACCACCAAAGCTACTATTCAAGTTCTGCAATTGCCAATGGCATCTACCAATCTCCAATCTTTTCAGTTTCCACTAAACCAGAACATACAAAATAGTGGAGAAAGCGTGTGTAATCACATTTATCACCAAACTCTGAGATAATTTGGCAAATTCCACTCCATTATACGCTACTTGCTGCTTTGTCTTATGATCAGCAGGATAGACACTGGAACGCACTGCTTCACAAACAAGTTTACAAGTCACTGGGTACCGTTCCATTTAGCCTTGCCATTCATTCGGTCATCAAGATTCCCCTGAACAATCGTCAGCAGTAAACCACAGACATACAATGATGCCTGCCCTGTGCTTTTAAATGTGGGATTCTTAATGCCTAGACCAGACCCAGAAGAAATAGAATAGCTAAGTAGTTTGCTGCACTGATCTAACCTTACACTATTAATAGCAGTGTATAAGCAATTCATCTCTCAACAAATGTTTACTGACTGAATAAGCAAGCGCAAACCTATCAGTGTTTGCTCTGGCTGTTGACTTAACTGACCGGCAAAGAAACGCTGACTATTTGGTTCATGACAGTTCAGCCGAGGCCTTTCGCCCCCCCTATTAATATCTATTAACTATTAATATCACTCGTGCCCAGTTCCCATGTATGCTTTTGTATTCTCAATAATCACATCCTGTAGCCCATTATTTCTGGTTCATGGTGGTTCACGGCTGCAGTCAAAATGCAAACAGGATTAATTAATTTTTTCTTCTTGCATAATAGAGAGAGAGATACACACTGCATGCATTTTCTCCCAGCAGCGATCAGACGTAAACATATACTTTACTTGTGCTTTACTTGTTGCTAGCAGGTTTCTCTGCAGAACAAGGGAGTGTGTTAAAGGAAAGAAAAGAGCCCTGTGCAGGTGGCCCAGGTCTGGCCAAGGGTTTCCATCTGCTGGCACGTCGGCTGACGGCTTCACAATAGAAACATCTGTTCAGTAATGCATAGGTTGTTTGGGCACAAGGCTACAAACACATCTCCTATAGTGAGTGAGTCACACCGTCGGACACTTGAAAGAACCTAGAGTAGACCAATCAGGATTTCTGTCCCCATACACGGGAGAAGATAAATAACCTGGCCCCTCCCTACCTCTCTGACCCTTCTACCCCGTCACACTCCTTCCCGTCGCCTCAGGTCTGCTGACACCAACAGCCCGAGAGTCCCCAGGACCAAGCTCCGGACCTGGGGCCACAGGGCCTTGTCAGTTGCTGCACCCTCCCTCTGGAACGCCCTCCCCATCCACATCCGTCAGGCAACACACCCCACCATCCTTCAAACAGGCTCTCAAGACACACCTCTTCAAACTTGCTTTCCCCTACTAAACATCCTCCCCTCTATCCCATTACACAACATTTTAAATTATACTCCTTTTTATTTTTATTTGATCTATCTTATCGGTCTTATTTTAATCAATGTTCTACTGTGTGTGCAATTTTACCCTGTCTGTAAAGCGCCTTGGATGTCCAGAAAAGCGCTATACGAAAAAGAGTATGTATAATAATGTATTATTATTATTATTTTTATTATTAATAATAATAAAAAGATTGGAATCAGCAGCCATTCACAGTAGCCGAAGCAGAAATAGCACGAGCAATTGCGGTATGATGATAAACTATCTCAAAATAAGATCTACGAATACAATTCTTCCAGCCTTCTTGTCAAAAAATAACCATTATTATAAATAATTCCAAAAAGCGTGTGGTTGATAAAGGCTTGGTAAAGCAACCCCTGATCCCACATGTTGGATGTCGTTCTAATCCCATCTGCAATCTCTGTGGCCCTGTGTGTGTGTGTGTGTGTGTGTGTGTGTGTGTGTGTGTGTGTGTGTGTGTGTGTGTGTGTGTGTGTGTGTGTGTGTGTGTGTGTGTGTGTGTGTGTGTGTGTGTGTGTGTGTGAGTGAGCCCCGTGCTTACTTGTGGCCCAGCTCATGGGCGACGGTGAAGGCGAGCGGTAGCCCGGTGTCCTCATTGATGCTGCAGCTACGGTGGGGCTGACACATGCCTGCCACGTGGGACAGGCCCAGCGTCTCACAGGGCTTGTTGATGGACGTGCAGATGTCCTTCCTGTCAAGGGGAGACAGGACAGAGCCGGGGGGGGGGGGTGGGTGACTGGAGCAGTAACAACCGAAAAAAATAAAACACGACAATACAAAACTATCTCATACGTGTTATCGTTGCACTACGACAAAGAGATGCGTCTCGGGTTGTGCTGTAGGGAAGATTTTAATTTTAGATAGAATGAAATCCATTTGTTAGAAATGCCGTAGCCATCCGTCCGCTATTGGTGAGCGATATGCTCTCTGAGAATATCAGTTTCTAGCTGACTGCAACCGTCTCTGTATGAGGCTATTTAGATTTTAGACAGCTCCTGGCTGATTTCTGACTAATCCGGGCAACTCTATTACCCCTCTTTTCTGCTCTCTCCCTCTTCACCACTCGCCAATGTTACCTTTTTGTAAGTGTTTCAAGATAAAGAGCTATCCTCTATGTTATCTTGACACCTGTGATTTTGGGGCGGCAGGATAGCTCAGTATGTTGGGACTTGGCTTGGGAACCGGAGGGTGGTCGGTTCAAGTCCCCGAATCACCCGAATCATCAGCAATGCCGAGGTGTTTTTGAGCAAGGCACCAGACCCCTACACTGCTCCCTGGGCAGCTGTACATGAAATAGCTGCCCTCTGCTCCTAATACTAGGATGGATTAAATTCAGAGAAACACATTTCACTGTGTGCGTGTACATGTATGAGACCAATAAAGAGGATTTAATCCTCCAGATTTAGATTCAACCTTATCTGGGAGTGCAAGTAGGCTGGCATGCAGGGGCTCAACGATCTAAACAAATGTATGATTGTAGCTCTGCTTTGACGTTCTCATATCAGGGGATCTCCACAGCGAGGAGGTTGTCCTGTTTAATAGCATTCACATGCCTAGACACTTCTTTATATTTCTCCTGGTCTGAAAATATGTCATTCCACCGTGTTCCCAATGCCAAAGACCAAATTGCTTTTCCATCTTGAAGACTTTGGCAAAGGGTATTTGTAGTAGGAGTGAATTGGCCCAAAATTATACATTTGGATAAGCAGTTATAAAAGTGCATATTCCCTCAAATAACCTCATCTATAATCCCAATGTCAATCTAGAGGATTGAATCATTTTGTTAGTCACATACATGTACACACACAGCAAAATTAGTTTCCCCATCCTAGTATTCGGAGCAGTGGGCATCTATTGTATATACAGCTGCCCGGGGAGCAGTGTAGGGGTGTGGTACCTTGCTCAGGGGCACCTCGGCAGTGCCCAGGTGTTTCAGAGACTTGAACTGGTGACCTTCCAGTTCCCAAGCCAAGTCCTAACAAACTGAGCTACTGCCAGTAGCTGTATGGTGGTATTCCCATATGGTGGTATTCCCATTCAAAATGAAAACAGATAACCTAGTCAATACACCAACGATTGCTGGTTAAAACAGTGGTGGTGGTGGAGGTGGCAACATTAGCATGGGAGTACATGTTTAGTGTATTGGTTTGACTATGTGTACACGTGTCGACTGAATGCAGCTATTAATGTTGGCTGCACTAAAATTGCTAAAAGCCTTTGCTAAACCTGAGGTGGTCGAGTGCTTATTCCAATACAATTTCCATCATTCCCCCACCTCAACACTCAACACCCATCAAATACATACACACATGAGGAGGGTGGTAAAAAACAACGTCAATTCCAACAATATAATTAATTATCTCCTGAACAGTGCAGTGTCAAAGCAAGCTGATGGCTTACTTTGGCGTACATATTGTCCCACAATCCATTTTCTGCTGTATAGGGTGTTGCTGTGACTCAGACCACTCGGGTTCACACAAGATACAAGATATTTTATTGGCCAATTGCAACAGGTACATTGGAATGCTTACTCCCCATTCCCTCCCGCAGTATACAGTATATCTCCAAAGCAATACCGTCAAAATAATATATACAATAAAAATAAACAAACATTTTTAAATGATATGTATGTGTTGAATGTACATGTTTTAGTTTTTTTTAGAAAAATCTTTAAAAGCATTTAAAGTGCCAGTAGTGCAGCAGCATCATGAATACAGTGACTAATACATACGACTAATATATAATACGAATACAGTAACTGTGATGAGTCCAGAAAGTCCAGCAAAGTATGATAGTGTAATGTTAATGACAATGTTATGAAAGTGAAAGTGGCAGCACGCCTAGCGGTTCAGTAGGCACACTGCCTGTGGATAAAAACTATCCTTAAACCTGGTAGTCCTTGTACGGATGCTGCGCAACCGGCGACCAGACGGTAGGGGGGAGAAGAGATGGTGCCCGGGGTGGTCGTTTATGATGGACATGGCCTTCTTCAGACATCTGGTCCTAAAGATCTCCTCAATGCATGGAAGTGCACACCCGATGATCTTCTCTGCCGTCCTCACGACCCTCTGGATGCATTCTTGTCCCGTACAGTGGTGTTGCCGTACCACACAGTGACGCCACTCGTCAGGACGCTCTCTACGGTGCCACTGTAGAAGTTCACCAGCCACCTCTGGCCTATTCCGTTTTTTCTGAAGCACCACAGAGCATAGAGGCGCTGGTGTGCCTTCTTCAGCATGACCTCCGTGTTGCGGGTCCACGCCAAGTCATCGGAAATCTGTAGCCGAAAGACAGATTTCGAAAACGAAAACGAAAGAAGCTGACGACTTCCACCGGTGTCCTGTCCAGGCTGATGGTGGAGTGAGTGCCCCGTGGCTCCTGAAGTCCACGGTGAACTCCTTAGTCTTGCTGACATTCAGTGCGAGGCTGTTGTCCTCACACCATCATGTTAGCTGGACTACCTCATCTCTGTACTCTCTGTTTCGTCGCCTCGCTTTTCAGGTGGTGTCGTCTGCAAACTTGATAATCCGATTATTGTTGTGCGTGGCAGTACAGTCATGTGTGTACAGCGAGTACAGCCGGGGACTGAGGCAGCAGCCTTGGTGTGCTCCGATGTTGAGGACCAGAGTGGATGAGATGTTGTTCCCAATCTTCACCACTTGAGGCCTGCCGGTCAGGAAGTCCATAATCCAGTTACAGATGGGGGCGCCCAGACTTAGGTCCCTCAGTTTCAGGACCAGCTTGAAGGGAACGATGGTGGTACGCCGAGCTGTAGTCAATGAACAGCAGTCTGACGTAGGTGTCCCTCCTGTCTAGGTGCTGCAGGGCCGTGTGTAGGGCCAGGGAAATGGCGTTGTCTACAAACCCGTTTGGTCTGTATGCAAACTGGAGTGGGTCTAGGGACTCAGGGATGGAAAAGTTACATTACAAGTTTCTCCAGGAACTTCATGGCTATGGGTGTTAAAGCAACTGGACGATAATCATTGAGGCATGTTCCCTTGGTCTTTTTGGGTAACGGCACAATGTTTGTCGCTTTGAAGCACGCTGGGATGACAGACTGTTGCAGTGATGCGTTATAGATGTCGATGAGCCAGCTGGTCGGCACAGGTCTTAAAGACGCGGTCTTAAAAACGCGGGATGGAACTCCTTTTGGGCCGGCTGCCTTCCCTGCCTTCACCCTCCTGAAGATTCTGCGGACCTCGGACTCGGACAGTTGTAGAACGTAGTCCTCTGGGTGGATGTTCAAGTTGGTCGGCTCATGGTCCCTTTCAAAGCGAGCAAAACAATTTTTTTTGCTCGTCTGGTAGGTTAGGGTCGTTGTTGGTGACTCCCGCGCGTGCATTTGTTGTTTCCACCCAGGGCTTGGTGGCTCCGGTCGGGGAATGGGCTCCCTTCCCCCCCTCTCCTTTGTCCCACCGGATCTCCGCAGGTAAGTCCTAGTCCTTTGTTGCGTTGTCTGTGCGTTGTATTGATTCTTAATTCCAAGAGTGTTTGGCGATCATATGTGATAACACACATGGTGACTTGCTATAGTCCTATAAAGTTACTTAAATATACAAGAAAAGTGCGAAAAGTAAAAAGTACAAGTAAACTAAGTAAAGTAACTAAAGCTCATAGAGACGCGCCTGCTCTCCTCCAGCGCCGTGCTCAATGAGTGACAATTTAGTTCCCATGGCCATGTCATGAGGTGAACTATTTTGTGCCATCATGTAGAGGTCTCACTAGGCACTGTCTGGAATGATTACAAAACTGACAATCATACCTATCCTGTTCATTGCAACGCATGAACAGGACAGGCAGGTTTTCTTTTCAGATTTGTGTTTACATATACAATACACCTTGTGCCAAACTCTGTGGTGGTGGCGGTGACGATGGTGGAAGTGGTGGGGGGTAATGGCGGCGGTGACGATGGTGGAAGTGGTGGGGGGTAATGGCGGCGGTGACGATGGTGGAAGTGGTGGGGGGTAATGGCGGCGGTGACGATGGTGGAAGTGGTGGGGGGTAATGGTGGCAGTGACGATGGTGGAAGTGGTGGGGGGTAATGGTGGCGGTGACGATGGTGGAAGTGGTGGGGGGTAATGGCGGCAGTGACGATGGTGGAAGTGGTGGGGGGTAATGGTGGCGTTGACGATGGTGGAAGTGGTGGGGGGTAATGGTGGCAGTGACAATGGTGGAAGTGGTGGGGGGTAATGGTGGCGGTGACGATGGTGGAAGTGGTGGGGGCTAATGGTGGCGGTGATGATGGTGGAAGTGGTGGGGGGTAATGGCGGCGGTGACGATGGTGGAAGTGGTGGGGGGTAATGGTGGCGGTGACGATGGTGGAAGTGGTGGGGGGGTAATGGTGGCGGTGACGATGGTGGAAGTGGTGGGGGGTAATGGCGGCGGTGACGATGGTGGAAGTGGTGTGGGGTAATGATGGCGGTGATGATGGTGGCGGTGGAGGTAATGGAGGCGGTGGTGCTGGCGTACCTGGTGAGAAGCACAGCGACGTCGTGGTGAAGCGGGTCGTCGTCTCCCTTGGTGTTCAGTCCTTTCTGCCACTTGCAGAAGCTGCTCAGGCTGCTGTCGGCGTGATGCGTGATCTTCAGCTCCTCCTAACCGCAGACCACCACACACACACACACAGAGGAGGAGGCGAGGGGATGTTGAACAGCGCAGTGGTCATGGAAATAAACCAATTTAACACCCGTCGAAAATAAACAAATAGTCCTTTATTTTCAGGCTTTTAAGGGAAATCGACTGCGTACCTCCCTAGGTGTAGCCAAGCAGCTTTGGCTGGTTGCATTGAACTTTTCTTCGTTCAGGGCCATTGTTGGTCGAGGTCTATTACTTGCAGTGCCGTGGGGTGCATGTGAGCATGTGCGTGTGTGTGTGTGTCTATTGATCAAGACCAAACAACAAAACACTGATCACTGAACACTGAAGCTAAAATGCAGCCGGCAATGACTCAAATAGCCTAACAACACATAGTGAGCTTAGTATTATATTTTGCACTGACAACCAAACAGTCAAAGGGTGCGGAACGTTGTGGAGTGTGTGTGTAATTGGTGGCTGGTTTAGGCAGCTTCACATGGCCTGAGTTAGGCTCCTAGACTACTCTATGGCTGGGTGAGGCTGCACACCTGTGGGCTCTTGTTAATCAAGGCCCACAGGGGAAATCAGCCACAAACACCACACACACTCGAGGATGAGCTCCAGCATGTACCATCTGCTCTGTTCAGAATGATTCAAATAAACCGGATTCCTCATTCACCCGGTGTCCTTGTCTTCGGGAGGAGCCCTCAAGAAGATACTTTTAGACATTTTAAGCCATTTAATTGGCTTGTGGCAGCCTAACCAACTTGGATGATCCGAGGATCCGCTTCTACGCTTTTACACACAAAGCGGGTGCATGAGCATGGCAGTTGTGGCCGCACTGACTCACTGCTGATCAGGGGCGGCTCATGTGGGATCATGGGGAGGATCATCAAACGTGTCTGTCTGTCTGTCTGTCTGTCTGTCTGTCTGTCTGTCTGTCTGTCTGTGTCACCTTTCAAGCCGCCTCGCCTCACAGTTGAGAAGAGGATCAGGAAGTGTTGGCGGTCCACGTGCACAGCAGAAGAGCCCCCCCCCCCCCTCCCTCCTCTGAGAACCCCTCTCCGTGATCTCCCTTCACTGAGGAGGACTAACCCCCGGGGCTGAGAGTCGCTCAGAGCCACTCACACATCCCAGACAACTTTCTACTCTACAGAGTCCCGGGTTGTCTTTCTCTTTATCCGACTCACTGAATTGACATTCTTACCGTCTCCCTCCCCCCGGTTCCTCCATCGCTCTCTTGGACACCTTTAATTACTTTCCCTCTGTTGTACTTGTTTTCTTAATTTGACTTAGTGTGTGTGTTTGTGTGTGCCTCTCAGTGTGTGTGTGTGTGTGTGCGTGTGTGTGTGTGTGTGCGTGTGTGTGTGTGTGTGTGCCTCTGAGTGCGTGTGCCTATGTTTATGTGTGTGTGTGTGTGTGTGTGTGTGTGTGTGCCTCTTGAGTGTGTGCGCCTATGTTTGTGTGTGTGTGTGTGTGTGTGTGTGTGTGTGTGTGTGTGTGTGTGTGTGTGTGTGTGTGTGTGTGTCTGTGTCTGTGTCTGTGTCTGTGTGTGTGTGTGTGTCCAACCGCAGTCACGGTTGAAGCGGGGTGAGTGTGTGTGCGCGCCTGTGCCTCTGTGTGCCTCTCTCTCAGTGTGTGTGCACCTCTGAGTGTGTGTGTGTGTTCAACAGCCGCCACCATTGAAGCGGGGTGTGTGCACGCGTGCGTGTGTGTGCCTGTGTGTGCCTTTGAGTGTGTGTGCACGTGTGTGTGAGTGTGAGTGTGAGTGTGTGTGTGTGTGTGTGTGTGTGTGCGTGTGTGTCCAACCGCAGCCACAGTTGCAGCGGGGCTGCTGAGGGGTGGGTGGGCGGGGGGCTGCTGGAATGGGGAAGGTGGGTGAGGGAGACGCAGCCGACCTTTTCCGGCAGACGAAAACCTCATTATTTCTCTAGATTTCAAACTCTTCTACCAGACACCGGCATGCCGGGGGGAAACCGGTGTTTGGTTTGGTCTTAACCCTAAACCCCTGGGGTGCTCTCTGACCGACAGTTTGTTTGGGCTGGTGTGAAACTCGAAACTCTGGGGTGCTTTAAATCGGGGGGGTCTCACCCCGCTACAAAATGAACTGCTTTACTCCCGCTTCTCAGCACGCAGTTTAGTACATTGTGGAGAGTGTGTGTGGTTGGTGGCTTCTGGTTTAAGCAGCCTCAAATGGCCTGAGTTAGACTGATTACTCTATGGCTGGTGAGGCCGCACACCTGTGGGTCATTGTTAATCAAGGCCCACAGGTTAAAGCAGCCTCCACCACACACACACTAGAAGAGAGAGCTCTAGCATGCACCATCTGCTCTGTTCACAATGATTCAAATTCTTATAATAAACCAGATTCCTCATCACCCTGTGTCCTTGTCTTCGGAAGGAGCCCTCAAGAAGCCATTTTAATGGCAGCGTCGTCTGCTACACACACACAGTATAGTATATAGTGTTCAATTGTAGGGAATTCATACTGCGGGAGGGAATGGGGAGAAAGCATTCCATTGTACTTGTTACATATGGCAAATACAATTCTTGAATGAATGAATGAATGAAACGCTCGCTCAGGTCAAATACTCTCAACAAACTATCTGTCCGACGTACCGGGTTTAAAACCTGGTGGTGACCGAGCCAACTAGGGAACACTCTCCTCACACCCCTTATGTTTGCTGAATCTGTTGACTATTTTAAAAGGCAGCTAAAGACGTACCTGTTGAGACAGGCGTTTCGGTAAGTCTTCTTTTGGGTTTTATGTGTGTCTATTGTTGTACCAAGTTGGTTTATTGTTGTACACGGTCTTTTAGTGTGTATTGTGTCCACGTGTTCTGTCCTGTGTGTTTGTATTCGACATTTAACTTGCTCTGTACAGCACTTTGGGACTTTTGTCTGAGAAAGGCGCTGTTACTTTTTTGTTACTTTACTTTTACTTAAACTCTGTGGTTCGGTTCGCTTTAGGTGTGAACGCGATCCGACCGAACTACAGGAAGAGAACCAAAAAATGGCATTGTGGGTTGAATGTAGACTTTTGCCGGAAAACTGGAAATAACAAAAACATATTCATCGGGGTACACGTTACATGGTTAAAGATTAAAAATAAAAAATGAGACGTGGTGCAATCGAACTCTAAATATGGTCTAGATAGACTACATAGAGCACTTACTTGTGGTCACCCACATAGACACTGACGCTTTACAGCTGAGGTTATTCCGTGACCAAATGGCGGGAATTGAGTTATGTTCTGTTGTGTGGGAACGTCAGAGAAAAATAACCCAAACAACCCAAGACCACACAACAGCTGACCGCAAGTCCTTGTCCCTTTTCCCCTCACATTTTCCGTCCAGTTGTTCAACAGTTTGACAAAGTCCTGCCCGAAACCAAATGAAAACGGCTGTTGTTACAAAATTCACCAATGAAACAAATCAAACTCAGAAACCACTCGCAAATGGTTGATGATAGATACGGCTAAGTCTAAGGGAATGTTCAGTTGTCTGTGTCTACGGATAAGGTACAATCTTAAATTATAATCTAGCAGCAACCCCGGCTCGGTTCCAGAGCCAGGTGTCCCTGAGCAAGACACCCTTACCCTGTTCCTGACCAGCTCAAAGGGTCTCTTTTTCACCACCAGGTGATGCTGATTAGTTATAAACAAGCCAAATCGAACCTCTGGTGACGTCACACGTGTCCACCCAGGCGTACGATGGAGGGATCTAACACCTTGATGGTAAAACAGAGGCCCTTTAAAGGACGACAGTAAGGAAGCGCTGTACCTCCTCCTCCTCCAGTAGGATGAGACGAACCACCGCGATGTTGATGGCGTTTCCGATGCTGGCGTCATGGAACAGTCCGGAAACCTGGAACACAAGCGTCACACACCGATCGTCACACATAGAAGACGTAGAAAACAAACTACATGAACATCAACATGAAGCTAAATAGTCTATTTGTTAAAGAAATTGTTTTCATTTTGGTTCCACTGGACTCGCTTTACGGTTTAAGAGTTGGAGGTTGTTTCAACTTGCAAAAATCTGCAATATTGTTTATCCTTCTGCTGCTGCATGAGGGCCAGAAACAGCTGAAATGTATTATTCATTCATTAATATGAATGATTTGTGCGCAGTTGTGCTAGTATCATACTTTGTATATCAAATCTATGTAATGTATATATAAATATCTATGTTGTCAGCAATATAGACAGTTATATTATCATTTTTTCTCAGCAAAATAATGAAAGCAGTGAAAGGAGTTTGTTTGGCTTTCAAGTTCAAAGCACCAGCATGGACAACTCTGAACCAGAACTGTGAAAAGACACGAAGGACAATAGACCGTCCACTTCCTGCTCAGCCTCAAACCTAAATGACACCATTTCCTGTCACTCCAACTTTAAAAATCGCTTGCTGTGGTGAGAGGAGGCAATGGGTCAGCTAACGAATGACTTGGTGAATAAAACTATTTTTAAACATCCATAGTGGGAACGGAATGTTAAGAAGATAAGGATAAACAATACAAAAAACAAACATTTTTTGTCATATGTAACAGATGAACTTTGCATCATTGCATCATTATGTGGTTAAAAAATAGGTTATAATTGAGCACACTAGAATCCCCCTCTAGGGTTAGCCACAGCTGGTCTGCTCTGCTCCCGTTTCACCAGCACACTGCCTCTAGTCAATATGCTGTGCAATTGTGGATAAGGAACAACAAAAACTAAAACTGCAACATGCAAATGCAATGTCAAAGCAATCCTTTTCAAACGCTGAATGTCCGCTCGCTCTTTGTGCCCTGGCAGGGGGCACAAAGAGATATACAAAATACAATACGCTCAACTTTGGCTAGAATATTTGCTTCATTCAATTTGCAATTACTTAAATGCACATGTCTTGGGGGTGTTTGAGCATTAGTGATGTTCAAACCCTTGACATACTACGATAAAATATGTATTCATAATCAATAACAGGCTTGCTACAGCTCATTTTCTCACCAACACGCCACACTATTACTGAATATAGTTTTGTCCAGTTAAGTGTTGGAGGCCTTTTGCTAAAGGAGCTGTAGGTAAGATTTAAGAGCCAGAACAAATTGCACTTTTATGAGTGCAATTTGCCATGCCATGCCAGAGACATGCATTAGCTATAAGTGACAGTGAGTGAACCATTTTTATGGTGGTTTCCTAATCTTGCTCTTCTCGCTCTGTTATTACAACTCTTGAATCTAACGATAGCAGCTTGAAAGGGACAGTCCACAGATTTAACACATTAAGGCCCCCATTGGGGTAGTTAGCGGGAGAGTTTTTTTTATTTTATATGTGCTGCATGTTTCCGATATTATCTGTGTAGTTAGGTTTAGTTTTGCCACCAATTCCACTTTTTGTATCACTTTGCCACGTTGTCAGTTGGGACATGCACCAGGGACACCTCCCCACCTCCCCACCACTCCCCAGCTGCCTTGTTAGTCCGCTGTTAAAACTGTGAATGAACTGCCCCTTTAAGTTTTGTTTTCATAGTTCTAGTTCGAAGCTAGTCCTGAGCCCTTCACCGGCGCTGGCACTGGCTTGTAGAGGTACGTCTAATGATTGTCCGACAGTGACCTTGCCTTCCTGACACTTAGTGTGTGTGTGTGTGTGTACTTTGTACTCACTATATTCATGACGGCGAGCACGTAGCTCTCCACGCCCTGGCTGCCGTGGTACTCCACCATCTTGTAGTCGGCCACCACCAGCGTCTCCACCCATTTCTCGCTGGTGACTGACCGCTGGCGAACTCTCCGGCCTCTCCGGGCGTCGCGCCGGCTCTCCCATCGCCTCCGCCGCCTCTCGGCGTCCTCGAGACCTCCGGGATGATCTACGCACGGATCCCCAAAAACACCAAGAGAATAGTGTGTGAGAGTGTGTTTGTATGCAGATCTCTCTCGTGAAGCCTGGTGTTAATATATTAATATATATATAATATATTATTTATATTATATTATATATGATGAAAAAAAAATATTTCTCATTCTGCATGAACTCATTCACCTGCATGAACATTACAAACCAACTGAAAAGATGAATAATATAATCTGTTCAGTGTTTACTACAATCGATTTGATTATCATTTTTACAAGGTTCAGCCGAGGTGGGGCTGTACGTGTACGGTAGGGAGTGAAATAAACGTTCCTGATTTACACACACACTGACAAAACACAAAAAGTTGTGGAACATATTTTTTAAAGCACAAACTATTTCTGGTTGTATATAAATGTACATAAAAAAAATCCACAATATAATCCACACATATAAAAAATAAAGTTCACAAATACACATTTCTAATGGACACTGAAATTCCTTGGTTTAAATAAATGTAGTACAAATCCACAAATATATGCATTAAAAGATATTTGTAATTTTTTTGTTAAAAAAACAACAGCTGACTAACCACCTTGTCGTGAGTCATGAAACACTCTTGAATTATGAATGATTGGTTTATATTTGCACACCCCCCCGTGCTGGGCTTGAGACGACAGCCCCTGTCAAACAAGTAATTATATTTTCCCAAAGGTTAACCTAATTTCAAGACGTTACTTGGCTAAGCAGGAAGTTTAACCTTGTTAGCGTGCGGAAACGAAATTGTCTCGCTTGCTAGCTTATGTAGCTGGATATACGACACGATTAACCCGACTAAGCAGGTTTCAAATTATTCATTCACAAAGTCACACATCACAACTTTGCAAAACCAAGTAATAGTAATTCTAGAACATTTCATGAGAGGGGGTAACACGATAACCATAGTGCCACTATACCAGATTGCCATGTTGCACATAATACAAATATGAATGTATTTAAAATTAATTGATCTACAGAGGGGATGGATGTAAGGGACATCCTGTTCATAATTGCAGACTGTGCAGATGTAACGCTATGTGATCACAATCAATCACACAAATCTACGCTTATCTGATTGGCTACAGACACACACACACACAAATGCAGTTCATTTCACACACGACAAGCACTTTGAAAATGCCAGCTCAACAACTTGTATATAAATGTATATAAAACACCCTAATATGTTTTTGATGAAAATTGCAGAAAACACATTAGGAGATACATCATTATTGTGTGCATTCAAAATATGTTTGTGGTATGGGTCATTTATATACATATAAATCCTGAAATACATTTGTGAATCCTTCTGTGTGCATTTATTAATATAGCTATACAGCATAACTGGTAACTGCCTAGGCGCTCTATCCTGTTACCATCTCACCCAACTCCTCATCATGTCCTTTTCTAGACGGACCAGAGAAACACAGTCGGAACGAGTGACACCAGTTTACAATAGGGGCTCCATCGCGAGAGACTGAGACAGAGAGAGAGAGAGCGAGACTTCCGGTTGACGATGTGAGAGTAAAGACGTCGGCATCAGGTCTCCCGATCACATTGTCAATTTTACTATTTAAACATCGGAGTTTCCTTTATAAAATTAACACAGCTCGTTGTGAACTTGTTTGGCACTTTTTGGTACCAAAATGAGCAGCTCCAAATTGAAGAAAAACAGCGCACAGACCCCTACGATAACTCGTGCTAGCACTAGCATATCAGGCAAACTCTCGGCCTGGGCGTCAACTTCGAATGACGGCGAAGACGCTACCGGCAGCCTACCTGCTACTACTGAAACCATCTCCATGAAGCAGCTGGTGGCCGAGCTGGCGAAGCAAAGAGCCGGTCTGAAGGATGATGTCTCTCACCTGATTCAGGAGTCTTTAAAACCACTCGAGGCTGCTGTGGGTGCCCTCCGGGACACGGTCGGCTCATTCCAAGCCCGCCTCGTGGCTACAGAGACTATCGCCGGAGAGAACTTCGAACGATTGACCACGGCTGAAGCTACAATCAAAGCTCTCCAAGCCCAGAATCAAACCCTGATGGATCATGTAGACGACATCGAAAATAGGTCACGCAGATCCAACTTGAGGATAGTGAACATCCCGGAGGGCAGCGAGAACGGCAAGGACCCGGTTAAATTCATCGCCGAGCTCCTGGTAGAATGCGTGGGTCCTGATGTGTTTACCGAACCGCCTGAGCTGGAGAGAGCCCACCGTTCACTGGCCACGAAACCAAAAGACGGGAAACCAGCAAGACCGTTCGTCGTGCGCTTTCTTCGCTTTCAACAGAGAGAGGCCGCCCTACGGTGGTCCAGGAACCACGAGGTGAAGTTTCAGGGATCCCCTCTGAGGTTTTACCCCGACCTGAGCTCCGCACTGGCGAGGAAACGCGCGGAGTACAACGGCGTGAAGCAGGCTCTCTACAAGAAGGGAGTGCGGTTCCGTCTGATGCATCCCGCCCGTCTGGTGGTCACTTTCGAGGCACAAACGTTCACATTCGACTCACCTGAAGAAGCCCAGGAATTTTACAAGCGTCGGGTAGCTAAGGAGTGATACAACGACTTTGACTTTGACATTCGCTTCGAGAGAAAAGACTCATAAAAGCACGGAGTTGAACGAACTGGACTTTACATGAACATTGAGACTTGTTCACACAGTCTCCTCTAACCGTCTGACATGGGACCGCTTTCAGGTAAAGGCTGAATTGTTTTCTTGCCTGCTTTTCTTCTACAGTATAGTTTTCACTTGTTCATGTGTCAAATAGCCTACCTATGTTTAATATAATCTATATACAAATAGCCTGTGTGTGTGTATATATATTCCCTTTTCTCGACAACTTTATTATGTGTTTGTAGTGATGTTACTTATACAGATTGATTGGGAGTTCCTCGAGTGAGAATAGGATTAATGGTATTAGGCCTACACTCGCGGAGGACCAACGGAGAGATGGTGAGCCTGCAGTTTGCCCCCGTTGGGGACGCAAACATAGGCATTGTTTATGTTATGTTTTATTTTGGGGTAATTTGGGGTTTAGTTTGGGGTATTAGGGTATTGGGGAAGTGCATCCCGGGGTTTCAAAGTCGTTTTCGCCGTTTTAAGTGTTTGTTTCCAATATGTTACTATACATCTATAAGTGGAGGTACCTTTTTAATTGCTTTACGTGTTTTTCCCAGTAAGTGTTGGGCTGGAGTGTGGCAGAACATGCGTTTCTTCATAAATATTACAAACAATTTTCATAGAATATGAACAGGACACAGAATGGTAGTCGGGCTGCGGGGGGGGCGAGTACAAGATTAATTTCATGGAATGTCAAGGGTTTGAATGGACCTGTTAAACGAACTAGGATATTTGCACATCTTAAACTTTTAAAGTGGGAGATTGCCTTCTTGCAAGAAACGCACTTGAAGGTTAAAGATCACATTAGACTTAAAAAATTGGGGGTTGGTCAAATTTTTCATTCGAACTTTGATTCTAGATCACGTGGCACAGCAATCATAATTCATAAGAACACACTATTCAAAGCCACAGACATTATATCTGACCCACACGGCCGTTTTATCATTGTCTCAGGGTCCCTCTACCATAAACCAGTACTATTGGTTAATGTGTATGCACCTAATTGGGACGACGAGAAATTCATGGAAAAAGTAATTTCATCTATTCCTAACCTAAACTCACGCTGCCTCATTTTTGGAGGAGATCTAAACTGCGTAATTAATCCTTCCTTAGACCGTTCTAACCCAAAGTCAAAAAGCCTCTCCAAAATGGCTAAATTGTTGTCAACTTTCATGGACCGAATTGGTTGTATCGATCCATGGCGCTTTCGTTTCCCACATGATAAAAAATTCTCTTTTTTTTCGCACGTCCACCATTCGTATAGCAGAATCGATTACTTTTTCATAGATAGTGCTTTACTCCCCTTTGTCAAAAACATAGAATATTCAACCATAATTGAATCTGACCATGCCCCAGTATTATTAGATCTGTCCTTCCCACTTAACTACACTGACCGTGCTCCATGGAGACTCGATTCCACACTACTAACGGATAGAGAATTCTGCGAAATGATTTCAACTGCCATCGATAATTTCTTGGAAACCAATAAGGATGATACTGTTTCTCCCTCCCTGCTCTGGCAAACCCTCAAGGTGGTAGTAAGGGGGGATATCATCGCATACACATCCAGGGTGAACAAGGCCCGGAGGCGGGAACAGGAACAGCTTCTCAACTCAATAATCGACATAGATCATCAATACTCCGCCTCTCCCACTCCGGAGCTTTACAAAACTAAGCTGGATCTCAAAGCCAAATATGAGTTATTATCGTCTGATAAGACAGAACGTTTGTTGCTGAAATCACGAGGTTTTGTGTATGAGCACGGGGAAAAGGCTGGTAGACTGTTAGCGCACCAATTAAAATCTAAGTCCTCTGACCAACAGATTCCACAAATTAAAGGAGCAAACGGGGAGCTTATAACTGACCCCCTCGAAATCAATGAGACTTTCAGGGCATTCTATTCCAAATTGTACACCTCTGAGGCACCCAATGATGATACCAATATGCAAAATTTCTTCTTAAATTTAAATGCCCCTGTTATCAACCCCATTCATAAAGCAGAACTAGAACTACCTTTTCTACTCACCGACATTTCGAACGCCATCACAGCTATGCAAAGTGGTAAGGCTCCGGGCCCTGATGGATACCCCATCGAATTCTACAAAAAATGTTCAACCAAATTGACCCCACTTATTTTAGAAATGTTTATTGATTCAATGGATAACGGGGCCCTGCCACAGACACTAACAGAGGCATCCATAACACTTTTACCGAAACCGGGGAAGGACAGAACAGAGTGTGGATCGTACCGCCCCATCTCGTTGTTAAATAGCGATATTAAGATATTAGCTAAAGCACTCGCCCGGCGTCTAGAGTCTGTCACAGATGAGGTGATCTCTCCTGATCAAACTGGCTTCATGTTGGGTCGCCACTCGTTCTCTAACATCCGAAGCCTTCTAAATGTCATACATTCTCCTACGTCCGGGGGGGTACCAGAGGTGGTTATCTCCCTGGACGCGGAGAAGGCTTTTGACAGAGTAGAGTGGGCATATTTATTTGACTGTCTGAAGGCTTTTGGCTTTGGACTCACTTTTATTGCTTGGATCAGACTCCTATACTCATCACCTAAGGCGTCGGTGGTTACGAACGGGAGGCGCTCCACATTTTTCTCATTGTCGAGAGGGACACGCCAGGGGTGCCCATTGAGTCCACTTTTGTTTGCATTCGCCATCGAGCCTCTGTCTATCATGTTAAAATCTTCTCCAACAATAAATGGAATTTCTAGATGGGGGAGGGAACACAAGGTGGCGCTATATGCCGACGACCTATTGTTGTATGTGTCTGACCCGGTGCGTTGCATGTCCCATATAGTTCAGATGTTGCATAGATTCGGTAGCTTTTCGGGATATAAGATCAACCTCACTAAAAGCGAGTGTTTTCCGGTGAACAACCTAGCTCTTGCAATCCCACAATGTGACTTGCCCTTCCATTTGTCTAAATCTGGCTTCAAGTATTTGGGAATTAATATTACACGGTCCTTCTCTCAACTATACCAAAAAAACTTCACACCCCTCGTTAATAAATTAAGAGATGACTTACAGAGATGGAGGTCTATTAATTTATCATTGGCAGGGAAGATTAACTGTATTAAGATGAATGTTCTACCCAGATTCCTCTACCTTTTTCAATGTCTCCCTATATTTCTCCCAAAGTCCTTTTTTCTGTCCATTGATAAGTCCATATCATCATTCATTTGGGGGGGTAAAGTCCCTAGAATACAGAAAAGACTTCTACAACGACATCGATCCGAGGGCGGACTGGGCTTACCAAATTTGCTTTATTATCACTGGGCTGCCAATATTCAGAAGATCATATACTGGGTCCATTCACCAATGCCGTCTTGGTGCGAAATTGAAAATGAATCATGCCTCTCAACATCCCTCTCCGCCTTGGTTACCTCCAAACTCCCTCTATCTACCCCACACTACACCTCTAACCCTGTTGTTGTCAATACTTTACGAATTTGGTCACAATTTCGACGCCATTTTGGTTTGAAAGATTTCTCTAGCTTAGCCCCTATCTGTAATAATCATCTTTTTGTCCCTGCCAGAATAGACAATACTTTTGCCTTGTGGAAAAGACTCGGTCTCTCCAAATTTAAAGATCTCTATAATAAGGGCATCTTCTCGACCTTTAATCACCTATCTCAAAAATTCAACCTTCCCCACTCAAGTCATTTTCGATACCTCCAGGTACGTCATTTCATACAAAATTTGGATCCAAACTTCCCCAATACACCACAACCTTCTGCTATAGACGACATCCTCCAAATTCCTTCCAATCTAAAAGGCCTCATTTCGAGAGTCTATTCTAGCATATCATCCCTTGGAGACACTTCCATCGACAAAATTAGAGAGAAATGGGAGGAGGAGCTAGGAGACGGAATACCTGATGACTCCTGGAGTGAGGCTCTGACAAGAGTTAATGGGAGCACATCGTGTGCTAGACTAGGTGTAATCCAATTTAAGGTCTTGCATCGCATTCACCTCTCCAAATCTAGGCTGGCCAGAATCTACCCTGACGTAGATGAGAACTGTAGCAGATGTCATAATGCTCCAGCAACGCTAACACACATGTTCTGGTCATGTCCCGTGTTATTCGATTATTGGTCAGTGGTTTTCAGGACCCTCTCACAGGCACTAGACTTGGTTCTGCAACTAACGCCTATTCAGCTATCTTTGGCACAGCGCCAACTGACCAACAGATTAGTAACAAGCATAAAGACATTGTGGCATTTGCCACTCTACTTGCCCGTAGGAGGATTTTGTTTTGCTGGAAATCCCCCAAACCTCCGAACTCTTCCTTATGGATGACTGACCTTATGCTCCACTTAAGTCTTGAAAAGATTAAATACACACTTAGGGGGTCCAAAGACCGCTTCTACTCCACCTGGAACCCAGTAATGTCTTTTTTCAACAAACTAAAAACCCTCCCGGATAACGCATGTGTGCTGGAGGTGGAGGGATGACATGATAACACCCAGCCCAACACGACCGTCTCATTTATCCTCACTTACTAACTAATTACACTTGATTTTTCTCTATTTCTTTGTTTACGTATTTGTACCTGTCTTTTGCTTTCACTACCTATCATCATTGCTGTTATTATTATTTACTTGTGTATTAATATTTACTTATTTATACCTGTCTTTTGCCTTCATTACCTATCATTGTTGTTGTTATTATTTACTTGTTTATTTATTTTTTACTTAAACCCTCTATGTTGGGATGCAATACCCGGGATTTGGTGGGTGGGGGGAGGGATTGGGTGTTAAAAAAAGAAAAATGTATTTTTGTATATCTGTCATTCATACCTTGTTCTCAATAAAAAGAAAGTTAAAAAAAAAAAGAGAGAGAGAGCGAAACAGAAAGAGAGAGCGAGACAGAGAGAAAGAGCAAGACAGAGAGAGACGGAGGGCGAGAAGTAGAGAGCGAGACAGAGAGAGACGGAGAGCGAGAAGTAGAGAGCGAGACAGAGAGAGACGGAGAGCGAGAAGTAGAGAGCGAGACAGAGAGAGACGGAGAGCGAGAAGTAGAGAGCGAGACAGAGAGAGACGGAGAGCGAGAAGTAGAGAGCGAGACAGAGCGAGAAGCAGAAAGTGAGACAGAGAGAGAGCAAGAGAGAGGGAGACAGAGACGAGAGCTGAGAGAGAGTGAAGAAGAGAGCGAGACAGAGAGAGAGCGAGACAGAGAGAGAGAGACAAATAGAACTAGACTGAGAGACGGAGAGACAGAGAGAGAGAGAGAAAGAGAGAGCGAGACAGAGAGCAAGACAGAGAGCAAGTGAAAGAGAGCGAGACAGAGAGCAAGACGGAGAGAGAGAGCGAGACAGAGAGAGAGAGAGAGACGGAGAGAGAGCGAGACAGAGAGCGAGACAGAGAGCGAGACAGAGACAGAGACAGAGACAGAGACAAAGAGAGAGAGAGAGAGAGAGAGAGAGAGACAGAGACAGAGACAGAGACAGAGACAGAGACAGAGACAGAGACAGAGAGAGAGAGAGAGAGAGAGAGAGAGAGACGAGAGAGAGAGAGCGAGACGGAGAGAGAGCGAGACAGAGAGAGAGAGAGACAGACGAGAGAGAGAGAGAGAGAGACGAGAGAGAGAGAGAGAGAGACGGAGAGAGAGCGAGAGAGAGAGAGAGACGGAGAGAGAGAGAGAGAGATGGAGAGTGAGCGAGACGGAGAGAGAGAGAGAGCGAGACGGAGAGAGAGAGTGAGAGAGAGAGAGAGAAAGTCCACTGTTGGTGTGAGGAGACAGACTGGCCGGGTTGTACCTGGGATGCCGCAGGTGCCGTTGCCAGGCGACCGTGTCCCGGAGACGGGCAGCGGTGAGGGGCTCCCGGTGGGGGGCGCGTGGCGCTTGGAGACCAGGTGAGCCTGCGGTTCCGCAGAGACACTGGAGGTCCGTTCCACTGGCTGGATGAAGAACTCCTCCTCAGACACCTTGAACAGCCCTGTCTAAGCACAACACAGAGTTACTCTAGTATATGTGAGTGTGAGTGTGAGTGTGTGTGTGTGCGCGTGCGTTACTCAAAAGCAGATCTAAACAGCTGGCTATGAATTGGCTACTCAATCTCAGGAACCATCTGGCATTGTGGAGAACAGGGTGCTACGTGCAACCTGCAGTGTCTATACTGTATGTTGGAAGACCTGCACGCTTTTAAGTCAAATGGAATTTTCTGAATTCAAATGAAGCCTTTTGTCCTACTGTCTGCACTGCGTGTATGTATGCTGCATACATGCACCACATGTACCGTATGCGTGTGCAAGTGTATGCATACATAGGGGTTTAATGAGATCATTTTCTTTTCCAAGGCAACTGGAGCAGCAGCAGCAGCAGCAGCAGCAGCAGGGAAGAGCCAGGCGTCTTTGCTCAACGATGCCTCTAGATTAGGCTGAGGACACTATGGGGATTTAAACCACAAAACCCCCTAGTCAACATGATTGATGATGAGCCATGTGGACACTACACTAAGCTCGGGCAGATAGATCTGTGTGCCTGATAACCACGTGTCTAGTTGTCCATTCCTAGGAGCATTGTAACTCTGATGGAAGGCAGAGTTTAGCTTAAACCGGTGGAACCTCGGTTTGCATTTCAATGAGGCATTGAAATGTAAATGTCAACTAACAATAATGATAGCAATGATACATATATTTTGTGGAGCGCTTTTGTCTCTTACAGCAAGCTTAAAATCACATTATAAAAATGGCAGCATGGAAGATTAAGGAGAGAAGGCGGTAAGGAGCTGTTTTGTTTGACGTGGAGGGATTTCAGGAGGAGGACGCGTAGCAGAGTTCTGCATGTGTCGTCATCCGGTGACGGCTTTGGCAGATGTGCCGTATAGCAGGCTGTTGGAAAAGCCACTTCTGGAGGCTGATGAAAGCATGTATGAGGGGTGGCTGGAGGCAGGCGATGAGGTGGAAGAAGGCGGTTTGGATTGATGTGGGGTTTGAAGAGAGAGAGTAGGGTCAAAGTTGGCATGAGGTGACGGGAGTGACTGGATGTGTGCATAGTGGGGCCACCGATAATGAGGGAGAATTTATGGGTGGATTTAGTGAGAGATTTCGGACCAATGATGAGGATTCCTGATAATTTCTGATTGGTTGTAGTTAAGTTTGAGAAGGTTTGCTTGCGTCCAGTTTTTTGAGCGGGTGGAGTAGTAGTGGCATGAGTGCAGATGTGGAGCTGGGGGGGGTCGTCAGCGTAGCGGTGAAAAATGAAGATCATGATGATGGATGACGTGGCCAAGGGGGAGCAGGTAAAAAATGAAGAGGAGAAGACCAAGCACTGATCCTTTGGGGACAACTTGGGAGACATAGGCTGTGGTAGATTGGTTGTGGTAGATAGGTTGGTGGCTGTCAGAGGGGATATGATCTGAACCAGGAGAGGGTGGTGCCAGCGTGTGACAAGGATAAGGCTGTTGAGGAAGCCGGTTGGGAAGATGGATTGAAAGAGGTTCATGCAGGAGATTGGAGGCCAGGTAAGTTTTGAGTTGTGAGGAGGCGAATACAAGAGCAAGAGATGGCTGAGAACCGTGAAGATGGACTAGTTAGTGAGAAGAGAAGAGCAGTGGGTTGCCGGTAAGTGGCAGGGATAGGAGTGGTCAGTTTAATTGTAAACGGTTGTGATTTTAGATTGGAGAAAAAAACAAAAACAAGAAGGAGCCATTTGTTAAGTGTGAAAGATTTGAATTGTCAGAGTTTGTCAATTGGTTTGACGAGTTTGTCTATTATGGAGAAGAGGACTACAGGGTTTCCGGAGCCAGACTGCAAGCGGCCAGCGTGGCGGGCTTGTAGAGTTGAATGTGGTCTTTGTAGGCTGGGCGGTGTTATTGTGAGATTCTCTTGTGTAGCCATTCAAGTTGTCGCTCTCTTCCCCCCCCCCCCCCCCTTGGTTGTACAAGGGAGCAGAGTGGGTGAAGGAGACCGTGCAGGAGGACAGTGTGTTGTTGTTGTAGTGGTTGACCAGGGGTTGGGTCTTCAGAGAGGAGGGAGACGGATATTTTTCCAGTGATGCCGTCAAGAGAGTAATAGGGGGCATATGGACTTGGTACTGCGGAAGGTGTCGGTGCGTGTTTGTTTGGTTTGGTTCTGGTCGGGTCAGGGATGGGGATCTCGACGTTCATGATTTGTGCACTTTATGCAAGCAGCCAAACATTGGAGCATTGAACATAAAGTCAGCACACTTTGCGCTGCGCATCGCCTCCAACGATCCATCACAGTGTCTCTACATAACAGTCCGTTTGCCATCGCCTGGGGGTTTCTGTTGGTTTATTTTGGGTTGAAAAATTGATTTCCAATAAAGTAACATTTGCATAAAGCAACATCTTTTTCCACTCCCACGTTGAGAAAAGTATTAAACACTCTCCCTTTAAGCTACATTTTGAACGGATAAAAACTGTGATTAATTTGCAATTAATCGCGATTAACTATGGACAACCATGCGATTAATCACAAATTAAATATTTAAATAGCTTGACAGTCCTATTTATATATATATATATATATATATATATATGGACTGTCAAGCAATTAAAATATTTTTTTATATAATCACCGTGGAGGAAATCTTGCCAAAGTGTTAATTCAATGTACACCACCTCCCTCTGGATTTTTAGACAAGTCAATGTTGATGTTAAATTGCCAGGAAGCAGGTCAGACTTGGGTGAGGAAATGATGAGAGGTGGGAGAGGAAGGATGGGTTTGGTTTGGCGTTGGTGGGACCATAGAGACAGGATGGACGGGGATTGTAGATGAATCTGGAAAAGTTGTGGAATGAATGGATTTATATCCCGGGCCATGGCTGGTGCCATATCAGTACAGCACAGTATATATCCTCCATGAACGGCTAGCCGTTGGGAGTAGCTGGTCCGGCCCAATCGTCGAGCCAGTTATGAAATTCTTTCTTAAATTTCTTCAGTATTCGATTTCAAGGAGAGGGTTACTGATTCCCACCTGCCTCTAGAGCGAGTTAGGGTTAGGATGTCTTGCTCAAGGACACCTCCACAGGTATTTGCTAGGAAGAGCAGCCGATTTATCGCGATTAACAATGGACATTAAGAAATTACAATTTTAAATAGCTTGACAATCCTATTAAATATATATATATTTATTAATTATTTATAATATATTATTTATTATTAGGACTGTATATATGTATATATATACACATATACATATCAATAAACCGTACATGGAGGAAATCCTGCCAAACTCAATAATACTGTTAATTGACAGTTAATTCAATGTACACCACCTCCCTCTGGATTTTTAGACAAGTCAATGTTGACGTTTGCCAAGAAGCAGGTCAGACTTGGGTGAGGAAATGATGAGAGGTGGGAGAGGAAGGATGGGTTTGGTTTGGCGTTGGTGGGACCATAGAGACGGTATGGACGGGGATGGTAGAATGGGATGTAGAAAGTTGTGGATGAATTTATGTCCAGGGCCTGAGTGTTCGTTGACAGACAGTGGTTAATGTGGCCCCGTGCCTATGGCTGGTGTCGTATCGGCGACATGTGGTAGTAGTGACACCGCACCGGGTCAAGCCACAGATTGAAACAAAACAATATTGTTTGTCCTTATTGAAAGAAAAGTGTGGGATGGATCTCAAGGTCTGTTTCCTTTGTATCTTGATACCATGGCCCCAACCATCTCCCTGACAAGGAAGCCATTGGCTGTAGCTCAGATCAAGTTTACTTGCAGCAACCCATCTTAGATCTTCATTGCATAGAATAGCTCAGCAAGCTGCCAGCTCCTTCGCCCTCCATAAGTCCAGCTAGTCTTCTGGATTTTCTTTATAGTTCTGTCAAAACAATATTGTTGTTTGCAAGAACAATACATGATGTAATGTCAGCACCGGATGCACCGCAGAGGAACTTGTACTGTTCCTCCACAGTAAGTAGTTGTCACCGGGACTCCCCGCTGGAGCTGCAAAACATGGACTTATGATTTTGAGCTCTATTTAAATGACACTATGCAAAAAGTAACCAAGACAGCGTGACCCATTCACTACTAGTAGTAAGTGTGAAATCACAATCTCAGAATGTATCAAGGTAAGTCTAAGGGCATTCAAAAAAATAAGCTCCTTTATTTACCCGTTGTGTTTGTTCATGGGATGTTGCATAACATTCAATCCCCTGAAGTACTCCACAAATAACCTTTGAGGGGTAAAGCAGGAAGTGGAATAGACTGGATGAGGTCTGTCGCTGTAAACACTCATGTCTTCACCTATGTTCCCGAGACCTACAAACAAGTAATTATGCCCCCATCTAGGGCTGTGCCATATCGTATTGTTTATCGTTTATCGCGATTAGTCCTCCCCACGATAAGTATTTTGTCATACCGCGGTAATGACGATAATTAATGACGTGTTTACATATGCGACAAACGGCGTCAAATGGCGTTCGCATTTTCACTGGAATTGGCTTCTATTCGTGGCTATCATATCACTCCGTGAGTAGTCCCGTTCACTTTTCCTGACGGAAAATATACTGACTTGCTGATAGAATTGCTGAATTGTTTGCGCCAGTTGCCAAGCAACGCCTCAACTTCGGAGAACTTTTTTTTTTAAAGTAAATCATAATAAATCGGGACCGACTACCGACTTATTAATGAGCGTTCCGTTCATTATCCCTTTCGTATTTGATGATGGTAAAGATTATTATTTTTTTTGGTCATTTATCGTCATTTATCATTTTCGCAATAAATACCATGAAATATCGTGATATAGTTTTAAGTCCATATCGCCTAGCCCTACCCCCATCACACCAAAGTAGTTCTATCCCGTTCTACCCCGTTAATAAAAAATACTAGAACGGGCTGTGATCGCGGTACAATGTGTAGTTTGGCGTCAAATACGATGCTAGTTCGTTCATAAGCAGTCCTCAATACGTCTATCTCGTTCTTAGCCAGTCTGCAGTCCATTTGTATCCAGTTCAGATTGTGTAAAAGTGCCCGTTCACCTCATGTCGACAACGTTTAGAAGCAGTTCGAGCCCGTCTGTAGCCGTTCTCAACCCGTTCTTAACCAGTTCAACCTCGTTCTACACAATACGTCCAAGCCAGTTCTAACTAATTCTTAAGCAGACCAACTTGTTCGCACTACCTCCTCATCTCATCCCTAGTGCGTGTGTACCCGTCCTGAATACCGAGCACGTTGTAGCCAGACCTCATTCAAGTTCAGGGCTCCGAGCTGAACACATCTACAATCTCCGATCAACATGCCTCCAAAGAGAAGTCGATTCAGAAAGACAGGTTGAGCGAAATCAACTCTTATATTATGTCAACACAACAGAATGAGTGCCTCTCTAGAACATTGCAAAATGACCTTGCCCATTTTCGTGACACATTTACATGTGTAATAATCTTTATTGGCCCTCTACATAAAATAATAAAATGAACAATTTCTTACTTCATAGAAAACGCGATTTAAACAACATTGTTTCATAAAATGCATGTCCGCCTGCGCCACGTCGTAACACGTCCCTAGTAGGTTCGAAGTAGTACGTCTATCTAATTTTAAGTACGTTGTCAATCCGTCTAATTGCAGAACGGGATGGACGGGATACAATTTTGAGCAGGATCAAAGTTCGAGAGCACCCTCCCCGTCCATGAAGTTGTTGACTGTAAATAGTTGCTACTACGTCCACTAGGTTCATACACAGTTGGAGCCCGTTCGACATCATTTTTATGAACGTATTGAGAACAAGTTTGGTGTGATGGGGGTATTAGAAAAACCCTCCAAATTAAGCTGAAGTCTGATTTGACTTTTAATTCCATGTTCTGATCTTCCGATATGATGCAGATTCAGATTTTCAGGGGGAGATAAAGTCAACTCTATTTCCAGGTCTGAATATTTGACATTAAACAATCCATCAAAATCACCCCCTTCAATAACTATGAATATGGATTATGGGACGCTGACTGTGAACAGAGAGAACCAGCGCTCAGAAACAGGTCGTCATGGTGACTTATGCTGTATGACATCGTATTGGCTATAACTGCCATGTTTCAACATTGGCAGCCTAGCCTATATGTTGCATACATAGGATGGTGTTAATGCAAATATTATGTGATCTGCATTCAATACAAATAAGGACTTATAATTACCATTTGCCTTCAGGACTGGCCCTGGCCCTGATGTCCTCTGGTGTCTATCTCTTGCCTGCGATATATAGATGTAGTATACAGTATATGCCTGAGTTCACCCTGCTTCGAGCTGCCTCTGTTCTGACCTTCAGCGGCCTGCATGTCTCTGCTGTGTTAAGACACATATAAATGAGCGACTTTGTTCACATCCATCCATCCTCTTATCTGGCCACTAACCACTTATCTGGGATCGGGTCACAGAGGTAGCCGCTCCAGCATTAATCGTATACACAGGTAAGTCATGGTAAGTTCCACCAACAATACAATGGATAACTCAAAGCAAAGGATGAATAGGCCCCTGAGCTGCACACCCACACTGTCATTAATCTAGCCTTCTCTGACTTTTCCCCTCAGAGATAAATTCTGAGTCAAAAGAATCAAGACTGCGGCGGATTTTACAGCTTCTATCCCAATTATTTACTTGGTTCCAAAAATGCAATAGGAACTCTCCCAATTGACCTCATTTGTACTAGCCGTGGTTGCACAATGGATGCTGCAGATGTCTTAAAATGCTCTCCTCTCCTCTCCTACCCTGGGCTGGATGGATGCAGTGAACTCACACCACACAAAAATGTCTCCCCCCGACAAACGATAATCAGCACCATCCCTGTTTCTACTGGAGCCGTATTAGGATGTCAGACACGTCAGAACACACTGATAACCCTTAATCCTGGGTGAATAAATAACCCTGCCAAGTAACATTTCTTCTTAGGGCAGAAATTGAAAATGTTTTCATTGAACAGTGATTGTGTAGCTTTGTAAGACTTCCACACAAATTCCACATTGTGATTGTGGCCCACAACCGATTTTCTTTGTCCAATCCTGTCCCACAGGCGGCAGTTTCACTTCAATCATTTTTTCCAATTCAATCATTTTCCAATTCACCACAAACCCTTGAGGTGGCATAACACCATCTTCCAAACCACACCACTGAACCTTGTATAGCAATGATCGAGCCTAAGAGCCAAAACAATCTAAATCTGAATCTGGTTAGGATTGAATCCTCTTTATTGGTCACATACACACACAGTCACATGTGTTTCCCTTCTGCATTTAACCCATCCTCATACAAGGAGCAGTGGGCAGCTATTGTATATACAGCACCGGGGGAGCAGTGTAGGGTCTGGTGCCTTGCTCAAGGGACACCACCTCGGCAGTACCCAGGTGTTTCGGGGACTTCAACCGGCGACCTTCCGGTTCCCAAGCCCCCAAGTCCCAACAGACTGAGCTACTGCCACCCCCTTTGCATCCATACGCATGCAAGCGTAACACTACTCTAGTCCTTGCAGAAAAAAGCACACAGGGAATACACAGGGAACCTGTGTGTAATGTAATCATCTTGAGTGGTTTATTATGGGTTTTCCAAGGTCACTTCTATATTCTTTACTCCAGGCTGACATCACACTCCTACATCACTCTCCTATAAACCCTCGTGCGCTTGAATACAAGCATATATGTTATGGATTTATTCAGAGAGAAAATGCTGTTTGAACGCTTGACCTCTCCAGGCCTCCCTTGTCAACCCCCATTGTGAACAAGTGGGTTAATGGGGGCATCTGAGTCACAGTTCAACCTGCCCACCTCTCTCTCTCTCTCTCTCTCTCTCTCTCTCTCTCTCTCTCTCTCTCTCTCTCTCTCTCTCTCTCTCTCTCTCTCTCTCTCTCTCTCTCTCTCTCTCTCTCTCTCTCTCTCTCTCTCTCTCTCTCTCTCTCTCTCTCTCTCTCTCTCTCTCTCTCTCTCTCTCTCTCTCTACAGAGAGATTTTATTCTCATCACACATCATAGCATTAAAAATCTTTTGAACCAACCTGACAGCCGCAGATAGAAACCGAAACCGGGTTTAATAAGGAACATTTGAAGTCACACATCTCTTCAAACAAGACTAGCAGTCGATGGGGAATCGAGACGAGTAGTGCAAGGGATATGAATTACCTCACTTCAAGTAGCTCGTATCAAACGAGAGCATCTGATTGGCTGATGGTGGTGGTGGTGGTGGTGGTGGAGGGGTACAAGTGCTCGCTGTGACAGGAAGACTGACAGGTAGAATCACAGCACGGCTACTCCAACCTCATTCGCGATTGTATGCATGCGTGCTTTTGTAGATGAAAGCAAACACTGAGAGCGTAAGAGTGTGATCGCTCCCGAGCCTTTAGTTAAGGCCCATTTGCTAGCATACAGTATGTGCAATCAATGCCCATGACAGAAACCTAAACTCCCCCCCACCCCCCTAACCCCTCACCCATCAAGGCCCTCTCTCCACATCGCCAGCACCGCTTACAGCCCCTCACACACACACACACACACACACTCACTCACTCCTAGCACACACCTTCTCCTCCTCCACCACCACCACCACCACCACCACCACCACCACCACCACCAACACCACCACCAACCACCACCACTAGGTTTAAAGAGGACTCTCCTGAGGCTGCTCCTCAGCTTCAGAAAGCCATCCATTAACACCGGCACAGAGTGATATTATGAGAGACTTCCCCATTCACCCGTTTCCCAAACAGCTCCGTTGTCTTGCTCCACTTTAGAACACATCTTTGAACTGGATTCCTCCCCAAAATGTGGCTTTAGAAGTAAGCGGCCACTTCACTTCACTTCAGAGCCGTCCACGACCATTGTGTTAGCATGGTGCCTCTGCTGCACTGCGCTGTAGGACAACACGATGTGCTCTACTGAGCACTGTGTACACGGTGTCTTTTCTCTTGCTTAAATATATATATAGTTAATATATATTTTATATATATATATATATATATATATTAAAGCCTATATATATATATATATATATATATATATATATATATTAAAGCAAGAGAAAAGACACTGTGTAGACAGTGCTCAGTAGAGCACATCGTGTTGTGATGACAACCGTCCTACAGCACCATGCTAATTGGTATATATATTAAAGCCTATATATATATATATATATATATATTAAAGCAAGAGAAAAGACATATATATATATATATATATATATATATATATATATATATATATATATATATATTCAGCCCATATCCATGGGCCGCTCGATTTCTGTATTCAACTGGTGTGGTGAAGCCATTTGATGCATTACTCGTGTCCAAAATGCTGTCAAAACACGGTGCAGTAAACGGAAATATGACCCCCTTTACAGACATTAGTTTAGAAAAGAGACCTGTTTTTTTGGATGGATGATTCCCTAAATGATTCACAAATATTTTCAGAATTGCAAAATGCCAGGCAAAAAAAAAGTACCTCAAACACCGATAATTTGAAGGTCATGAACATGAAAAAAAAGGAGAGGTAGAATAAAGTGGAATGCATCTGTCATTTATGACAATGAGGCTTTCGGGAGTAATCACGACACGATTCACTGATTGGATTTCTGCTTAACATGGCAGGGTTGTTTGTTGCGTACAAACAGGGAAAAACAAATACATACAGGCACTGGACACAGGAGGCAACAGAGCTAATGGAGGCTAAAGGCAGGTTGTTTTGTCTCACCTGACAGTTAATTTGTCATGTAAAAGGCAGACGGGCTCTGGTCAAGGCTTCACTTCTGACACACGCTGACGGATTAACAACAGCCTTGCTTTATCCATATTCATGTCCATGTTTTAGAACGGCCACAAATTTGCATTTCCTTCCATGGTGCAACTTTTGTGTAGAAGAGAACAGCATGAATGCCAATGTCTGGGGTGCCAGCTGGCATTCCTCACCTCGACTCTGTGATCAAGTTAAAACAATTTCACACTGTTTTTACTCTTTTTAGCTTGTTGTTCCACTTACACAATTGTTCCACTTGCTGCAAGTCAAATTGCATTTCTTGGTACAATGCAACGGCCTTGCCCGTGTATAACAGTAACTCAACTCAATGTTGTCCAACTTTGGGCTTTGAACTTTTAGAAAGTAATTTCAGCTATTACCGTAGCAACAGTATAGCTAAGGAGGTAGAGCGGTCGCCTCACAACCGGAAGGTTGCTGGTTCGATCCCCCGACTCCACCTAGCAAAAATTGTTGAGGTGTCCTTGAGCAAGACACCCTAACCCTAACTGCTGGGTGTGCTGGCTGGTCCTTGCATGGCTGACTCCGCCGTCGGTGGGTGAATGTGAGGCATGACTTGTAGAGCACTTCAGATAAAAGTGCGTATATTAGATAAAAGTGTGTATATAAAAGCAGTCCATCACCATTACGGTCTATAGAGGCTGACATGTGATGTCATAGTGCCACACAACCCAATGAGTACCCAAAATGAGTAAAACATATTAATAGTTTGTATATAGTCCACTTACCAGTCCATCACAGGTACTTATAGCGGCTGTTCCTTTCACGGTAGACTCGTCCCACACCTCCCCTAAGAAGTGGCACAGGGAGGAGCTGGAGCTGTGAATCTTGGCCCCCTTCAGGCCTCCGTACCTCCTCTCCGTCAACAAACCAGGGGCCAAGAGGCGGGAGTTGAGGCTGAGGTTAAAGTGCAAACTGTGGCCTCCGTGCCACAAGTGGTAGAAGACCCGCTCCGGGGTTCTGGCCTTCGCCGGGACCTGCCGTCGCTGGACGCGGCTCCCATGGTGGGGCAGGAAGTTGGACAGGAAGTGACCTTTGGCGTCCACTCTTGTAGGGTGCACAACTCCATATTCTGGAAACTTCCGTGGAAAACTCCCTGAAAGAGTCATAGAGGGGACAGAAACGTTATACAATGCTCATCTTGTGGTGAGGTCGAAAAAAAAAAGAAAAAATAGGAAACTGTAAAGACCTCTCGGTTTGTATCGCGTATTCAGCTACGCCTGCAATAGATATTATGTTTGCTGATGACCACTGCCATGCCTGCATAGAGGAGCTGACCATCTGCTTTTCCCACTCTCAAAAGTATACCTTCCAAGCTAGCACATAGATCAGAAATTCCTTTTTTTGTGTGCACACAATAACCACACAGCATGGATTGAATGAGGAAAATGTCAAATCAGACCCGTTTAGAATTCATATGAAAAGGTTATACGATGTCGATGAGATGATCAATGGAAGAGGTGGAATTGAATGAATGAAGGATAATGAATGCATTGAATGAAAGGTAGCTATTGTAAGCCAAGGGAAGTGATGGGAGGTTGGCTTCATGGGAGTCTTCACTGCAGGTAGGCGTAATTTCCCCTGTGATGCTCATTGACACATTGTTGCTCCACACATCCCACACACCCATCCAATCCCATCCAATATCCAGTGTCTGTTTGGCACTAATACCTAGACGTTTGAGTTCAGCACCAACTGAAAGAAACGCCTCAGAGCAAGGCTTTGGTCTGCCGATTAAAGTGTGTTTCTTAATAGCCAGAGCTAGTCCTACTGGGTACATGGCAAATCCTACCAAAAAAAACCTCACCCATTGGACAAGAAAACTAAAATAGAAAACAATATTTCACCTAAAAAGAGAAATCAACTTTCAAATGGTGACACTTTATGTCACATCGCAATATTATATATTTTAGCTATCTGTTTTCCAGCGGAAATATGCGTTAAACTTTTCTGTAGTTGCCAAACACACAGGCTTTCTTTAGGGACTTTCTTTCTTTTAGCCCTTTATTAGTCCCACAGCGGGGGGATCCAATGTCTCTGTGGGGAAAGTTTTATTTATATCAATTTTTCCCATCCTAGTGTTTTAGGAGCAGTGGGCAGCTATTTATAAGCTGCCGGGGAGCCTTGCTCAAGGGCACTTCAGCAGTAACCTGGTGTTTCAGGGACTTGAACCGGTGACCTTGTGGCTCCCAAGCCAAGTCCCGACAGACTGAGCTACTGCCTCCCCCAACAAGCAAAGGTCCTGCTTTATGGACCAATCACATGAATCTTCAAACCTAGTGAGAAAACCTAGTAGTAGTATACGTCATATACATACGTCATAGTTCTTGTAATGCGTGCCTCACACCGACATTGAAAATGAAAAGCAGAATACAACATGAATGGCTCATTTCTATCTCGTATCTAAACTAGGAATATAATGTGCTGTGAGTAATGGTGTTATAGGCAAGGACTAAATATTTGCGATATTAAGTTACACACATAACTGAACAAACACATATTTTGACTATATATATATAATCCAGGTACATGTATAATAAAGTAAATTATGTATACACATTTCTTTCAATTGAAAGAAAGATTTTTTCGTCCATGGCAAGTGGACCCATTTCCAATCCAATGTCTCTGCTATCATAATGACCATAGTAAGGGGAGAAGACAAACTGTTATTTTTTCCTAGCAGGTAGCCCTACGAGGGTGCAATCGATTTTGAAAGGTGTGTATGGAGAGAGCCCTGGTTTAATTGTGTAGTAAGTAAATCAATACATCGTTCAATACATACAGAACGATGATACGATAATATGGGTTGTAAAAGAGTGACACACACACACACACACACACACACACACACACACACACACACACACACACACACACACACACACACACACACACACACACACACACACACACACACACACACACACACACACACACACACACACACACACACACACACACACACCGAGAAACGCTTGCCATCTGACATGAAGATGGGTCTACAGGAGCCTGCAGGGCGCATACACAAGTAGTTGCAAAACTACTACAAAAAGACAAATCGATAGATAATCATGATCACATGAAAGACAAACATAGAGACTTGGACTTGTATTCTAATATATACACCACCATCATAGGGGGGGGGGAATAAATGTATGCTATGTTTCATTCACTAGTTTCAAGATCCAAAGTGACTTGGAACAAAGAGCTGGCGAGCTGCCCTTAGTAGCGTGTATGCTACTAGGTCTGTAAAACATATTGGGATGGTCTGGAGACCAGAGGCCATGCAGATGTGCAGGCTGTGCATCATCTATCTGCTGCTCCGCCCTGGCATTCACATCACATGTGAATGCACTCGTTACAGGACACACATGTGTATGTAATGTGATGTCCATGCATGTATGTATGTATGTATGTATGTATGTATGTATGTATGTATGTATGTATGTATGTATGTATGCATATAAGCCTTTCTTGACTTCGGGACGGTCTTGTATTGATTTACCTGATTGGTGAATCTCGGTGTTTTCCACGACAGTCAGAAGACCAACAAGTGCGACGAAAAGGTGAATGAGACCAAAAACGAGTCCCAGCCCCGTGTTCGAGTAGGTCGTCATGTCGAGCCGTCTACACTACATGTAAACGATGTCACATTACGACACAGCGTGTAGACGACCTAAACTCCCAACTATGACGTGTGTTTGGGTTGCGTGTTGTTAAAGTTCACAAAAGGCACAGGTCCGGCATCTCAACGTCTCCGGTGTCGAGTTTAGTCTTATCGGTCCACGGCAGATGCTTTGATTAACGCTTTTGTTGCTGCAAATGTATGCAGAAAATTAGTTAAAAGAAGCTACAGCCAACCCTTTCACACACACACACACACACACACACCCGCACACACACACACCCCCCCCCCCACACACACACACACAACACACACACCCCTCCATCAGTCTCCTCCCGACAGACTGACAGCTTTAAACTTTCCGTTGCATGCACAACTTTGTGGAAGAGAAGAAGAGCCACCCCCACCGAGGGTCCAGGAGGGAGGACTCAGGACACTATAGTCTCTCCCGGCCTCGCACTTTAAAGGGGAAAGACACTCAATACAGAGAGAGACCATGCAGGCTTCTTATCGCTGGCCATTTAGGCCTATCCTATCCAACATGTTCGACTGCGACCTACACCGAGGTCTTGTTCAACATGATGTAGGGGCCTATAGTAGCAGTCAAAGCGGGTCTATACTTTCACTAGTGTAATGGTTGAATCAAAACGAGTGGATGGATGGAGAAGTGACGGCGCGTCAATCCCCATTCGTCTAACTAACATCCCGATGAACCGAGTTCCAGCGGACATGATGGGATCTGGTGATCTCCATATGAACCTCCTGTCCGATCTTAGCCCCCCCTCTAGTGGACGAATAGGATGGTGGGATGCATCTCTGTTAGTTAGATAAGTATACCTATCGTTCATATAAAAAGGCCTCAAATATAAAACGTGTACACGTCATGTCATTCTTTCAATAAAGCAACATTTTTAATCAATGTATTCCATTTAATCCTACGTTACGGCAACTCAATGAAGCACTCATTTACAAACGCAAAATAACAATAAACAACCCAAAAAATATATATATTATAAACTGACAAATTAATAATTTCGACTTTCTTTTTTCAACGAATATTTTTTTAGACGAATTGTCGATATTAAATCACACACACATTTGTTTTAGTTGCTGGGACGTCTTCTATGGCCTGCGTCTCCACGTCCACGTCCACCACCACCTCCTCCACCCATCACCCGGACCGCGCGTAAAACGCGTCACTTGGCGCGCACCTGTGCGTGTATAAATGCAGACCGTGTGTTGTGCAGCTGTCACTGACAGTAGACAGACTCTCACCACCATGCAGACCATGCAAGGTGCAGGAAGCCTCAACCTCAACCCTCCACCCCCCTGAGAGGAACAAGGTCCTGAAAACATGCTTACTTGATGCCCATGCCCAAAACGAAGGTCTAGCTAGGGGGGCGGGGGTCACCAGATCCGTCACTATAGTGGTGTTGTTGTCCTTCTTTCTCTGCTGGATGCCCAACAACGCCATCACGCCATTTCGGGGGGTGCTGGTGCCGTGTTGACCTATACCGTCTGGAGAAGACAGCTATTCGCTGTATTTTATATATTTTGTTTTGGAGATGGACGACGTGCTTAACCAAAGTGGAACGATGAACCTAAGTTCACCGGGAGGTGATCCGTACGGTAGTCTGGAGGACATTGACGTGACTGCCGACCGGAGCCCCATCCTCCGAATTGTCATCTCCATCGTGTACTCTGTGGTTTGCGCCGTGGGCTTAGTGGGGAACCTGTTGGTCTTCTTCCTGATGCGGTTAAGGCAAGGTCGAAAGAAGTCCAGTATCAATTTCTTCGTCATTAACTTGGCGGTGACGGACTTCCAGTTCGTGCTCACCCTGCCCTTCTGGGCGGTGGACACCGCGCTCGACTTCAGCTGGCCGTTTGGAGACGCCATGTGCAAAATCATCCTCTCGGTCACCGTCATGAACATGTACGCCAGCGTCTTCTTCCTGACGGCCATGAGCGTGACCAGGTACTGGTCTGTCGCCTCGGCCCTGAAACACCGAAGCTGCCGTATGTCCAGATCCGTGAAGTGGGTGTGCGCCGTGCTCTGGGTGTCCGCAACAGTGGCCACGGCGCCCACAACCGTGTACTCCAGGGTGACGGTCATAGCCGGGGAGAAACTGTGTCTCCTCAGGTTCCCAGAAGGACACGACTGGCTCGCTCTCTACCACGTTCAGAAGATCCTGGTGGCGTTCGTCATCCCCATGCTCGTGGTCACCGCCAGCTACTTGATGCTCTTACGCTTCATCCGCCAGAAGAGCATGCGGACCAGCAACAACCCGAAACGAAGGTCCAGGGTCACCAGATCCGTCACCATAGTGGTGTTGTCCTTCTTCCTCTGCTGGATGCCCAACCACGCCATCACGTTTTGGGGGGTGCTGGTGAAATTCAACGCGGTCAACTGGGATACATCCTACTACCTGGTGCACACCTACGTGTTCCCGGTCACCGTGTGCCTGGCGCACGCCAACAGCTGCCTGAACCCGGTGCTCTACTGCCTCATCCGACCGGAGTTTCGGAAGATGCTACGGAACTTATTCTGGAGACTCCAAGCTCCGTCCACCAACAAGGACTGCGCGTTACGCACGCTGTCCGGGAAGTTCCTCCAGGCGCCCTACGAGGAGACCCACGAGGTCATCCCGCTGCCGCTCACGGACAACGGGGAGTTCCCACTGTCCATCATCGAGAGAAAGGGCATGTCCTGCACCAACTCGCTAAACACTTGACTTATTTAAATTCATAAAAAAACCTGTTGTTGTACAGAACGCGACGAGGGACCTTGTTGAGTGTTTTTGTTCACTTTGGATTCAATTCATGTGCGTAAAAGCTGCGTCGTTCGAGCGTTTCAAAGATGCAGTATACACTTTGGACACGTACACATGCACGCATCCAAAAACAGGCATTAAACATGCAGTCCAATCGGTTGTATAGACTTATTATGTGCCCTTTCTACCTACCTCGATAGGTTACACTGAATGTGTACATCAACATGGAATCAGGATGTATTTTTCGATGGAAGTTTGAAGTAACAACCAAACCAAACGTAAATTAATATGCAAAAAATAGTATATAATAGAACAGCAAAATCAGTATTAAACGTCTCCCATATCAGCTCTTCGTCCTGTACCTTAAATAATCCTTGTGGAGTGCCTTAATGTTGTATTATTTGACTCATAACCCCAGCCTATACATATTGATCATATAGTGACATAATTGCATTTTGATGGAATTGTACATGTACATTCACAATTAGACTGGATCCCTGATGTATCTCCATCCATAGGGCTGTACTCAGCTGTGCATGCAAGCCTCAAGCGACAGACCATCCTCCTGTGCTTAAAAGAAAAGACATGACAGAAGAAATGCTATTGTTTTCATGTGTCGTATTGCTGTTTTGTAAAATATTAAAATTGAAATTATTATGTGACTATTATTTCCTATTTTATTTTAATATAATAATTTTTTTAATATAAGTATATGTCAAGTATTAAAACAATTCATCTTTAATGTGCTGTGGTGTCAGTGTGTGTGTCAGTGTGTGTGTGTGTGTGTGTGTGGGGGGTGGGGGGAGCGGGAGGTGGAGTTTCTTAAAGAAAAAAGGCTAATATTGGAAAGACAAGCGCTAGCCCGGGGAGTCCCACCATCCAATACCTTCACAAGGTTCAGGAGCAGAGCCTGCTCATGTACGGCCTGGATACAGGGGGTGATGTGGACGTGACAAGCTGGGGTAAGCCACCAGGTGTTCACAGTAAGCAGCCAAGAGGCGGGGGTATCCCTGGTCTTTTCGTAAGAGGATTGCAGTGAGAGTGGGTGGATCAGAACATTTTCACAGAGACATGTTCATCATTGCAGGACAAACAAAGGTGTCCGTCACAGCACAAATGATGTACCATGGCACGGGTAGTACATTACAGACATTTAGCATTACAGTCTTTATCTACGACTTACAATAGTGTGTTTCAACAAAGGAAGGTAAGAGAACAACTCGTCACCAGAAGTCAAAAGTGCATTTAACAGTACTACTGTACAACTAAATAGTAGACGTAACTTCATGGTGTCGTCTTCTACCTGCGTGCATGCACTTAAATGTACTAGACCCATAATCAGCGTTGTGAGTTAACACCTTTGTTTGTTCTACGATGACTCTACACTACAATGGTAGGGAAAATGGTTAGGAAGAAAGCAGAAACAGGGATCCCTCCTTCCAGGGAGGGTTAGAAGTGCAGTGCCTGCCATAATGGACAGATAGTACAACTCATGTCAACAGTGATGAAACATGGGGGGACATGATGTGGTTTCACTGTTTATCTCTACCATGCTCTGGAGAAGTGTTTCCCAACCTTATTTTCCTGGGGGACCCCACTCTAAAAACATAATGACTGTGACCCAATTCACAATAGACATCATCGCTCCATCTCTTTGCATTAAGGCCTACTGAATTGGTGAACCGGGCATTTTTCAGAGAGACATTTGTTTGATAAACGTATCCTTGCCTGCCCGTCTCCCTCTCTAGCCCAGGGAGCTACGGAGTCATTTAACACAGTTTCCACTTGCTTCTCTGGTCATTACTCGGAGAACAACAAGTTTACATTCGGATAGCAATAAGGCAAATATTGTCAGGAGGAAAGGAGGTTAAACCAGTTCGGCCCCCCCCTGCTTATCTCGATGTCCCACAGCTGTGAGCAGCTGTGAGCCGGCTCTCCTGTCTCAGCCGACGTCACACAGAAGAACACGGGATAAAAAAACGAATCTACAAAGGGATTTTTTTTCTTCAAAAGACAAATATTGTAAGGAACACCCTAGTCACTGGGGCAGGCTGGCTATCGACATGAACAATATACCAAAAATGTCAGATTGAAGCATATTTTGCAGGTAGCTCAGTCGGTTGCTTGGGAACCAGAGGGTCGCCGGTTCCCGAAACATGGGCACTGCCAAGGTGCCCTTGAGCAAGGCACGGGACCCGGGCGCTGTATATACATAATAATAGCTGCCCGGTGCTTCTAATACTAGGATGGGTTAAATGTGTGTGTACATGTATGTGACCAATAAAGAGCATTAAAATCCTTCAGATTTGAATGCTTATGCAAGTCACCAGGGGGGGCCAGTGAGTGTTTCACTACATTGTTTGTTATTGTTTGCATAGTTTAATATAAGAATATGAAAGATTTCTGAAACAAAGCACAATAGCTGGTTGCTACCGGTTTCAAAGTAAGGGATCAGGCGTTTGCAGTAATGTATTATCAAGTGGACAGCGGGTGCCGTAAACTCCACTCACACGGACCACATTCAGAACGCACCGTAAGAGAGAGAGCACAACATACCGTCAGTAGATATATATATATATATTTCATATCCTTATGCTTACCTCCTACAGCTGCCTCTGTTCCCCTGACTGACCACCGCCCACCTTGTTTATTTGGCGCCGACCCCCCACCACCCCCGCCCCCGCCCCCCCCCCCATCTGTGGCCCCGGCCCATGGATCACCTTGAACTTAAACGGCTGTAGAGCGAGATAACAGTTGAGGGTGAGGACACACCCAGGAGGTAGGGAACACTCAAGATTCAAGATTCAAGATTCATGATTCAACTATTTTTATTTGCCATATGCAAAAAAAAAGTACAATGGAATGCTTACTCCCAATTCACTCTCATTCACACAAATTGTCTAAAACACTATACTATTAAACACAAATAAAAATGCCATACACAATACAAATCACAATAAAATGAACAATAAAGTGACTGATGGATGATATGTGCATGTGTTGAATTGTGAAAAACACATTTTAAAAAGCCTTTCAACGTGCCAGTAGGGAAGCAGCATCATGAATACAGTGCAGTAAAGTGCTAAAGGGCTGTAATGAGTCCAGAAAGTCCAGCAAAAGTATGGATGGAATAATATGGATGACAATGTAATGATAGTGGCAGCACTCCTAGCAGTTCAATAGGCGCACTGCCTGTGGATAAAAACTGTCCTTGAACAGGTGCTGCAGAACCGGTGACTGGACCGTAGGAGGGAAAAGAGATGGTGCCCAGGGTGGTTGTGGTCCTTTGTGATGGAGATGGCCTTCTTCCTACATCTGGTCCTAAAGATCTTCTTAATGCATGGAAGTGCACACCCTTTTCCGCTGTCCTCATGACCCTCTGGATGGCTTACTTGTCCTGTCCAGTAGTGTTGCCGTACCACACAGTGACGCCACTCGTCAGGACGCTCACTTCTCCGCGGTGCTGAAAGTTCCCTCTCGTTCAGAGAACTTAAACCGCTCCTGTACTGGGACAAAACGTCCCCCAGCCCTCTGTTTGATGCGTCGGCCTGCAAGACATAAGGAGGCTTAAAGTGTGTAAGACCCGCCCTATTAACCCTCTGGAAAGCCGTCCGACCCACTGGACCGGATCTGAAGCACCTTTTATGGTGAGGTCGGTCAGGGGACAGATCAGCTCCTAGGGGGCGGGGATGAATCGCCTATAGGAGCCGCCCAGTCCCTCATCTGCTTTTTGGTCTCAGGTCGCCGCAGCCTCCGTTTTTATCTACCCGTGGACGCACCTGCCCGCCGTGTGAGTAGCATACCGTACCTCCCTCTGTCCTACTGCACACTTCTCCCACCCACCTCAGTGACTCGAGGACCACCCCCCCACCTGCCAGGTGCACTATGAATAATGACATAATCAAGGTAGAAGCGCCCAGTCCCAGAGACGCCCAGTCTGCCTAGTCCATCGCCCCATGCTGCTGCCAGATGTCACTGTGAATAATTACATCATCAAAGGTAGAAAGCGCTAGAAAGTGACAGGGACATGAGCACAATTTTCAAGAACTTCTTTCTCTGTTTATCCACAGGCACCTGAAAGGACTCTGCAACGATCAAAAGCTTCCAAAGTTGGCCTCGCCACAAGTCCATCAACACTGAACTCAATCAAAGGTAGGTGTGCAAAGGTGCACACCTACCAAATTGTAAGACAAAAAATGCAAAAACAAACCAAATGTTGCGCCCCCGAGCTCTAATTGATCCCAGGTGTTTCCCATCATAATCAGGCCGGCTGAGGCCAATGAACACCTGGGATCTTCCCTACTTAAGGCTGTTGAAGACCACCGACGTCGGTGCTAGACCATTGCGCACCTTACTGAGAACCTTATGGCTCCCCTCCCCCCCCGCTCCAAGGACCCTCTCCGCGTTCCACCCTCTGGACCATCTCTCCGCGTCGTCCACCCCACGTAACCTACCCTACCCTACCCTTGTTGTGTTTTTGATTGTGGAGATTTTTCAGTAAAGACATCATCCGTTGTTTTGGTTGTCCTGTGTCTCTTGGTTGTCCTGGTTCTCTGGCACATTTGGCTCGCCGGTCTCGTTGGGTCTTATCACCAACAGTGTTGGGCAAGTTACTTTTAAAAGGTAACTAGTAATAGTTATAGTTACTGCTCTCAAAAAAGTAACTAGTTACTTTATTAGTTACTAAATTATAAAAGTTTTTGTGTTCTGTGGCACAGTAAGAGAAAAGACAACTCCCCATCATTGTAGCAATTATCATTATGAAATGTAGTGGAACAATAAAACACAAAAGATATGTTTAGACATTTTGACAGGCATCTTTATTGTAGCCTCAACAATCAAGTTCTAAGTAGTGCACTTGTAGTGCAATATGAAATAAAAACAACTACACTCTTTTGGCAGTGTACACATTAACAACAACTACACAATTTTGGCAGTGTAACAATTAAACAAGAACTACACTCTTTTGGCTGTAACAATTAAATAAATAATAAACTGTCAGACTGACACTGAAGACAAACTAACTATTTTCAGACTCACAAAAACAAACTAACAGTGAAATAATGTACCTCACATCTGGCCATTTAGCATAAACAATAATGGTGGATAAACTTAAGAAGAGGTGCTTTCAGCCTTATAAGTAATACCTTGAGATGCTTTTCAGTAAGGCTACAATGTCTGTGCAATGCATAACAAGAGGTATTCAACAACAACAAAAAATGGGTTAACACAATACTCCAAGACTCCTTCAGTCTCTTTAGTCCAGCACAGGGTAGTGGTATAGATGTATTCTCTCTCCGTCTACCCCTCTCCAAATAAACATATCAGTATTTATCCCCAGAAAACATCCATCCATTCATGTCTTCCTTCCTAGCCCTCAAACCAATGGTTGAACCTCAAGAGGAGAAGCCTCTCAAACTTTTGATCTGATAGCCTGTTCCTCTTTGGACATCAGGCTCCCTAGGCTAAAGCGTCTTTCTACTGGGGCACTGGATGCACATCAGGCTCCCTAGGCTAAAGGGTCTTTCAACTGGGGCACTGGATGGACATCAGGCTCCCTAGGCTAAAGGGTCTTTCAACTGGGGCACTGGATGGACATCAGGCTCCCTAGGCTAAAGGGTCTTTCTACTGGGGCACTGGATGCACATCAGGCTCCCTAGGCTAAAGGGTCTTTCAACTGGGGCACTGGATGGACATCAGGCTCCCTAGGCTAAAGGGTCTTTCAACTGGGGCACTGGATGGACATCAGGCTCCCTAGGCTAAAGGGTCTTTCTACTGGGGCACTGGATGGACATCAGGCTCCCTAGGCTAAAGGGTCTTTCTACTGGGGCACTGGATGGAGTGGCTGCATTATATCTAAGAGATATTTTCTTTATCAAAGGAAATAGATTAAGAGTGTCTATCCCTGTTGCTCCTGATTTGAGGTAATCAGCTACTTCATCTTCAGCAGGGGCATAGGTGTTCTCATCCTCTGGAAAGGAAAATAACTCATCCTCTTTGGTAGACCCTGTGCTGTGGTGTTGGGTTGGTTGTACCTGGTTGCTGCTCCTGCTCAGGGGCCTGTTTTCGGCACTCTGCTAGCAGACTTGCTTTCGCCTGGTCTTTCCTCTCCTGGTCACGCAACCAATGCAGCTTGAACTTTGGTAGTGTCACAGCAGCCAGGACAGCATCTTCACTTGCAAGAACCCTTGCAAATCTGGTTTTGATTGCCTTAAATGATGCATATATAACAAGAGTGCAAGAGACAAAAACAAAAAAACATTGAGTTATACTGTATACATAATGAGCATAGTTTAAAGAAAGAAAGAAAAAGAAGATTGCATTTTACATTACCTATGCATAGTTTCATAATGCATTTTATTTCAGGGCCACAAAATGTGTAGGCCTAACCTATGTTGTACATGTTGTACACTTTACAACTAAAAGGCTTTGCAGGTTGACTGTCTCATACAGTACATACACATGTGGGCTAATACAGTACATATCAACCACACTGTCACACAGCCTATACACCCATATGAGTGTTTGGCTGATTGATATAACTATTTTTTTTAATGCAAAACAAAATAACAGTTCTTACCTGCACAATTGCATCTGGTAGGCCAACGAGGATTTGCAGTTCATTCTTCATTTCCAGAGTCTTGGACATCAATATTTCCAGTGTGGGTAGGAGTGTGCCATAAAAACAATTGTCTTCTCGCTGAAGAGTGTCCAGTGCCACAGTAAGTGGCTTCATGACAGTGCAGTACTCTCTGAGAAACTGATGTTCCCTTTCACTGATACATTTCATCTGTAGTTTGGAGGAGATGGTGTTCAACTCCACCACCGGTATCCCAGAAAATTCGAGCCAGGGCGTCATAAAACAAATTCCACCTAGTTGTGCAAGGTACTAGCAGCTTCTTTGCAATAATGTCGTCCACGAGCTCCGAGGCCACTGATTATCGACTAGCCTCGTTCCACAACCCTGCCCACTTTGTGGTAGCGTTTCTGTAGACTGCTTTTGTTTCAGGTGTTGACAGTAACCACTTATCCACATCAGTGCATGAGATGAGGTTCAATGTGTGTGATGCACATCTCTGGTGTGGGGGTAAAGAAATCACAGCATATACATCATCATCATCAGCACCATCCAGCAGTACATCCCCAATGTTTGTAAAGGTCACCTCATCATCCTCTAGAGCAGGGGTTCCCAACCTTTTTCACCCAGAGCCCCCCCAAATGACTCCTGTTGGAATTTGCGCCCCCCCCCCCCCCCCCCCGGACTTTGCCTTTGCTTTTAAAAGTGCACATTCAAAAGAGGCCTCGGTGGCCTTCTGTACATCGCTGCCAGCCCTAACAAACTGTTGTTTCTTTATGAAAAAGTCCCGATCACGCCCGACCGTTTCTGGGTGCATGGTCTGTTGGTGTCTCTTCATTTTGCAGGGTTTCATGCTGTCGTTGGCTAGCTTCTCTCTGCATATCACACACTCTGGGCGGGTTTTGTCCGTTCCCTCCATGAAACCTAAGTTAAGATAGCTCTCTAGGTAGGTCCTCATTTTCTTTTTGATTGCAGATGAGCTGTCATCTCCTTTACGTTTTTCAGACATTTTTAGACAAAATATTCACCTTATGAAGTTGGTCGCTAGCTAGCAAGCACAGCAAACTGTTACTACCACGGAAGCTGACACAGTAACGTCAATGTTGGCGCGAATCGGAGGAGTATCAGATTAATTTGTAGAATTTTTATTAAAATTAATTAATCAATAAATTTCTATATTTTATTGTAATGTAGAGACAAGGCTTTTAGCGACAATCATGTATTGCGTTACAATTATATGTAAAAAAAAAAAATAATAAAAAAATAAATAAATAGAAATATGATATTAGGCCTCAAATCATCTGAGGTCTGGCGCCCCCCCAAGGGGGGGCGCCACTGCTCTAGAGCAGGGGTTCCCAACCACCACCGGGCCGCGGACCGGTACCGGGCCGTGGAGGTGTTACTGCCGGGCCGCGAAACAGCTGTGTGTTTATCATTATATTTGACTCAAATAATTTGAGTAAAGGTGAACGGCGGGCGGTATAATCTATATATAGAGATGAAATATATATCGGCGGCATAACGAGAGACTTTCAGTTGCACGCGCTACTAAAGAGACTACGCGCTAGTGATGTGTCGGTCGCGAACGAGCCGGCTCAAAGAGTCGGCTCTTTTAGCCGAGCTCTTTTGAGCCGGGTTTTGTTACGGGTGCTCCACGTACATGCTTGTTTATACTGAAATCGAGCCCTGCCGTTTTGTTAGGGGTGTGTGTTGACACACACTTTGACAACCGCTCCGCGAAAATTGACGACCGGTCCGCGAGATGTTTTTCATGTATCTGACGGTCCGTGGCACAAAAAAGGTTGGGAACCCCTGCTCTAGAGAGTCCTTATCTTCACCCTCCTCCTGTGGTTCGTACACTTTAAAGGCCTTGACAAAATTAGAGCCATTATCCGTGACAATTGCTGTGATTTTTCGGGATATGCCATGAAATGAGTGAATGTTATCTAGCTCAGTGTCAATACTGTCATAGGTACGCGGACCTTTGAATCTTCTGCATGCCAACGCTGCTTTCCCACGTTGCATGTTCTGTGGATTTATCCAATGTGCGGTTACACCAAGAAAGCTTTTATTATGTGCAGTCCATATATCTGCAGTGGTAGAGAGATATTCTAACTCATCAAATTTATTTTTGAGCTCAACTTCCATTTTTAGCATATTCAATGTCCAGGGGTGGGTTTCCCGATAACGTTGTCTCTTAGCGTGTTACGAAGACTTGAAAGGTATACCTTACTAAAGTTGTTTACTGTTCTACGTGTGTTCCCTGAACTATCCCTTAGGCGGCTGCTTAAGGTATACCTTCTTACGTCCGACGTTGTGCTGAAATCGATGACTCGAGAATCGACTTTTCACTCCAGGTAGCGACTGTTTCACCGCGTTATGAGAGTTGTATCAATAAAACACTGCAGGAATACTAAAGAATATTGCATTTATCATGACTGAGAACATATTCATAGAATTTAAAACTTACAAACTCAATTATCAAACCGTAAATCTAATGATTGCCTACAGGTGGCACGAGCCCGCCACCTCAGATTGTGAAATCAAGCCTCTTCCCGCTACACCACCTCAGCTAATTACGCCACCTACCAGTACACCTTATTTGGCAAGAAAAGGTTGATTTAAATATTTGTTATATCATTGTCATGGTGCCTTAAATAACTTTGCAATTAGGGTTGATTAACCAGCAGCCCCATCACATAACTGGTGTAGTTCACAATTCTCTCTGATTGGCTGACAATTTCAATAAAAGCGCACCAACAAGAAATGAACATTAGATATGTAACATTAGATATGTCAGGCAGTGGTGTTGCGCAATATTTCGGGGCTCCCCCGCAGGTCATGAAGTCCAACGGGGGGGGGGGTCGCGATCGTGAAGTCCAACGGGGGGGTGGTGGTCCGGGCCGGCAGGTATGCCAGATGGCCAGTCAAACCGTGGTGCCTAGCAACTTAACAGGTAGGGGGGGGGGCCCTGGGGGTGGGGGCCTCCTAAACTCCGGGGCTCCCCCGCACCGCGGGGTCTGCGGGGGCCTCCGCTACGCCACTGATGTCAGGGCAAAAACATCGCAAAAAGCGGTCCGCCAGCGTCACCAATGTGGAGATGGAGGTCATGCTGGATGAGGTGGCGCTGAATCGTGAAGACTGTTTCGAGCACTGTTTTCGAGTTTTAGGAGTTTAAGAGGCGATTTCATGTTCAATAAAGTGCAAAATGTATCCACCGTAATGTACAATTTCGGCATGAAAACATTCCCATTAATGTGGTATTTGTGTTGTATATTATTACCGTTATGAACTACATATTGATTCACAGATTGAAATTAAACTAGGCCAACAGCTGATTTCAGAGGCTTGCGGGTCGGAACAGTGGTGGCCACTAGCGGAGTGAGCTGACAACATCGCTAAGGTGGAGTTAAGAGAGGTCCAGACCTGCCTTACGAAACGGTCACTTACGGAAGGTATACTTAGCTAAGAACGTTTCGGGAAACACGGCGAGACGTTAAGGTACAGCTTAAGGTGGAACTTACGAACGACGTAGCGTTAAGAAGGCTTCGGGAAACGCACCCCAGGTAGTTGGAAAAGGTCTTTCTGCACTGTGGCCCTGCTTTCACTGCTTTTGCTGACTAGTTCTCTGAAGGCAACAGACTCGACCGTTGCGATGGGCAGCATGTCCTCGACAACATACCTGGCAATCAATCTGTTTAGTTGACTCTGGGTGACATGTGGCCATTTAAAAAAAATCATTTTTTGGGCTGTTTAGATGGTGTTGCTCCATCTGCGTCACTGCCGGTGGTTGAGACGGTGGGGTCTTTGGCGACTAGTTTTTATAGCCCCATCGTACATTAGGTAGGTGCTTCAGGAGATTGGCATTGCTGTTATTCGATGTGGACAATGCTTTCTGTCCTGCACACAGTTTACATTTGACCGTAATATTATTTATTTTTTGCGTCCTTTGTGTGTGTGTGTGTGTGTGTGTGTGTGTGTGTGTGTGTGTGTGTGTGTGTGTGTGTGTGTGTGTGTGTGTGTGTGTGTGTGTGTGTGTGTGTGTGTGTGTGTGTGTGTGTGTGTGTGTGTGTGTGTGTGTGTGTGTGTGTGCTGGTGGTGGGCGTTGCCGTGTATGTGTGTGTGTTAGCAAGTGTTTGTGTGTCTGTGTATTTTCCCCATAAGGCAAGACCCGCCCAACTCTGTCTCTGATTGGCTTACCCTGAAATGTTACCCCGCGTTAACCAATCATCACTTCTCACGTTCACTTTTCCACGGTACTGTGAGAGGACATCACTGTATTCGCCTGTAAGTTACATCCGCAGGGAGATTCGGTTCAGTTGGATCACATAATGTAACGCAGTAACGCACCCATTTAAATCACAGTAACTATAACAGCGTTACTGAATGGGAATAGGTAACTAGTAACGATATTAGTTACCGCAAAAGGTAGTTGCGTTACAGTAACGCGTTAGTTTGTAAACTGTACGGACGAGGCCAAAAACAACGTAACGCGTTAGTTTGTAAACTGTACGGACGAGGCCAAAAACAACGTCACGGCCCCACGGAAAACTTCATAAGGCATATTTAAACTCCTGGAGAGAGACAGGTAGAGGGAGACAAAGTACAGGGAACACACAGGAGTGCACGCCAACACACACACACACACACACACACACACACACACACACACACACACACACACACACTATACTCATCCTCTTGCGTAGGGCTTGTACATCAGAATGCATCACAGATTTCTATGCCATTTCATTTCATCGCCATAATGACGAAGATATATAGGATTCAAGAGTTGTAGTACTGTAAAGTCCTAAATCCACTTAAATATATACCCTAACCTATAGGCTAATGACAGTTTCACTTTACCACGTCTCCCATGAAATATGCTGGAGCAGTTTCAATCACGTTGTCAAATCAACCGTAACTAGCAACTAGGGCGAGTCTTTGATGATTTGAATCTTAGATAGAAAGAAATTTAATTAATGAGTTATATCACAGCATTGGCTGGCTTCCAGAATAATAATACAAGCCTATTGATTATGCAATGCTTATACAATTTTTGTGGTGACTCAATTCATATTTTGCTTTCAATAAATGACCTTGATTGTTATCGACTTTATGTGATTGCGTTGGCACCGTCCAATCATTTTCTTTTCAAAGTAGAGCATAAGTTAAGTAAAGAAAGTTTTGCAATATAAAGAAAGAAAAACATGTATAGCATGTCAGCAGTATTTCGAAACCATCCAACTTGCTACTTGGAAAATCCAAATAGAATGGCCCACTTACTTCCTAGTTGGAAACTCGGGTACGATTTCTCTACTCCCAGTTCAAGCCTCAATGTAATTTGACATGTGTGGTTGGTGGCTGGTTTGAGCAGTCTCACCTGGCCCCCAGTTAGACTGATTAGAGCCTGGGGCTGGGTGAGGCTGCACACCTGTGGGTCCTCCATTATCAAGGCCCACAGGTTAAACCAGCCACACCACACACACACACACACACACTCTCTCTCTCAGGAGGAGTGCTAGCATGTACCATATGCACTGTTGTCATTCATCTAGAAACTCTGCAATAAACCGGATTCCTCATCACACTGTGTCATTATCATCGGGAAGAGCCCTAAAGAACTAATTGTAATGGCTTGTGGCAGCAGCGTCTGCTTCAGTGCAGTACTTGAACAGGGACTTTCTCTGACAGGGACTCCGCACCAACACTTTCCCCCGGAGGCAGCGACTGTTGCTACTGAAGCCAAGCAAAGGGGGAAAGCACAGCAACCGCTATGAGCAACTGCCTGTGGCTTGCCACCCCTGGATCCAGCCCACAACAGCCCAGGTCCTGCAGCATGCTCCATGTAGGAGGTTTGGGGGGAGATGCCTTGTCGCCCTGGTGAAGGATAGCCTTACTGGGGGCTGTTGGGGGCCCTCAACGGAGCTACCACCCCAGTACAAACTCTCCAATAATCTGAAGTCATCACACTGTGTCATTGTCATCGGGAGGAACCCTAAAGAAGCCAATTTTAACGGTGTGTAGCAGCGACGTCTGCTACAGGCCCTCTAGAAGATGTAGGATACAATAGAACGGTTGCGTTCATCACCAGCTTGGTTACATTGAGATGCAGACACTAGATATTTCGATTTAAAACAGGGTGGGAGATGGCAACAGTGTTTAGGCATTGGTTGTGGTGACTGAATAATAAAGGTACATCCAATAAATAAACATGAGCAAATAAAATACATCTTTTCGGCTTCTTTGCTCATATGTTTCAGATTTCATAAAAGGTGATGAATATTCGATTCTGATCACGTATAACTTTATATTGCTTATATTAATTATTCATCCTTTCATCATTTTTAATTCCATAACCGCTCTGCAGTCAATAATTGCTCAAGAAGCCTAGAAAAGATAGAAATTGAACACCTGTTCGGACTGCTTCAATTTTATTCAGTAATTCCATCAATACATTTATGCAGAACATAAACATAAATATACAACCAACAAAACGATATTTCATTAGTCTCGGTATCTTAAGAATTTTGTGTTGACCACACACACACACACACACACACACCTCTTTTCCTCATTTATTCCCACTCTTGCCACTTCAATCGGTTGTTGACATGATTCTGGTTTACATTCTATGGCAACATCAACACAGATAAAATCCCAGACACACTGGACCTCAACGTCCGAAGACATTAGAGCACATTATAGGCTCCATCATCTAGGTCTATTACGTCCCTCGTACGGTCTCATCACAGAGGACAATTATTCTCACTTCTTCATTCCTGCATCGTCTGTGGACCCGTGTGGTATACTAAACATGCGCATGCTTTAATGAAGGCTATTTGTTCCGCCCCTCGAGACCTGCAGCACCTCCTCCCTCACACACACACACACCCACCCTTCACTTCAACCTCACGTTTAACCAAGTGTTAAACATACCAAGTGTTAAACATACCAAGTGTTAAACATACCTATTGTTAAACATACCAAGTGTTAAACATATCATACATAAGTAATGTTACGTTACGCTTGTGGTGGGAAAATAATACAACAAAAGAACATTGTATGTGATACTGTATAAAATGAACTTGACTATTTACAAAATTCAAGTTGATTTCTATATATTACATAAAAGTGCATCAGAAATGGAGAAAAAAATCAAATCCCACTGTGTGTTCCCAAGATCAGGACGCATGGCAAAATGTGTTTGGCCAGATGTGATGGGCTACAAACTTCTTGTTTATACAAGAACCTCTGAAGCCCACACTCCAGAGGAATTATCTTACCAAGGCCTCTTTAAGATTGGACATTTAGATATCTTTCATAAATAAAGGGGTGGCTTATCATGTTTAATGCCTCAAAAAGCATTTTAGTATTTCCAATTATGTAGCCACATACAGAACAACGTTGATGATGTAAAATTATTTGGTACCATTACCCTTGAGGTTTCCGCACATATCCATAAAAAAAAAAGAAAGGAATAAATACACATTTGTAAAATACAAAACAAGGATGGGCGGCGTCGCTTGCCGCAATGCAGCTGATTCTGCTACGAAGTTTGACCAAACTCACCAACCGACCAAGCAAATCCTTGTACTTCCCGCACTGTCGCCTTGGGAACCAAAGGAGCTCTGAAGGTCCGCTGATGGCAAAACGTGGTGGCCAGCGGCCCCAGGCTCCAGAGACTAGGGACCACCCCCCCTCCCCCCTAGGCCTTGTAACAGTGCAGGAATGCTGGGTATACACAGTGCTGGGTTGTGGGCATCTCATGGCAGGGCTGGTCAACTCGAGGCGGACTCAGTGCATCTTGCCCTTGCCCTGGGATTGCTGGCGGGGGGGGGGGGGGAGGGGAGAAGGAGGGGATGGGGGAGTGTGGTCCCTGAGTGTTGGGCCCCCTGTGTAAGGGGTGTCCTGTGGGGGAGGAGGGTAGGAGTAGGTGGGTGTACGTTATCGCTCCTCTGCCACTTTGCCGTTGGCCGGGTGCTGGTCCTCGTCTTTCCTCTTCTGTCTCTGGAAGAAGCCCAGCTGGGCGGGAGAGGAGGGGAGAGGAGAGCCGTTACAAATCACAGTCACGCTACAAGTACCTGCTGTACACTGAGGCAGAATGATGAGTTAAGACTCTGACTATATAACACATTATGTCACTGCCACCCAAAGGCACTCTACTTGCCAATACTATTGTGGCTAGGGTGTTTTGAACTCCATGCACCGAAAGGTTCTGAGTTTGATCCCCATGCAACTTTGAGCTAGATGCTTATCCCCCTAGTTGTTCAGGACATCTGGAATCACTAAGTCACAGGATTTTGTTTTGGATCAAAGCATCCACTAAAACACTAATTAGACATAGAATAGGCTATATAGACATATAATAGGCTAATTAGACATAGAATAGGCTTTCAGTGCAGCAATTAAGACTGATCCCACTTGGTATTAAAGTATCACTGATCATGTTTACCTTCCATAGAGCAAGGCTGAGCAGGGCTAGCAGTAGCAGACCCCCCAACGTGCTTCCTATGATGATCCAGATGGAGATTCTGTAATCTCCCTCCTTCCTGATCTCCAACACGATCTGCAGGGGGGAGATAGAAACACAGCTTCAGCTACAACGCTGTCTCAACTACAGTCACTAGGCTAGTGTCACGGCAACTAGACAATCACAGTTACCAAAATACTAATTTGCATTAATTGCTTCATGACCGAAAATTACGAATATGATTAAGATGACATATAGGATGGTACTTTATTAATCCCAGATGGGGTGCCACAGCAGTGGAAAGTAGAGGAAATGCCACAGTTTATTTAGGACATTTTCTAATAATGATCCACAAGTATTAAGGTAATGACTGGAGGGTTAAGATGTTCTTTTTTTTTGGGGTCTAAATTATCCCTCCAAAGGGAATGTGTTCCAACACCAGGAAAAGCAAGCCAACTGAATCAACTGAGCAACGCACTTCAGTTTTCCAGCAGCAACTGAGCCATTTAGCAAATTCCGTAACCCACAAAAAGCAGCTTGACCAAATATAGTTATATAACACTGGCCAATAGATGGCAGCACACATTAGCATATTGGCCCCATTTAGTATAACACCAAAATAGAAAGAACTGCTGGTCCCGTCGGTCCCCCAGCACCCCACAGCCACGAAGGCTGCGATAGCAACCTGAACTCTCAAGGATCGAGAGCTCAACCCTCCACATGCCAAGCTCTACCACAGCAGTACAACCAGCGTTGAAGCTTTAAGACCTCCTCAGCAGAAACACATCTGCCACTTTTACTCTAAAACAGGCCTAATAAAAACACAATCCAAGCCATAGCATAGCATGGTCGATTTGGTCAGCCTATCATCAATCAGTTCCCGGTCTCTCCACCGTGGCCGTTTCCCACGGATCAAAGCTGGCGTGTTCTGAACGTCTGAACGCCACCAGAGATGATGTGCGGCCAGCAGTGTTGTTGTGTGTGTCGTTTGCGGTGGTCGCCTCACATGTCTGAGCGGTCTGTCCTCGTGGAGGAATAGCGGGCTGGCGGAGGGCAGCTCCACGGACGCGCTCGTCACAAGCTCCAGGATTTTGAACTGCATCTGGATGAGGAAACGGGACCAAACCCAGCAGGGAAGCAAAGTGTATCATTAGCGCCGTAAGCACATGGGATATAGCACAATTACTGCTCTGGTTTCCGTTTTTTAATAGTAGAGGTCTCCCATGTGTACTCATGCATTCAGAATACATCCCATGTGGAGCATTGTGGTGATGATGACGATTACAGTGAATGTTTTGCTTGATAAAAAAAACCACATTTTAATAAAGACAAAACAATGTATCGTATAAATGTGGTACTGAAAGACAATACCCAATGATATATCATATCCTGCAGGCCTGTACAAGATACGAGATCTTTTTATTGGCCATTTGTAACAAGTACATTGGAACGCTTACTCCGCATTCCCTCCTCTACATACATCTACAAAACAATACCATAAAAATATAAATATATACAATAAAAATAAACAAAAAAAGAGCAGCAAAGTGACTGTTTAATGATATGTACATGTGTTGAATGAAATGTTTTAAAGCATTTTAAAGTGCCAGTAGTGCAGCAGCATCATGAATGTGTACCGTACAGTGCAGTACGGTGCAGTGCAGTGTGCAGTGCCCAATCGGTATGTCGTGGAGTTGCGTCTCGCCCAATCTGGCAACCTTCAGTTGTGCAACAGAAGGAGAGCGAGAGCGAGCGTATAGGGAGATGACTCTGGGGTGGTCCTGCTCACCGTGTGCAGCGTGTCTATCCGCAGAACCCCCGAGATCCTCACATCCACTTGTCGGCACGTGTCCAAGTGGACTGTGCACTGGATGGGCAGGGTCAGCGTGTTGGACTGGTTCTGTTTAGGCGCCAGGGGAATGAGAACAAGCGAGAGGTATTCAAGTTATTAGACCGGTGTATAGATGTGTGTTGGCTGTTGATTGGTGACCATAAGAAAGAAGGTGGATTTTGGGTGAATGTGTAATAGGAAGGACGACTTCAGCACTAGCATAACTTTCTCTCCTGCGTCTTATTTATGATACTTGTAAGGGCTTCAGGGTTCCAGCCACACATGTTTTACTTTTATGAAAAAACACATGTTTAATAATGCATTTACACAAGTCCAGTTGAGATGATGACAACACATACGTAGCTCTGGTTGCATTTATCTTTACATGAGTTCACCTCTGCTGAGGCCAGAGTCACACACGTTGTTGAGTCCATTTCAGTTTCTTATAGGGGGAGAATGGAAAGACTTATATAAGGGTATAATAAAACCCCTCTTTTTTGGTTTAACTGCCTGTGTTCCTGTCAGACACTCGGCCCTTTACAATAGTATTTAGTCTGAGTTTATCTTCTTAGTATCGTCATCGATAGCTGAGACCTGCTACATGTGCTTTAACATTGGCTGTGTGTGTGTGTGTGTGTGTGTGTGTGTGTCGTACCAGGCGTGAAAAGCGGGACAGGTCCTCCGGGGACGCCCGGCTCTGGGCCACGTGCTGGGGGGGATCACACTGGGTACCGTCTGTCTGGGGTGAGACATCACACACACCAACCACAGCCTGTTAGTCACCACCACCCAACACCACCATCATCATCACCACCATCGTCTGGTCAACAGGCTTCCCTTGCTTGTCTGGTCACTCAAGTCCAGCTCCATATTAATATTAACAGCACACAACGCTGAGTGGCCAAATAACAGAAGCTTTAGCCACGTCTACAAACCATGGATAGTAGTGTAGTACATAATATAGTATATAGTGTAGTTTATAGTGTAGTTTATAGTATATAGTATAATACATAGTGTAGTTTATAGTATAGTATATAGTGTAGTTTATAGTATAAAGTATAGTATATAGTGTAGTTGATAGTATAGAAGTATAGTACATATTAACGTTTATAGTGCAGTTTATAGTATATAGTATAGTACATAGTATAGTATATAGTGTAGTTGATAGTATAGTACATACTATAGTATATAGTGTAGTTTATAGTATAACGTTTAGTACATAGTATAGTATATAGTGTAGTTGATAGTATACAAGTATAGTACATAGTAACGTTTATAGTATATAGTATAGTACATATAGTTTATAGTGTAGTTTAAAGTATAAAGTATAGTACATAGTATAGTATATAGTGTAGTTTATAGTATAAAGTATAGTATATAGTGTAGTTGATAGTATATAAGTATAGTACATAGTAACGTTTATAGTGTAGTTTATAGTATATAGTATAGTACATAGTATAGTATATAGTGTAGTTGATAGTATATAAGTATAGTACATAGTAACGTTTATAGTGTAGTTTATAGTATATAGTATAGTACATAGTATAGTATATAGTGTAGTTGATAGTATATAAGTATAGTACATAGTAACGTTTATAGTATATAGTATAGTACATAGTATAGTATATAGTGCTGTTTATAGTGTTGTTTTGTATAATATAGTATTGTATAGTTTATTGTATAGTATTGTTGTAGAACATTTATACTGCGGGAGGGAATCGGGTGTAAGCATGCCATTGTACGTGTTGCAAATGGCAACAAAATACATCTTGAATCTGGAATCTTGGATTGCGACCATAACCCAATAGGATTAGTATAAGAGTTCTAGGTTGCAGGTTTATCCTTTTTTCACCGAGCCTGTGGCTTTCTATTTACAGACAAGGCTTCAATCCACACAGTTGTGGGTTGAGGTGTCCTCACACCTCGTCAATGTAGAAGTCGGCGATCCGCAGGAGCTGGTTCCCATTCATGGTCATCTCCGGAATTTCAATGTTGAGCTGCAAATCTCTGACTGGGAAAAAACCCAAGTTCTGGATCTGAAAAAAACAACAGCAAGAGAGTGTGTTCCAACACGGCCCTGCGTCTCACGGCAGTGAAATATACAGGCGGGGGAGGGGAGAGACTCACCTGGAAGGTGAAATTGAACGGGGGGCCAATAACTCCGGGCTCCTCGAGAGACAGGTCTGACTTGATGTCATAGCGCCGGGGATAAGAATCCCTTCAGAGGAGAGAGAGAGCGAGAGAGCGAGAGAGCGAGAGAGCGAGAGAGCGAGAGAGCGAGAGAGAGCGCGAGAGAGAGACTTCACTTTCACGGCATTACGTTTTAAGTGTGAGGAGGCTTTACAATGACACATTGGTGTGGGGGGACTACTGGCAGACGCTGTCATCACCCTTGAATCGTAAAAGCTAGCATGGTTTCAGCAACAGATGACACTAAATGGTCCTCTCCCTCCACAGAATGTACTGAATGTGGAGTCGAGGGTATATATTCAGGCAGGAAATTGATACAAATGACATACTTGGTGAACAGAACGTCCGTCTGGTACTTCAGCAGGTAATGAATGTCATTGTAGTTATCAGACAAGTTCAGCTCCTCTCCATCACTTTGAAGCAAAAAACAGAGACACCATTCATATTGACGTCATGCATCTGAGTCATGCTAAATGTTTGCCCATGGTTAGATAAGCCAAGGGACCTGTGGACGGCAAACAATATTAGTAATAATATTCTCCCTCTAGCCCCATAGCCGGTGAGTTGTTTGACTGTGATTTTATGGACTTCTTACTGAAATCTTCTAAATCAAAGATTAGTTCAGTAAAATTTGCCTTCTGTTTGATAAACATTGCAAAGTCTGGGATAAAAAAGCTTTCAGTTCACCAATACGGTGTTGAGAGGCCAAGTCATATCAAGTACATGTACAAAGAATGTGGCAATAACATTGCCACATTAATTAGCCATGGCTAATTAATTAGCCAAGGCTTAATTAAGCTATACATTAAGATCATTCAACGGGTTTAAAGCAGTCACACCTGCTGGCGTGAAGGCTGATTCTCAGGTGATCCAGGAAGACGGAGCGACTGAACTCAAACTCCAGCCGAACTGTCACCTAAACGGAGGAAAGCAAAGTGGTGGTCACTTCCTGTATGGTTTAGTCTTTTTGATGCTGCCTTTATGTTCTAAATCTAAATCTGGAGGATTGAATCCTTTTTATTGGTCACACACCGTACAGTACAGTTTAGTATAGTGAAATGTGTGTGAAATGTGTGTGTGTACATGTGTGTTTCTGCATCTAACCTATCCTAGAATTAGGAGCAGTGGGCAGCTATTCAATTTAAGTCCCAACAGACTGAACTACTGCAGGTCCACAGCACACACACAAGCTTGAATGGCGTACGGCTCTCGAGCTAAAAATACACTCTTGAACTAAAATTGGTTAATTGAGGCAATCGAAACGAATTGAAAACCAATTATCATGCTAATGAGGGTCTAACCCAATACAAAGGAAATCTCAAGGGATCACTTTGTGTTGGAGTGAACACTGTATGCGGAAAAATTGCCAGAACAAGTAGGAAGAACAGACCAGAGGCAAAAGGACAGACGGATAAATACAACAATTAAATGCATTTGAACAAAGGGCACTGCTTCAAATCCCCCCTACAGCCTCTACTGTAATGGCTCCTAATGGAGGCCATCTGGCCCAAGAGCCACACCTTACAAGGTCAAATTGATCCTCCATCCTCCTGAATGTAGACCCTTGTGACGTCATGCATATAACACACCTACATTTACATAATGCCCTCCTCAAATACTGTACAACCACGTGTCCTTGCTTTTACCGCAGCAAAAGGAGGGCCCGTTTTTCCCCATCACACTCATCCTCCCACTCCCCATCACACACATGCACACAATGTAGAAGTCGCGGCTCAAACAAGTGTGTGCCGCTGACATAACGACTGGATGCGCAGACACACCCCGCCTGAAGGCTACCAGCTTTAGATCACCAGCCAGCACCATGGACCACATTAATCTCCCATTTTCTATGATATTTAACCTTATAATAGACTTGGGCGGCAGTAGCTCAGGAAGGACAGCGGTCGTCTGACATGCTGGTTCGATCCCCCCAGCTCCTCCTCCTATAGCCAAGTGTCGAGGTGTCCCTGAGCAAGGCACCCTAACCCTAACTGCATCCCACGTGCCGGCTGCCGCCTTGCATGGCTGACTGGATGAACGTGTGTATGAACGGGTGAGTGTGAGGCTCGACTTGTAAAGCGCTTTGAGTGGCAACACTGGTTACAAAAGTGCTTTATAAATGCAGTCCATGCATACCATAATTATACTTCGTCTTTACGTCTTTGTGAAAATACTATTTCTGTATATTATGGCGCCCATTGCCCGGTACAACTCTCACCCTAACCCTAACCCTGCTCTGCGTTCCTTCTCAAGATTTCTTCCTCAATCACAACCAAGTGATTAAGTGAGTTTTTAAGTGAGTTAGAGGGGTGTCAAATATAGGTCATATATATATATATATATATATATATATGGCCTGCAAAGCCCTTTGACTTGACTAGATGACCACAAAGCCTTCTGGCTTCATTGTGTTTACACACTCAGTGATTTTGAATCAATTGTATTGACTGCAGTGCTTTTTTTTTTTATACCCGTTTTTTGAATCATCAAATACATGCAAATCGATCTATAAAGAAGGAGTTCTCCTGAGGGCAACAAGTGGGAACCAGCACAGGGATGGGCAGTCTTAAAAATATCCTGGATAGTACAAATTCATGATATCAGTCAAACTGTAAATAGACGTGATGGTTATAGACAAAGGGAGAGTATCAACGGACAATAAATCGTTCCCTTAGAACGCAGAAATGAGCATGCACCTATTCCCACAGTATGAACCAAGTGATTTATTCAACCAGTCTGCCTAGAGATCCCAGTTTTTCCTCCATCTTCATCACGTCCCACTTCCTGCAGGTGGCCCTCTCCTCTCCGTGGTGTGACTCTAAATCTAAATCTAAATCTGGAGGACTTGATTCCTCTTTATTGGTCACATACACATTGGGAGCAGTGGGCGGCTATTGTATATACAGTGCCCGGGAGCAGTGAAGGGGTCTGATTGATGCCTTGCTCAAGGGCACCTCGGCAGTGCCCAGGAGGGGACTTGAACCGGCGATCCTCCGGTTCCCAAGCCAAGTCCCAACAGACTGAGCTACTGCCGCCCATCATGGGCGATCATGATGGCGGAGCCCAGCCGTGCCGGTGCAGGGACTGAAGAACCTGCAGAACTAACCTAAGCCTGAACACTGCTGTAACTAACTAACTAACTAACGTATCATTGTACGACTCCAACGACGGTGATCCGATGACAGGAGGATACACAGCAATGGCCGCACACTAATGGCTCAGCAGCTGTAATTAACCAGAACTAATCTGAGCTTCCCCCTGTGGTTTACGGCGTTAACCACGGTGGTGTGTAGTGTAGCTCTACTGAAGCCTGGGGGACTTTAGGACCATGTGGTGGTCTACTTTGGTCCAACCCTCAGCTGTCCAGATATGAGCTTTGAGATAATATCCCTGCTGGGCTGTGAGTGGGTACCTAACATTTAGATCCAGCCAGAATAGTGATAGGTTTTTCCAATCTTCCTTCTATGTAATAAAGAGGGCTATTGAAATGGACCCGATACTGTGAACAGTTTATTTGGAATTCCATCTGCCTCTCCTTCAGATGGAAGTAATCAGGCTTCGGAGTGCTGTTAGCCATCGCATCATACATTATGCATATGCATTATGCATGGCCTCATCGCTCCTGGCCTCTCTCATACCAGATAATGTATGTAATTTGCTGTAAAGCACTTTGTATCTGCAAATTGACAACAAAATTGGCAATATGTATTCTTTTCAGGTCCGATGTGTTGTTAGGCTTGTGACACGAAGACATAAAAGATTGGTGAACCAAGAGGACGTGTGGGTGTGTGTGTGTGTGTGTGTGTGTGTGTGTGTGTGTGTGTGTGTGTGTGTGTGGGGGGGTGCGGGGCGGGGTCTCACCTGGGTCTTGGCCCTCATGAACGGTGAGCTAACGTTGCAGAGTTTGACGTTCTTCAGCCGCCCGTCGGTGTGACACTCCACCCGGATGTCTGTGTTTTCCTGTGTGGACGACAACAGCCGCTCAGAACATGCCAGGAAACACATTCATGTGTCACACCGTCATGGGTCAGGGGGGTCGTGCGGTGGCCTTCCTGGGTTTCTGTGCCCTCGGTAGAAACCCCCCACATGATGGACTGCATGTACTCTAATGCACTGAAAGTGCTAATTGGTGCTTTTAGTCCTTTCACAACGCACATAGGCGAAGCTACTTACAGAGCATCCAGAAACACGTCACACGATTAAAAGGCCCCTATTTTACACAAATAGGACTTTTGAAAAGCACATAAACATGTTCCTGCACACGAGCTTCCATACTTTTGTAATTTACATTTGTAATTTAACTCAAATGTTCTCTGTGGAAATATGGTCATCTTTGCGTGTGAAGGTTGGTACACTCCAAGATAGATAACAACGGTTAATGAATGCCATTAACGGTTATTATATTTAACACCTGTAAATTAAATGTTGAGTTATATTCTACTCACATAATTTCCTCTTGTTCAATCAAATGACATGGTCAGAACTAACAGTTGTACTAGAATAACATAACAAAAACCATTATGAAATGGAAGTTTGTATTGAAGACTAAACATATCAAGCAACAAAAGCCTTTTATGTCACCTTAATGCCGATCCCCTGGCGATAGCCAAGTGAAACAACCTTGAGGTGAGATGGCAGGAAGGCCCCGGGACATCAACCCTAGGGTCTCCGTTACCTTGACGATGAGGCTGGAGAAGCGGAGGTTGTGTGTGTGGGAGATGTTGAGGCGAGCCCCGTAGGCGTTCTCTCCTTTGTTATCCAGCCGCACGTCCACCACCATCCTCCGCCGGTGGCTCTCCATCACCCGGACCGCCGGGTCCGCCTCGCCCCCGCTGCCGCCGGCAGCAGCCAGGCGCCGGCAGAAGGCACCGCTGGAGGGCGGAGGTTGATCGCAGAACTTTCTGTGAAGGAAAGATGAGAGGATGGAGAGGGAGAGGGAGAGGGAGAGAGAGAGAGAGAGAGAGAGGTAGAGAGAGAGAGAGAGAGAGAGAGAGAGAGAGAGAGAGAGAGAGAGAGAGAGGGAGAGAGAGAGAGAGAGAGAGAGAGAGGAAATTAGGGAGTTGGTGGTGGGGGTTGTGCATTAGTTTAGTGTGGGGATTTCTGTGTGATTTCATAATCAAATGCATAGCCCCTTTGCTATAATCGTAATATTTTTGAAGGGAGTTTGTAAGTGTGTGTGTGTGCGTGTGTACAACTTTAATTTTGTTCATTCTTTGTTTCATTAAAATTGAATAATCCAACGCATAGCCCCTTTGCTACAATCTTACAGAAGTTAGTCTTTATGTGTGTGTGTGTGTGTGTGTGTGTGTGTGTGTGTGTGTGTGTGTGTGTGTGTGTGTGTTACCTGGGAGTGATCAGATCCGTGGCGCTCTGCAGTGCCAGGTCAGGTATACACCGATCGTCCTCATCACAACCATTCCAGAATGGAAGCTACAGCACAACCATTCATTATTGATCACTTTCATATCTCACACTTTGAGGTGAGCCATAACATCAGTGTCAACATTCAACATTCATGTGAACAGATGACAGTAAAAGACCACTTTGTTTTACCTCAGTCCTTGAAACGGTGGGCCAAGTGTCATCTAGAATCGGGCCTTGGTCCAGCTCTTGCATACCCACTTGTACAGCAAAGACGATAGGCCTTACATAGTCAGTGGTCTCCTAAAATAAATATTCCCGTTAGAATGTCCTTCATGAAATGTAAAAACATAACATATGTAATTACATTTCATTACAGTCATTTAGCAGTCACTTTTGTCCAAATGCGACTTACAATAGTGCGTTCAACAAAGATAGGTAAGAGTCACCAAACTCGTCACCAGAAAAATCAAAAAGGCATTTGTAATGTAATGAAACATGTAATGGACTAGGATCCATGGGATGTACACAGATGACCATCCAAAATTGTACCTAAATGTTTTTTGAAAACAAGTTGTAAAGCACAGTTTGTACAATGTCAGCACAACATGGAAACACAGTTGGAACACAGAGATCACAGCTATCGCCTGGCGTTGGTCATGACAATGAAAGCAGTTGCCACACTGTATAAGGGTTAGCTAATGACACATCGACTTCAGCTAGAAGGGAGCGCAGCCACCACAAATGACCACAACCACCAGCTCTTCTCCCCCTCTGCGGTCCGGTCGCTTCCGCAGCATCCGTACAAGGACTACCAGGTTCAAGGACCGTTTTTAATCCCCAGGCAGCACGCCTACTGAACTGGTAGGAGTGCTGCCACTATCATAACATTGTCATCCGTATTACATTACACTGTCATACACTGTCATACTTTTCTGGACTCATTACAGTTACTGCACTGTTCTGCACTGTACTGCACTGTATTCATGATGCTGCTGCACTACTGGCACTTTAAAATGATTTTTAAATGCTTTTTGCACAATTTAACATATGTAACCATCATCCATCAGTCACTTTATTGCTATTTGTCTACAGTATTGTTATAGTATAGTGTTTTATAGTATAAGTATAGTACATACTATAGCATTATAGCAATAAATTGTAGGAAATTGGGGGGGAGGGAGGGAGGAGAACGGGGAGAAAGCATCCATTGTGTGGCAGTAGCTCAGGAGGAGGTCGTCTCAAAACCGGACGGTTGCTGGTTCCTTCCCCTGGCTCCTCCTAGCGTTGCCTAATATAGCAAAAACTATCGAGGTGTCCTTAAGCAAGACACCCTAACCCTAACTGCTACCGACATGCTGGCTGTCTCACTGCATGGCTGACTCTGCCGTCGGTGGGTGAATGGGTGTATGAAAGGCTGAATTTGAGGCATGACTTAATAAAAGCGCGATATAAAAAAGGCAGTCCATTTACCATTGTACTTTGTAATTATGAATCTTGAACCTTGAGGTTAAATAACAGCAGGTAAGGGGCAGGGTTGAATACAAAGGGGCTGGCTCTTACCAACACATGGAAGTAGATGTGTTCACAGGACTCGCGTCCGTGTAGGAGGGTGAGGTTCTGCGGCTGCAGCTTCTCCAGGCTGTCCATTACGGCGCGGGGGTTGAAGCGACGCTCTGCGATGGAAACGTTGTATTTGATGGCTAATGGACAAGGAACAAAAAATACGAAGCTTTAAGTACACTTTTTGTTATACTATACTAAGTCATTATTCCCTACTATTCCCATTATTCACTATACTAAGTCATTATTCACAAATAATAAAACCTAACAATAATTTCATGAAAACATCCATAAAATTTAAAAAAATACAAATCATATACTGTATGTGTAGACATATCTTTCCTCTACACGGTCTCACTTTGCTACTTTATTGGTGGCAGAGTCTAGAAGCATAATTTAAGAGCCGGTCTATTGTGGGTCTGTGATACTGCCATCAAAACATTTTTGTGGACAGTTCAATAAACTATAAACGGTTCACTTGGGAAGGCAAGGCACATTCGCCACACACACCGCCACACACCAGGGACGCAATTACATCCCTCTTTGTGCTCAACCATCGGTTGAGCCTGTAAAAAATAATTTCAGATTTTCCCAAAAATTTGAAAACCATGAATGAAAATCTATGATCATTCCTTGATCATAGATTGATGACAGATGTCATTACGATCAGTGTGTGTGTGTGTGTGTGTGTGTGTGTGTGTGTGTGTGTGTGTGTGTGTGTGTGTGTGTGTGTGTGTGTGTGTGTGTGTGTGTGTGTGTGTGTGCGTGCGCGCGTGTGCGTGTGCGTGTGCGTGTCACACAAAATGTCCCTGTGAAGCCGTTTGAAACTGTTATTGTTACAAAAAAAGACTATATAAACACAACAGACGTGACCTTGAGTTGATCCACACTTAAGCACCTAGTTTGCCCCATGACTGTGAGGTGTGCAGGTGATGGCCGGAGACAATATGGAGTGAGTGAAACAAAGGCACGCGCTCATAGTCTGCAGTCAGACATTAAAGACTTGGGAGCGTTTCAGTCTAACCGTCCCCCCGGGGAGATGGATAATGGCCATGGAGGACAGCCCACGTCAGTGCACCAATCTCGAGGCAAGTCAACGCTTGTGCTTTCTTCCTAATGCATAAAAAAGCTTTTAAACAAGAGGACATCGGTGTGGGGTTATACTTGGTGCTTTATGGAGACAGTAAAAAAAAACAAAGTTAGAGTTTCAGTTCCTAGACCAGAGAGAACTGACAAACAACAGCACATCTGCCATTCATTACCAGCCAGACACACACACACACACACACACAGACACCACACAGACACACACACACACACACACACACACACACACACACACACACACACACACTAACAAGGGGAACATTTAATGAATGTGTTCCACTGGATAAGACCACAGAGGACAAGATAACCCCTACCGTTTCTAGACTGCTTTCGCTCGTCTGACGGATTTGATAAAGATGTGGAGTTGACGGGGTTGGGGGGTGGGGGGGGGGGGGGAGGAAATAACTGAAAACACGGATGAAACTTAAGTGCCACCGCGTTCCTCTCTATTCAACCCTAACAGGGGAGCAGAGAGTCCCTGGCAAAACCAGTGAACCCAATGTACTTTCCCCACCAGGACAGCGGTAGCACCGGGCCACAGCTCGGCTCACGTCAGTAGAGTCTATCAGTCATTAAAGCGGAATAATAAACCACCCATTAAACTGGTTCTGAGGGAAAGCTTTAAGAGCAATCATTTGAGTGTCATTTGTGAGAAATGCCTCAGCCATCTGCAGGATATTAGCGGGGGGTAAATGCCGTGTGCGGGGATATCTGTTTTTGTTTGACTGCGGCTCTGTAGGAGCCAATTTCGCTTTTAGACTGCTCCCTGCTAATTTCGGACCAAATCACTAGGGCATCTCCTCCCTGATTGGTTCCGGGGGAATCCCCATCATGCCTGTGGATCCCATGCGTGCAGTCAGCAGTTTTATCATCTCAATGGTGATGAGAACCATAAGGAGCGGAAGATGTTCTTCTATTTCTGCTCTCTTTACATGTCTTAAAATCGTACAGGAGCTTTAACCAAACGTGTTGTTTTTTTAACATCCAAACCGTCCTGTGGGTGTGGACCGCTACATGCGGAGAAACCACCACCGGATTGCTACTCACTTACAGTGACACAGACCTTATGAATAACAAGTTAGCACATCACCACCGAGGGTGAGCCCCCCCCCCCCCCTCTTTGCTGTTCGGCAGCAGGGTACCACCCGCGGTCTTAAATCACCATCTTCACTGATGGGGAAGAATCAATCTTTTATAGCACCAGCCGTTCCCCCTTTGCCCCCCCCCCCCCCCCCCCGGACAGGACAGGCCTCCCAGCTGGGGTCGAGACCAGAGGGGAAAAACCACGCTGGAGAAATGTGAGCCACTCCACTGTTATTGTATGCAGACTGCCATGTGTCTTCCTGTCATCTCCTGACCTTCCTCGCGCCGTTGTGGGTCCGCCGACAGTGTGGAGTGCAAACTTATACAGTGACGGACTGCCATCGTTCAAGACGATCTGATCTTATTCGTCAGACCTCTCTCTCTTTCTCTCTCGTCGCTTTCTAGCGGGAGTGAGTGAGCGACTAGCAGGGCTCACATAGGGTTAAAATCACCTCCTCAAACATCCCGTCATATTTTGCTGTAATGCCCATACTGATGAACAAGATGAACACATTGATTGAGGCACACATACAAATCCATTGCCAAATAACAAGAAAATATAACTGTGTATATGCATTAATATTTTAAACACATCAAGACTGTCACATAAAAATGCTTTTTGCACCATTCGCCACATGTACACACTGTATGTCTCTCCATCTGTATCATCCATCAGTCCCTTTTTAGTTTTTTTAAATTGTGTATTGTATTGTTTAAGTAAAGTGTGGTATGTAGTATAGCACATACTGTCTTTCCAGGTTATCCTCATTATTGATCTGAGACACCGAAGATCAATAATGAGGATAACCTTGAAAGACAAGGTGAAAAACTCGGAAATCCTGGAGCGAACACGGGTTGCCCTCTATGGAGAAGATCTCCTCATAAGATAACAACCTTCGATTAGCAGGGCACGTGCAGAGAATGCCCTCTGAAAGACTACCAAGAACAGCTCCTCCAACTCCCAACGAGGCAGCCCCTGCCTCCGATACGAGGACACCATGAACAGAAATCTAGACCAGAGGTTGATGAACACAAAGACACGCTCATCCTCGGCAAACCAAAGAGACGTTCGGAGAGCGGCTGGGCAATCATTTGAAAGCAGTCTTTGTCGCTACACCACAGCATGACAGCATGATGATGATGATGATGAAGATGTCTCTCCATCTGTATCATCCATCAGTCACTTTATTGTTTTTTTAATGTGTATAGTCTTGTTTAAGTAAAGTGTTGTATGTAGTATAGCATATAGTAGGTAGTGTATCGTGTTGTTTATAGTATATAGTATAGTATATACTAGGTAGTATATAGTGTTGTTTATAGTTTATAGTATTGTATATAGTAGGTTGTACGTAGTGTTGTTTATAGTATAGTATTGTATAGCCTAGTATTGCATAGTTAAGTATAGCATAGTATATTTAAAGAAATAAATTCATTCAGCGGAAGGGAATGGGGAGTAAGCATTTCATTGTATTTGTTGACATGGCAAATTGCAGCCACATTTTCTGCAAGCTTAAACTAACCTCTATTGATATAATAACGCTCATTTAAGGGAGGCTATCTTCTTAACCTCTGAAACACACGTGAATCAAGCATCTCATGTGACCACTTGGGATTCCAGTGTGTCACAGACTCAACAAATTGACGTCCCTGCCCCTTGGCATCTGATTAATTAGGCTGATTTTTTTTATTTTTTTTTTGGAGTGACTTAGAGCTCCAGACAGGGTGGCCTACAAGCTAATGGAGCGGGCGGTCGATTTCCCTCCAAACTCACCGATCTCCTGCGTGGGAGGAATGGCCGTCCTGGCAGTGACGTTGAGGCAAATGATGGCCGACATGCAAGTCACATCCTTGCCTCCTCTCTGGCAGTCCTTCACGAAGATGTTCACCTTGCTGGGCTCGAACCTGACGTGGGCATTGATCCTCACGACGCTGCGTGACCTGTGGGGAGTGACACGCATGCTTGTTATGCTACCAGCCGTGTCAGTATTTCAGTATATAAAGAAGGACCTGTATGTCCCATTCTAAGACTAACGGGCGGTAACCCACGGACCAGAGAAGAACAGCAGCACCAAAGGAGCCAACGGCCAGGTCCACCAGCCCGTCCTCGTTCATGTCCATCCTCCCATGGATGTGTCGGCCAAAGTAGCGCAGGCCGGGCGCCAGGTCTGCCGCCGCTATCCTCTGGACCGCAGCGGAAAAGGGGGTGGGGGGGGGGAAGGGGACAGGAATAACACATTGCAAATACTCTGAATATCCAATCCTCCAGGGCTGGAAAATAGACTCACTCATAAAGTTGTACTTTACGTTTCGTTCCATTCTATTCCATTCCATTACATTACAGTCATTTAGCAGACGCTTTTGTCCAAAGCGACTTACAAAAGTGTGTTTCAACAAAGGAAGGTAAGAGAACAACTCGTCACCAGAAGTCCAAAATGCATTTCATTCCTAACAAGTCTCCGAGAACTGAACCTGTGCTCAGGTAAAAGTACAATAACTTGGCAAACAATAGGACAATATCCAACTAACTAACAAGCAAATAATCGACTTAGTAAGATGCTAGAAAAAAGTGATAAGAGGATGCGCTAGGTGGAAGGTTTCAGACGAGGATTCATTCAGGCGTTGATTTTTCATTCCACACCGCAATGTGTGAGTCTTAAACGGTTATTAGAGCTTATGTACTCCATGAGTGAGTGACAATTCACAAGATTCACGTGCACAACAACTAGACTGCCACAAGGAATATCCACTACCATTGAGTTTATAAACCTCCACTACCAAAGCATGGTGGACCTGGTGCCTCTCTCCATAAACACATCTGTATAAATCCTAGCAGTAAGAACCTGCACACACATGAATGAGATTCTGTTAAAGTGATTCTGTGTATGGGATTCTGTGAATGTGAATGGGATTCTAATGAAGTTACCTGCTTGTATTTGCGGATGATGCGGTTCTGCTGGCTGAAGAAGACATAGACGGCCCCCTTGTGGTCGTCCTCCAGCGGGGCCCCCACCACCAGGTCGTTGAAGCCGTCTCCGTTGAGGTCAGGGACGGGGGCCAGCGAAGAGCCGAAGCGAGCGTTCTGTCCACCGTTGTGGATCTCCAGCGCCCCCTCCAGGATGAAGCGGTTCTGAGGGAGGGAGGCACAGAGACAGGGGAGAGGAAGAATAGGAAACGGGATGATTACAATTTGTCTCATCAAACCTAAAAATTACACAATGAAAGAGAAATGCAAGCAAAGTGCCTCATTTTGCTTCTGCATCATTGACGTTTTTTAAGTGCTTTTACACTGACCGGTCCCATGGTCGTATAATAACAATAATAAGATGACTCATAATAGCAAGGCAGTGGATTTTTGTTCTTCCATGTCATCAAACGATCGCAGGCCTCCATTAGATCTGAGCCTCAAAGGGGATCAGCCGCCCGGACATCTTCCATAAAACCAGACGTTAACACTCCCCAGGACCCCTGACACGACACTCTGCGAGCTACGTAACAAAAAAAACATAAAACTCAGCATATTGGCCATAAACGCAACCAAGATGTGCAGACTACAACAGGGAGAGAGAGAGAGAGGTCTTGGAACAAGAAGATAAAAGGGCCCATGTGGCCCGGGAATCAGTTCAGGTTGTGGGTGCGTCATGACTCCTGACTGACTGGTCCGTGGGACGGCTTCGATTAGCCCCCCGAGCTGAAGGACGCTCTTCAAAATCTATTTATTTAGACAACTGCTCTGACCCGCTCTGACTGCTGTCCTGAACCCTTGAGCATCCATCATACTCCTGATTTGTTTTGGTCATTGAATTAGTGCTTGGTCTGCTAACCATTCAACGACATCAACAGACGAAAGCCATGAAAGCCGAGAGATTGAGGGAATGAGCGCTAAAGCCTGCTTTATGTTCAACGAGAGATCATCGGACATCTTTCATGTGACGGTCTTTACTGTGATTATCTGAGCCGCTGCGAAAAATCAAAGGAAAAGGAAAATCGCTGGGTTTTCAATCAAAGCTATTCTTGTGGCACGTCCAAGATGTGGTGGGGTAGATTGGTGCTTCACCTCTGAAGTACGGAGGAAAGAACAATCCAATGCTTGGACTGTGGACATCCATTTTGTACTCGGCGCTCCAAGTGGATGCCGGCAGCCTATCAAATATTGATACCGATCATGATTTGTAAGAAAGCTGTTGTTTGCACCGAGTGTCAAGAGGATGAGGTCGAGGGAGGCTGACAGGTAGCACGTTGAGTCACTGGCTCTGTGATGATAAAATTATATATATATATGAGGGGATTGTCACTTCATACATATTCATAACAGTCACCCCATGAGTAAATCAAAAAGGGTTTTCGCGCTCCAATGTCAATTGTGTGTAATGAAATGATTTGCCGCAAATTTGCATTTGAAAGTGACAGCAAACTTAAATTATAAGGAAGAACAAAGCTTATTTTTACTCATAAATTTTCCATGAGCAATGGCAAATATATGCAATGCAAAAATGAGTTAAAATGTGAATGTTGCTTTATTGACCATGATGAACGACCTTCGCTCTGATATGGAAAAATGTAAACATTAGCATAATCGACCTCTCAATCGTTATGCTCCACATAGCTTTTGATGTCTTCGCTTTAATCGTCTTTCAGGGACGGATGCATCCATTCGATATATTTCCTTACAATCATAGTCATGTCGATGGGTTATTGTCTGCCTTGTCTGCGTCTGTTGGCTGTACGAGTACGCTGGGAGTATTTCAAAGCACTGAGAGTAATGGAGCAGGTTGACAGACATTCATGTCTCATAATGACCCGGGGACGGCCAGACGTTTCTTCCACGACAAAAAGAAAACTCCTATTCTTCCAACTCCGAATATAAACGTGTTGGAACACTTTCTCAAAGAGGTGAATTCTTTCCTTTCTCAATTCAGCCAGCGGTAATAAAACGTGTGAGCTGGCAGAGAGTGGAATATATATATATATATTTATATATATTTATATATATTTATATATATATATATATATATATATAGAATTTTACTGAGTTGGGCCTGTAAGGCACCAGGAGTTTGTCTCAGTGATTTCTCGGTGTGTATTGCAGCGCCCAGAAGTGTGTGTGCAGTCTGCTTGACTCCGTTTCACAGGACGCAGGAGGTTTTCTTGATTGGGGTCTGCTGGTCTCTGCTGGTTTCTGCCAGCGTCTGGAGCTGGAGACTCGAGCGTGTGTGTTTTCACAGGTGTTCACCCAATCCATTCATCTTCTGTGTGCCTTACTTAGTGCCAAAATAGTTCACAGACTCACACTCATTCTCAGTGTTTGTTTGTGTGTTGCCAAGTGCATATGTTTAACATAAGTGTGAATATATAGTATATGTGGGTTGGTCATATCTTTCTACAGACTTTTAGATTTTTTACGATTTTATGACTGCCGATTGTTTTGCAGAGAGACCCAATTTGCGGTTTGTCTTTCTAATTTCTTTCTTTTGATTCACTTTTTAATTTTGGGATCAATGTCTTCTAACCCCAACCTTTGGTTTCAATGCCCTTTACTATGTGTGTGTGTGTGTGTGTGTGTGTGTGTGTGTGTGTGTGTGTGTGTGTGTGTGTGTAGGTGTACACCTTTGTGTTAGATGTCGTGTGAGTGAATATGTGTATGTATGTGTGTGTGCATGCACGTTTTGGAGGTGTGTGTGTTCATATGCATGCACCATGTGTGTGTGTGTGCGTGCACGGCGTTGTGTACCAACCTGCTCGGTGACTCTGTAGATGTAGACCTTGCCCTTCTCCATGCCTCCACTGAAGAACATGGGCGCTGCCACCAGGAGGTTGTCCGTCACTCCATCTCCGTCAATGTCCAGAGGGGCGAGCTCACTGCCATAGTAGGAGCCAATCTGCAGGACGTGCACACACACACACACACACACACACACACACACACACACACACACACACACACACACACACACACACACACACACACACACACACACACACACACACACACACACACACACACACACACACACACACGTGAATATAACTGCACACATGAAACCAGGAAATTAAGTATGGCCTTATCTTATACATATAAACATACTGTAAAACAAAAAAAGGATAATATTAGCACGTGTCCTCCATGCGGGCCTAATCACAGGCTGGATGGAAGGTGAAGTGGACGGTTCTGTATTATGTCAGTAGTAGCAGTAGAGGCCTGTCTAGACACTACAGTAGGACTGCGTGCCATTGGCTAGAGAGTCATCGACTGCCTTCCAAACAGGAAACAGCTGTGTGTAGACAACATCCTCTTCTTCCATTGGCTGTCAGGATGAGGTCCTAAGTCAAGCAATATCTGTTGGCAAGAGGTTAGACACTCCAAAGACAAGGTCTCTGTGCCGACAGTGCTGAGCATCACTCTTCCAGTAGAAATAGTAGTAGTCATATATATATGATTTAGTTGATTCACTTCACCTCTCTCTCTCTCTCTCTCTCTCTCTCTCTCTCTCTCTCTCTCTCTCTCTCTCTCTCCTCTCTCTCTCTCTCTCTCTCTCTCTCTCTCTCTCTCTCTCTCTCTCTCTCTCTCTCTCTCTCTCTCTCTCTCTCTCTCTCTCTCTCTCTCTCTCTCTCTCTCTCTCTCTCTCTCTCTCTCTCTCTCTAAAAAGTACTAATTTTGTTAACTGGACAGTGGATATACTAAACTAAATTAGTACTGTTGTTCATCATTACAATATTCATATTGCTTATACTAACTGAAGCAACATTTTTTTTTATTCAATACCAGTGTACTACTCTTATTCATAATTGTTTTGCTAGTAACTTCTATGAAGCTACAGCAGATGTTATATTCCTGCAACAGATTTAATGTTGTGCTAAAGAGAACAAGAGCCAAAAAGGACGACCAAAGCAAAAGGGAGTTGACCCATGTATAGATCAACGTGTTCTGGACACCTCCAAACAAGGCTCTGTTTCCCTGGTCAGCAAAGATCAGGAAACGTTCACGAGTGTTTGTTGAAACCGCTGCCTGCGATTGGCTGTCCTTGTCCTTGACGTGATCGCTTGGGAACGCGGTGACACGCGGTGTCGTGCCCCATGCGTTTGACCCTGCCAAACGTTGCATGTTGTATAATTGGGTAATGAATCCACGTTCAATGTGAATGCATTTACAACTACTACTACTACTACTACTACTTCTAAAGTGAGGAATATTCCTTTTTTTGCTACATTTATTTCGAGCCAATCACAGCAAGTTGTAAACAGGGTGTAGGGTGTGGGGTCAAGGTTTGTGCGGAGGTGCTAAAGGATAGAAGATCGAAGAGTGATATGGAGTGTGTGATCAGTTGGTTGACTGGTTTAAGCGGCCTCATCTGGCCCCAGTCAGACTGATTAGAGTCTGGTTTAAGCAGCCTCATCTGGCCCCAGTCAGACTGATTAGAGTCTGGGGCTGGTGAGGCCGCACACCTGTGGGTCATTGGTAAGCAAGGTAATCAAAGTAAAGCAAGGCCCTCAGGTTAAACCAGCCATCCCCACACAAGATTCAATAAACCAGATTACTCATCATCCTGTGTCCTTGTTGTCGGGAGGAGACCAAAATAAGCCACTTTAGTGTCATGTGGAAGGGATCTGAAGTGTCTTTCTGTCTGTCTCAAGTTTGGAAAGTGTAGCGAATAGTGCTATGATACCTCCCTGTGATGAACAGGTAAGGCATTCTTAGAAGTCAGGGTCCTATAGTGACAACCACACGGTGTACCGCTACGAGATGAGAGGCGACACCAATTTCAGGGCAGCCATCAAATGAAAGCTTTCCAGTGAGGAGAAGGCAAACATATGGCGTGAAGACTTCCAGAGCTCCTCAGGCTTCACATGTGAGTTAGTGTTCCCCACTCAACCATTAACCACTTAAAATTTCATATTTCAAATACAGTAAGCAATTATTTATTGATGAAATTGACTTTTAAAGGCATAGGAGCGGTACAGATCAAAGAGCTTGTATTCCTCTTAGTTTGCAATTGTTGCCTTCATTCGTATGCTAGTATGCCTGAATTACTTTCGCTGTAACATTTCACAGGTGAACTATGGGTGATGATGCTACTCTCCATGCATAATTTATCCAGGTGAACTTCCCCTCAAGGAAAGGCTGAACAGCATGCTCCTGGACATCACCAAGATATTCACTCATTCCACGAGTGAATATTGATTTGGGAAGAAAACTGAATCGAGGCAGACAGGCGTAAGCTCTTCCCTCACCCCAGAGGTCTTCCCACAGCCTGGGGAGAGGTTGCAGAAGACCTCGGCAAACCTCAGAAGAAATTGTGTGTGCGGCCGACAGCTGTGTCCAGGAGGGCCCTGATAAGTGGATGACCCCCAGGGGCGTCGAGGAGCATGCCTATGAAAGACAAACTGGGGGAGTGTGGAGGAGAGCTTGTGCCTTGGGGGGCAACCCACTGACAAGCCTCCACTCATCTCCAGTGCACCTCATCCTCTGCCCCAACCCTCCCCAGAGGTCAGACACTCTCCTCCAGTCCACCTCATCCTCTGCCCCAACCCTCCCCAGAGGTCAGACACTCTCCTCCAGTCCACCTCATCCTCCCCACTCTCCCTATGTTTGTACACAACTGTATATAGTCCTGTTTACAAACCTATGACTTTTGTTTATGCTTTCTGTGCACATAACTGTATACAGTTCCACTAACAAACCTATATCCACAGCTACTCCCTGTCCATGCTTGTCTGTAAAGCCCTGCTGTCGGTCACCTGTTCCTCTTGTCTTTTTTTAAATTTGTCAGGACACATCGAGTCACCGTGGCTAATATGAATAGTTGATATACTGTACATGCATTCATTTCTTAGTTATTCTATTTCCTATCCTATCCAATTTCCTACCATACTGTTCATACATTTGACAGAAGGTTAGAGGTTAAACACCAACAGCTTACCACGTTGTCACTATTGACACTATTGACTTAGTCTGACTGACGTACTTGAACTTTTAAGGGAATTTTAATTGATAATAATTGAGTAAATCTGTGATGGCCCTACTTGGACCTAGTCAGAGGCTGTGAATTGTGCTTTGTCTTTCATAGTTCTCAACATTGTTTTCCAAGTAGCAGACCAACACTTAATGTATGGGAGTAACCCATACACACTTATTATATTCCTGGGGCGGCAGTAGCTTAGTCTGTTGGTACTTGGCTTGGTGGGTGAAATGTATGTGATCAATAAAGAGAATTAAAATCCTCCAGATTTACATTGAGAGATTTAGGAAATTCAATAATATCTGATAATACTGGGAGACCATTGAGCCTGCACAAATTAGCATTTAGTTAATTAAGACCTGGTGGTGGTGGACAGTGGACCCAGGCTGCTGCAGCAGCACCTGGTCATAATTAATTAATTCACAAGGATTTCTTTTCCTCAAGGCCACATGAACTGTCAGAGTAGATGCAACGTTATGAACACACAGTGCCGACGGACATACCGTGCTGCACACATTTTTGCATTCCGACTTTATTAAGACCTTTCATTGAATAAGCGCAAGGAAACCTGGCACGGACTAGTGCCCAGAAAAACACACGTGAGAAGTCCCACGAGAAGTCCCGAGTCAAAATAAGGACACGCAGATGTCTGGTTTACTGTAGGTATTGTACCAGGGAGGGTCATAAAGTTAAAAAACGGTCACAGTTAGGGACATGCATTTAAAAATACTTCTGTTGATGACATACACACTTCCACATGTTTGAGTTTAAGGTATTGGTTAGAGGGGGTTTATGTTAGTTTCTTCTACAATTTTTAAGGGGTCATTTTAGGTACAGGTCATTCTAATTGGGAACCACAGGACTACGATTCTATTATTTTAGAGAACAGACGTAGACTGAATATTCCCCTGTATGTCATATTATTATATATAAGTGGAACTCATTGGCATAGAACGACGAGAATCACAAAGTGGCAACAGGCGTGACAATGTGAAAACACAACAGTGTTCATTTTTGCTCATGGCGCACTCACGGTATCAAAAGTAAGTACAACACTGCAGGAGAAAACCCCCGAGTACTATAAAGGTTAAAAGGATGCCGAGCGTACCTGCTGTCCTTTCAGCGAATGCAGGATGGTGAGGTTCCCCGTGTTCTTCAGGGTGAAGATGATGACTTTGCCAGTGTGGTTGAAGCGCGGGGCTCCGGCAACTAGCAGACGGCCACTTTTGGCCGAAACCACAGATGTGACCGCATAACCTGGCGGCACAGGGGGAAAAACACCACACTTTAGGACCATACCATAACTAACCCACTTACGGACGTTTTAAAAGCATTTTTTTTATGGACGATGGTACCGTATGATGATCACCATAGTTTATGGTTCATGGGATAGGCGTACTCTCTTTATTATATCTCTTTAGGCCTTTCCATACTTCTCTGCTTGGATGACGTTACTATCATTCCAATGACAGCAATTAGCCCGAAAAATGTAAATATATTTTATGGTATATTTATTTAACACTAAAAAGGTTGGGGTTTTTTTCTCTCACCCGCACATGTCAAGGTGATTTAAAGCGTCATTCTCATGGTACTCAAGGAACCGTGCCACCTTTGACCCCGACCTACATAGTGTGCATAAAGATGTCATTGGTAACTGCCAAATATATTATACTTCGATGATGTAAGTTCTTTCCAAAGCATCAGTCATTTTAAAGCAGAAGGATAACATATTGGCAAACTATTTGAAAACAGACAGGAGGAATATGGCTTATACTTTCCATCACTATTATATTGATCTATCTATCTACACTAAGTAGATGGTTTGCGTGTTAGTAAGATGTTGTTTGCAAACTTATTGTACTTTTACTTGAACTTATTGTACTTTTACCTGAGCACTGGTTCAGCTCTAGGAGACTTGTTAGGAATGAATTGCACTTTTGACTTCTGCTGACGAGTTGTTCTCTTACCTTACCTTTGTTGAACGCACTATTGTAAGTCGCTTTGGACAAAAGCGTCTGCTAAATGACTAATGTAATGTAATGTTTACATTAAAAAGGTGCTGTAGGTAAGATTTAAGAGCTTTAATTAGGGATGGGACGAGTCATCATCCGTCAGCAACATTTAGATTGTAGATAGATCACGGCTCATTTCCAGACTGACCAACCACCTCTTCTCTTTCCCCCTCTCTCTCTCTCTCTCTCTCTCTCTCTCTCTCTCTCTCTCATCTTACCCACAGTAGTATATGTATCATTAAAACATAGAGCAAATGGGTAATTGGTATTGGCCCAAGCTGGGCTGTTAAACGGAATGGCATCAACAATGGGATATGTAGTGGTTTGGAAAAGAGAAACTCATGCAGGTGGCAGAGTCTAGCTTGTCTTGCAGGCTTGACATTTAACATGGACCTTTAATAAAACCGCTTTGAGGAACAATTCTAATGAACTGGCAACCTCTTTGCTGTGTGTTTGTGTGTATGAGTTTGTGTGTATGTGTATGAGAGTGTGTGAGTGTGTGTCTGTGTGTGTGTATGGGTGTGTGTGTGTTGTCAAGATCAAGATCAAACAACACTATATACTACCTATTATATGCTATATTATATACAACACTATACTATAACAATGGTATGCACAATAAAGAACAATAAAGTGACTGAATATATGTGTGAAAATGAGTGTGTGTGTGTGTATTAGTGTGTGTGTGTGTGTGTTTGTATATATATATGAGTGTGTGTGTGTGTGTGTGTGTGTGTGTGTGTGTGCGTGTGGGTGTGTCTGTAACCATGAATCATAACAATGATTTCACAAAGTAGCACTTTGGAGTACACGCGCCATTCTGGGTTTTCCGAGATGGCTCCTTTCCATCGTTAATACATTCACATCTATTTTGACATCACTCCTACCATTGTCATCCATTATTTCCATGCCCTTCGAAACACAGCGGTTTTGGGATAAGGTTAACATGTGGTTGGAAGCAGCAGAGTAGGAGGTGAGAGGCTTAATAAAGAAGGCTTTCAGCTAGGTGGGCAGGCAGACTAACACAGGGAAGCCAAGGCGGCAGCAGACAGAACGTGGGAAGAACATTGGACTGTTTGAGTGGGTTAAAAGTAAAGTCAACCATTTACAAACACCAAGGAAAAGTAACAGTCCTACATTGTTAGATGCTCCCGCAGCGCCACATCTGTGGGCTCCCATCCGAGCCCTCTCGCCCTCACCTTTGCGGGCCTTTCATCTTGCGTTTTTTTTTGGATGGGTGGATGGGTGCTCCTTGTTTGTTTTCGTTTTTGGGCGTGATGTGATGGATCCCATCACATTAGCTTCTGTAGTGGTGTGGCAGCTATACCTGCAGCTACCTGCTTTAAAAACATATTATCCTCAGCTGCCCCTTGAACAGTCTCCAGCTATATACGGTATCTTCAGCGACGTCAAACCACCTCACATTCTACTCACGCTTTCAGGAGGAAATTACTTTCGGTATGCGGCGGTACGGCTGCTGTGATTACCCTCTCTGTTCCCTGCCGCTCACTTATTCAATTTCCATTTCGGTATTTCTATGGGTGAGTTGGCAGCGGCTCCTCATCTTGTCACTATGCGCTATCAGACTGTCATTGTGATGACTGCCTTTGCAAACACACTTGAAATTCGATCCTTGAGCGGTCAACAGTAGACGGTAGGTTGGGGCGTAGGTTGGGGCGTTCAGAATATGGTCAGCCCACAGACAGCAGTTCAGCTTGTTTTAGAACTGAAGAAAGCGTTGGTATTTACATTCTGTTGGTTTTTAGAGCGTCAAACAAACATCTTATCTGATTGTGCGTCCAATGACGCACTGTTGAAATTGTTTGAACTGTGAGCACAGCGCCAAGGTGGGGGGAATCCAAGCGGTCTGCTACACCCAGGGCAGTGTCCACACTAGGTTTGATTTTCAACACTAAACTCCATAGGAAAGGAAGACATCGACAAGGAAGATGTCGGCAATGCCGACCGCTGAAAGCTCATCGCTTGTCCCCGGCTTTAAGCAGTCCCACAACCCTACCTCGTCTATATAAGTGAAGCGATATGTAAAGTCTAACTTGACCTGGACAAAGGTTACTACTCACCTAGGTAGGCCCCGTGGTTCTTGAGCTCTTCAGGGAACTCCTGAGTGTAGGAGGACTTTGGCGGGATCACCTTCCCCTGCCGGGTCTCCTTCAGCACAGCTCCGTTCCAGTCATAGGCCCCCACGGCTCCCACCAGGATCCCGTCCTGCGGGGGGGGGGGGGGGGGGGAATAGGACGGGTGAAAGGCTACCACGACATTGTGCTAAGGTACCACAGCTAGCCCATGGGATGCTGTGCCTTCAAATGGCCTGCATGCACTGCATGTAGGGGAAGTCATCTGTGAAAAGTGTGGCGTTAATGTTGTATGTTTTTTTTTGTAGTAATTGTGATTCATATTTATAAACACCAGGCAGGGCTCTGAAAGGTACAGTCGTCGAAGACTATCATGGAAATGACAAAAGGTGAGAAAGGAATTATCCCTGGATTGTTAACATTCAAATTTTAATTGTCAAAATTCCAGCTGCATGAGTCACCTCGGTCACTTTAAATTGTTCGCACTGTTTTGCTCCACTTTAGAAAGGCAGTGCACACAATGGATCCAACTAAAGTCCTTCACTAATGTTTCCACTGCAGCTTGGTGTACTGTATGTGTAACAGTGAGTGTCCCACACTGGGTTCGAACTCACGACCCCGGGCATGAGAGGCAGACGCTCATACAACAGAAGCTAGCAGCAGCACTACCGGCTGGCTTCCGTTACATATGCAACAGCTGAAGACATAAGAAGCCATGTTTGATGTACATTTCTTACAGTGAAGTTGCTTCATGGAATAAGCTAAGAACTAGTTCATTTTAAAAGTACGCAAAGAATGGCCTTCTCAGCTGCCATAGTCGCAACGCTTGCGTGACACAACGAGTGTTGAACACACCGTTTCTGTTTATATAAACGCTTTGCTTTGTCGGGGCTGAACGCACCCCTGATCTCCAGGCGTTGGGGAGAAACAGTTCAATGCACATAATGCTGCTACTACGTCACCCGGACATGTGTCTAAGTTGGCTGACTTATATGGGCCATTTTCTGCCAGCCTTTGTTTTAAAAGCAGTAAATGACTCAGAACCTAATCTTATGCATCCACAACAAACACATTTTTACAGCCCCTGACTTCCAGCCTTTTCCCAACTGTGTTTGAACAATGGCATGATGAAGCAGATAATAGCAGACGTGCTGAACCAAAAGACAGAAAAAAAACATTTATAAACAATCAGAGGCAAATATATTAACCTCATGAGAAAGATTAAGTTGCGTATCCTAAAGTTAATTCTTTATTAGTTTGGTTAATCATTTACCACCGCAGGAGAGGGAGAATGGAATTTCTAACGTGGTTTTCCTTTATTCATGCCACTTTGAATTCATGCAAATAAAACTTTAAAGGTCCCTAATAGGCTCAGTTTTCTGCTTTTCACAATATGCCCAGAAAGTATTTTCCAATCTTAGCATATGTGGAATCATTTGTTATTTTTTCTCAAGGAATGGAAAAGCCTTCTTACCAAAGTCGCACTAGCACAACGTCAAATGTCTGTCAGCAATGTTAGCTTTTGCGGTTCTCTGTTTGGCGCAAATGGTCACTATGGTAATTGAATCAACTTCCAAAACAACATTATATACCAGTCCTCTTGCCATTTTAGGTAACGCAGCAATTCTACAATATGTCCTGGCTTTTTCTTCTTTCGGTCATTATTTCAGAGCAGGCCATAATTGTGGTTCGAATGGCCTTTCCGTTTGCCGATTTGACGTGAGTGCAGCGAGATAATAGCTTAGACCAAGAAACATGAATGAGCGTAATGAAATGCAGGCAGGATACGCCCGGAACTCATTGGATCTAAGTCACGCTCGACCTAAAGACTACGGTAAATGACAGAATCCAACCCTGCAGGGCACAGGGAGCTCCGTAGGGTTTTGCTACAGAGCGATCTTAAATCAGCAGGCCACGCGTACGAACAGAAGCTAGCATTCAACACTATTCTTGAGTATTTGCGGTGAGTTTGCTAAAAGTGTACATAGTGGCATTGCTAAGACACATGCCACATCTGGATATATATATATATACATATATACGACGATATTCGGACGTTGGCACGCGTCACGTTCATCGAAACCATCTGGCCTCCGCGATGGCATGCTTTTCTCCATTTGAGACACAACATCTTTTCTTTTTTATTCGCCCACCCAAACACAAGTCGATCGCGCTGTCAACACTCAACAGGTTGACACGGTTCTTCCCTGGAATTCAGCCTCGGGGACGGAGTTTCCAGTCATTCCCGCCACCCAGCTGCAGCCTCTATGCTGTATTTATTTATTGCTTTTGGTCCGAAGCACCAGATCTGTTCATCGCTCCTTCAGACAAGTAGCGCTGTGCACAGGGAAGCTTGGAAAAATATCAACCCTGTCGCCTCCGCATTCGTCAGCTGTGGATAACTGTCCGAAGGGGGAGGAGGTGTGTGTGGGGGGGGGGGGGGGGGTGGGGATAGTCATAAAAACGGAGGAATTAGTGGGAGTAGTGAGTGCACTGTCTCTACTGTAGAGACATATCATGTGCAGTGCCATATCGCTTTGCTCCAGATGCGTTAGCCCTCCACGCCAACACACCTGCCGAGATGTCCCACTCTGGGAGAGCATCAAAGCGCCGGAGGAAACGAGAAAGAACGAGTGGGAGAGAAAAAGCTCTCAGTCGACAGTCTGGGAAGCGAGAGAAAAAGAAAAAAAGAAAACGGTCACGCGATAGGATTGTCTAACGGGCCGCCGTCACGAGCGCCTCTAACTCCCTGGCTAATATGCCTCTACCACTGTATCTTATTCCTCTTTGTTGGGTGATGTGGAAAATACAGCGCTGGCTCTACTGCCAGGGGGCTCTGCTGAAATCAGCATGGCCTGAAGCCCTCACACGTCACAGACAGAGAGAGACAGAGACAGAGACAGAGACAGCAACAGAGACAGAGAGAGACAGAGAGAGACAGCAACAGAGACAGAGAGAGATAGCGTCAGAGACAGAGACAGACACAGAGAGAGAAAGATGAATCACAAGATTGTCGTGAATTTGTCAAAATGTAGAAAAATAGAAAGGAGGATAAATGGATAAATATGGCATTGAGTTGTAAAGACATTGTATGTCGTATTTTATTTTGGCATGTGGGAGAGTTTGGTATGTGGGGAGACGCGGTGCCAGATGTGAACATTACCTCAATGTTGTGAGAAGAGAAGCCAGCCTGCGACATCTGGAGACCGAACGCTGTCCCATTTTTACTGGTCCCTGAGGAAACCCAACAGGCTTGGAAGTTAAGCAGAACCCAAGGAACACCCACACTCCCCCCCCCCCCCCCCCCCCCGAAACTCATAATGACAGTGCAAGTGCATATGAACTGTGAAGTGTGAAAAACTACACCGCAGTTTTTTTTCCTCTTATGGTGCTTACGGTGTGATATATGCTCCGCTTTATTTATTTCCGAAACCCATGGACATTTTTTTTTTTTTTGGGGCGAATACCTTCCAAGCTGAATATGCGCTCTCCGAGGGCGTCCACGATGTCCTTCAAACCCGACTCGTCCGTCACGTTGAAGAAATGTTTGTCGTCCGGGTCACTCGCAATGTATTTGATTTCATTGAGAAAGGCTTCGGGGTTGATTCCTCGACGATTGTAGTAGCCAAGAACCTATACAAAAACAAACCAAATAACAAATGTGAAATACAATTAATAATCTTAAAATCGAACCTCATCCTCTTTTATTGGACACATACATGTACACACACAGTGAAATAATTAGTTTCTCTGCATTTAACCCATCCTAGTATTAGGAGCAGTGGGCAGCTATTGTATATACAGCTGCCCGGGGAGCAGTGTAGGGGTCTGGTGCCTTGCTCAAGAGCGTGTTTCGGGGATTTGAACTGGTGACCCTCCAGTTCCTAACAGTCCCAAGTCCCATCAGGCTGAGCTTCTGCCGCTCCCCAAAATAACATAGAGATAATATATCCGTACTGTCAGATAGCTTTACTTCAAGTCAACCACATTAAGTATTTTGTAAGCATTTGAAGACATATTGCCGTGTTTAAAAGCCAGAGCACCATGTCAGTACGGTCAACAATTCCACTAGGTTCACCGACCGAATGACTTCAGCTATTAGACGCCAATAACAACTGCACCACGGGCTTGGGCCATTTCATGAGCCGTACCGAGTGGCACGGCAGAACTGTGGTCGGGAGCAGCCACAACGTCTATTGCACTTTAGCTCAAACATTTGGCTGACAGCGACGATGTGCACCCTCAGGTCAACCTTTCCCGGTCGGTTTAGTGACTGCTACTTCTCAAAACACTGAAGCAGAATAACCAAACGCGGACGTGGAGTCCCCCTGCTGGACAGAACTGAACTGTGTGTGTGTGTGTAATGTGTTCCAGCCAATTTGGGCTTGGGAAGCAATCGCATTGGCTGCCGCATCAGCTTTGCATGACAAGTGGCATCGTTAAGCGTTCATTTGAACCAACGGGACAGAAACAGAAGGTGCATCCAGATACAACGAATCACAACGGTCCCCTGGTTTGATTCTAGCATTGGTGACCCTCAAAAGGTCCGGAGTAGCTGGTAGCGTAGTAGATCACGAGGAAAACAGCAGGGAACACTTACGGCGATGGCGTAGCGCGTGATGCCGTCCTTCTCGCAGTCTTCGATGACCTGCTGGAGGTCGGGGCTGTCGTGAGACTCTCCGTCCGTTATCACGATCATCACCTTCTTCGCGCCGCGACGGCCTCCTTGTTTGAATCCCTCCGAGCTGTAGAAAAGTGTGATCAATATACCGTGTATTCATACTGTATTTGGCTGTTGCCGGGGTGTTGTCGGGGCTCTCGAGACGAGGTCTTACCGAGCCACTTTGATGCCCAGAGCCGTGTTAGTCTCCTCTCCTCCACGCTGCTCAATCCTGCGCGCTCGCTTCACCACCTCCTCCACCGACTGGAAGTCGCTCAGCTGGAACTCGTGCACCACCTTCTCCCCATACTGCACCACCCCGACCTGGTGGAGGAGAAATGCCCGCCGTGAAGTGCCTCTCTGCTTTCGCTCTGATTTGTTGTGTAATGAGATGTTTGTGTAAAGAAAAACCCAGCAATCTTCCGGGTTGCTGGTTTCATCACCCCGGATCCTCCTAGCCAAGTGACGTGGTGTCCCCTGAGCAGGACACCCTAACCCTAATTGCTCTTGACGAGCTGGGTGAATGTAAAACCGTTTTCACACTGTATACGGTATCGACTCCCGTATTAGTTCATATGGGAGTCGATACCGTATTAGTTAGTGCGCATTGAATACACTTTATGTTCACACTCTCTTCTAATTCACGATTCGCTGTGCAATCGATACCAGGTTTTCGTTCACACACGATAGAGAAGCGAATGCGTATTCAATTAGGAGACTGGTAAGTTTTGTGTGAAGTGAAAGTAATACGCATTAAAGATTCTGTTCACACACACACGGGAAGCGAAACCCGTAGTAGTTTTATTGCTTTGCACCCGAGCTAGTTACTTCGGGATCGAAACCACCTACCCCAAGGTGGATTAGTTAATGCACACTAGTTGGGTATCGAATGCGCATTACTTGCCAGTGTGAAAGCAAAAGTGAAACAAAACTAGTTTTGCAGCGCCGCGAATACCCAGTGTGAAAATGGTATTAATGTTGGTTTGGACAGGATTACTATGAACTTCAAATAGGGGAAATACTTTCCCACAAAAATACACACACACACACACCTGTATTTGTCCCGGTCCAATGTAGAACTTCTGCAGGACGTTGATGAGAAAGGCCTGCACTTCATACCAAGGGTAGATGGAGTTGGAGCCGTCCAGAACGATCATGATGTCCATGAAGGTCTCACATCCTGAAGGGGACATGGCCCGGAGAACAGTTTGGTATCAAAACAATCCTAAATCATGTGGGGTCGAAACAACAGAAAAGACGTCGGTCTTACTTTGAAAGGCCGGAGCGATGGTTCTGGAGAACTTGAAGTTTGAGTTGACTCTGGAGCAGATCCCGGTGCTGTAGTAGGAACTGCCACACTCGTAGGACCACAGAGGCCCACAAGCCTGTAATATGTGTCATATTGGGACAGTGGGAAAAAAATGAATTTTTTATTGCTTTCGGTATAGTAATATCGATTGACACAAAACTTTTCAGTGATCTTCTTGGAAGCACATGAATGGTACTGTCCTAAAGTGTATTCCCTTCAATTTGTTTAAACTATAGTCTGTTCTGTTGGTCCATGTTCATAAAAACAAAACAATGATTGACGTGTGGAATTTGAACCCCAACAACCACACAGAAAAGATACAGAAAGAAAATATTGGAGTAATATTGCATCACAATATTTACAGAATGCCAATATCCATAGAAACATCAAACAATACACATCGTATCAGCACACAGAAATCGCTGTTTAAGGGTTATAAGGGTCGTGTGGTCCCTGCTGATACCCGTCCCTTGTATGGTACCAGACAGCCCTGCTAGTCCATTATTAAGAATCTGTATTAGTCGCTCAGCCCAAGGTTGTGGAAAAGCCCTACAGTATATCTTGAGGGTTAGTAGATTACTAGGCCCCTTGAGGTTTCAACATGTCTGTTTACTATTAAACCCACTTTTCTGCCGAAATAAAAGAGTCTGCTCCATTATGAGAACATTCAACCACCGAGAGCTTGTTAATAAAAAAGGGGGGAAAAAGGAAAAAGAAGCGTGAGTAGCACTCACCACAAAGCTGTTGTCATCGGGGTTGGACGTGAGCGTCATGCCCAGTCTCATCTTGTCTTTTCTCTCCGACACGTTGGTCAGAGATATCCTTCCTTTGGGGGGGGGGGGGGGGGGGGGAAACAACAGCATGCGTGTCATCCCTCCGCAAATCAAGGCTTCCTGATTCGTTCCAGATTAAAAACACACCACCCGTAGTAGAATCTCATGGTTTACTGGACATAACCGTATGTGTCTCTCTAACCAACATGTGGGGCACACATGGTGGTGCATGGCATGCGGTGGTGAAGACGCGCGGTGGAGCACACATGCAGAAAAGTGTACATAAACCTGGGAAAAAAACGGCGGTAAAACGTTCGGAATGTATGGTATTATTGCTCCACATCTTTTTGGTCTCACCATAGGGTGTATTAAAGTGGATGCAGAAGATAAAAGATGCAGGCAGTAAATTGAGCCACCAATGGCAAGCGAGCACATGTAGATACACGCAAATATGCACTCGCAAAAAAAACACACGCCACGCACAGATGGCAGACACTGAGCAAACGCATGCAGATTAACGGACATTTAAAATGAAGGGAAATGGGAAAAGAAAACTGTGTTATTGGAAATGGTATCTCACATTATTACAAAATGGACAAATTATTATAGATGACCAAATTAGATTAGATTAAAATGTATTGTCATTGCACAACACAAGTACAGTACAGCGAAAAAAAAGTTGCCATCTAACCAGAGTGCAAATGTTGCAGTAAAGTGCATGGTTATATCATTTACAGTTTAAATTGACAGATTTAAAGACAGTCTACTAGGTATTAAGTGGGATATGAGCATAATAATAGTAATAATATAATATATACAGGTAAGTAAGTATTTAACAGGTAGTGATCAGGGGTATGCAGTTATTGATCAAATATTGCTAAATGTGAGCGTTGTGAATGTTGTGGTACTATACCGAGGTTCAGCTTGGAGCAGCTGTTTCCATTGCTTTTCTTGCCCAGTGGACACTTGTAAATATCCCCCGTCTGATACGGCCCATTCATTTCATTGGGTGCCCCGACTAATAACCTGCCAAAAATGAGACAATCAACAATAATTCAATACGACTATTCAAAAAATACACAGGCTTTTCACTCTAAACAAATAACAAGACTATTCAATTATACACTCAAGGTCACACGAGAGGTCACGGGTCAGCTGACCTCCGGTGTCGAAACAACTCAACATCCTCACACCAGAGTCACACCAATGAGAGCCCGTCTGGGCCCTCTACGTTCGAAACGATTTGTTTGGAAAACAAGCCAGATGTCCGTTAAGCGCCAGTGACACGTGAACCTTCACGTCATGTACATACATACCCTGTGGCCCCCCGAGGACCCAGGGTCAAACCCCCTGTCCCACGGAGAGCTTCACAGGTCAGCCGTCGCCGTTTTTACACAACTGACACAGCGTGCCACACACACACACACACACACACACACACACACACACACACACACACACACACACACACACACACACACACACACACACACACACACACACACACACACACACACACACACACACACACACACACACACACACACACACACACACACACACACACACACACACACACACACACACACACACACACACACACACACACACACACCATTGACCTATAGGGCACGACCCCGTGTCCTCAGAAAACAACACATCCACAACAAACCTTCAATGGTAGCCATCACATTTACCACCTTTTTTTTCCCAACAATATGTTTTTCCCTCAAAAAGGGGGAACAGAAGCCCTCAGATCATCATTGTACCGTGACGTCGTTCTCCAGTACTGGCGTTCCACGGGCCAGGTCGGCACGGCCCGTATAAACATCAATGCATCTATGTTTTATTGGCCTTGCTGCGATAGAGAACATAAAAACAGCCTGCGGTGTTTACCCCTGGGTCATGGGAGCCAAGAAAAGCCTCCAAGGGGAGTCATCATTCAAAGATATCGCATAATAACTCTTGTTTTTTTTTTAAGTAAAAGAGAGATAAAACGTAAAACAAAAGGCTTTTTTTTTGTTGTTGCATGAATTAGCAATTTTCCTTGAATGATTTCATCTAGCCTCTCTCTCTTGTAATGTTTACCAGCTGCAGTCTGGGTCCAGATCTTTAAAACATATACACATGTTTTTCATATCAGTGCATTTCTAATGGTCCTCATCTGCACTCTACTCATTTGTGTGTTCTAATAAGTCATTTTTTTACTGAAGTATTCAGCCTGCTGTAGCACATACACAATGATTTGGACCAGGGATTATTCGATTTTTAATTCACATTAAAAAAGTGCAGATGAGAGAGGTCAACCCCCTCGCTCACACACACACACACACACACACACACACACACACACACACACACACAGATAAACACACCCACACATGCACACACACACACACAAACACTTTGTTTGGACTGGACAAGCATGGATGATGAGCGTGAATTTAGAATCGAGCATTGCCGAGAATTGACCGGACTACGGCCAATTCCAAGAAAAAGTTAGCTTGTGGTGAAAACATGATATGGACAGAGGACGTCAATACAACACCAAACTCACAATGTGTATAAGGTGTGGTTAGGAGAGAAGTTGACGGGTAGTGTTGAAAAATGGCTCAAGAGTAAACAGCGCACCCTACTTAGGTGAAATGTGCACGACCGTACGAGTGCGTGTATGGCCGGGGAGCGGCCATACACGCACATGACAGCAAACGGAGACAGGGCAACACTTGAACCTGAATGACGAGCGCAGTCAGGAAGCCGCTTATTCTCCATAGAGGAACGCGAAAGTGTGTCACCATGCCCAAAGGACCAAATCCAAGCCTTCAACACTCAATACGGTCCCACAACAACTGCAGCGCTAAGGTCAACTAGGAATCGCTCAAACTAATATCATAGCAGTAGTAGCAGCCCAATTATGTCCCCCAAACGGGAGACAACCGACACCAGGAAATAGCTAAAACAGACGGCCGGCAATCTCTAGTGAGGCCTTTAGGATCCCCCAATGGCAAACAATCAAAACGTATGACTCCTTACTTACACCCTATTGGCACTATTAAAGCTTGCCCCCCCCCCTCTTAATACTAGAGTATTTCACAGTAAACATTCACCCTTGGAGGAGCAATTTAAATCATGACCGATCATTACACACAATATTTGGATATTGGTTCTCCGTGTGGACTGCAATACAACATTTTGGTTGTGGTGGTTGTAATCAACGACGACACAAACGCATTGTGAAAGCAAAACAGGAATGCTGATGAACCAGGTTCAAGTCAAGCACAGAAGAGGGCGGCAGGTAAGCTCAGTCTGTTGCGACTTGGCTTGGGAACCGGACGGTCGCCTGTTCAAGTCCCTGAAACACCTTGGCACTGCCGAAGTGCCCTTAAGCAGACACCTACACTGCTCCCTGGGCGCTGTAAATAAAATAGCTGCCCACTGCTTCTAATACTAGAATGGGTTAAATGTAGAGAAACAATTTTCGCTGTGTATGTAAAAAAGGTTTACTTTTACCTGAACTTATTGACTTATTGAGTTGTTCTCTTACCTTCCCTTTGTTGAAACACACTACTGTAAGTCGCTTTGGATAAAAGCGTCTGCTAAATGACTGTAAGGTAATGCAATGTAATGTCATTTAATGCAATGTATGTGATCAATAAAGACGAGTCAATCGCATATATCTCCTCTAAGAAGGCTCTCCAGAGACCTCATCTCTCTTTCGCGTGGACTTCACACAGCGACCGCTTTCCCATCCCGTTACGTCGACACCGGGAATAACACAGACCTCACAGTAGACCCAGACGAGTATTCATATTTCCATAGCTGTTCGTAACCTGAATGATTACTTTACTTATGATTGCCTATTCCTCAGGCACCAAAAAATATATTAAACTGCAGTTCAGGTCAGGACAAATTGTCTACCTTCATGAAAGAAGCCCATTGTTGCTTTTTTTTAAGCAACAATTTGCCTTCCTTGATTTCACCAGAATCTGTTCAAACGATCATGTTTTCCCCCCTCGGCCGTTAGGGTCAAACAGGGGGGGGGGGGGGGGGGGGGGGCACGGTGGCCCATCAACGCTGAGGTAATACTAATGACTCATAAATAAATAACATTGGTGCCTGAATATTTTTATTTTTTACTCTTTTTCACCGTGGTTACCGAGGGTTGGAGGAAGTGCACAGCCAAGCCCAGGCTGTTATTAATGTCGATGACGTTGGACATGTTTTGACGGAGCAGACGTATATACCGTGAAACCACATCCATGTATAAAAAAATAAAAAGCTTCTTCAAAACTCCAAGTGTGTGTGTGTGTGTGTGTGTGTGTTTGGGGTGTGTGTGTGTGTGTGTGTGTGTGTGTGTGTGTGTGTGTGTGTGTGTGTGTGTGTGTGTGTGTGTGCTGACTCATTAAGTGCCCGCTCATCACATTCCACGTCGGTAATGGCAGGATGAAGGGTTCTTAATGCGGCTACCACTCCACAAGCAGGAGCTCAGCTCACTTTGTTGTTTTGTGTGCATCATTCCGATGGCTACAACCGTTGCATCCAATGGTTTCCAATGGTTTCTTGTGATAAAGATAGCAGAAATGGTTGAAAATGTGGAATGGGTGTTGCAAGTGGCACTATGAGCACTCACCCGGGGTTTTCCCTTGAAGAGGAATGGAGTCTGCAAAAGAGCAACAAGTTCCCTTTAAGCAAAACTCTTAAAAAGGGGAACTTAAAGGGCTGTTCCATGCCCTCTGAAAGTCCCCATTACGGCCCTTTGCTGTTCAGTACTATTTAAGCACACGGGCGGTAGACCTCCATCCCCCAAGATGTGGAGGTTTGCATAACATGACCTCAAAAAATGTGAAGGAAATTCTGAGTCGGTTGGCTGCAAGATTTTAAAAATGGCCACGGAAATGGGACCTCTGCACGGTAATCAGTCTGATTAGGACATGCGCCATGTCCCCCCCGTCCCCCCACTCCACCCACCACCACCACCACCCTCCTCCTCTCCACCCCTTCAGTTCTTCATAGTGAAATTCCACTTTCCATCAAGCATGAGCGCTGAACGAACAATGTGTGCACGTTTGGCTGTAATCGACCCAGACGTCTGAGAGTTTGCAAGCAGAAGTCTGGGTATGTGAATCAGATATAATACGACGGCATGTCCATATAAAAAAGTATTATATTTATATATATATATATAATAATATGACATTAGGAACTGCACTACTATTGACTTGCAGCACGTCTCACCTCGCAAGAGGTCGAACCAAGTGAGGGCATCTCTATTTGGGACCAGGTAAGCAGATCCTCACCGGCCGACGACTTCCTCCTCCTCCTTCTCCTCCTCCTCCTCCTCTTTGTGGTTTTCCACTCTTTGACAGTGCACAGGAGCAAAAGGTCAGGCCTCCCTCACCGGGAGAGACCCAGAACCTCCACCGTAGGAAAACAAACAGCCGGAACAGAAGGAGGTTGTTGCGGCGCTGTGTGCTCCGAGGTATGCAGGTATGCGGGTTTATGGGGTGGGGGGGTGGGGGGGGGGTCCCGGGTTCCTTGGCCCTCCCCCGAAGAGAGAGAGTCTGCCAGACTGTTTAGTCACGACGTCAGACGGGACCAGCGGAGACGGGGCCACGCGCTGTTGACGTGCCGCTGACCCTTTCTTCCGTGGATGGGACAGCTCTGCTCCTTGGTGTTCATGGACAGCATCTGTCAGCAGACCCTTGGAAAATATGTCAGGAGTTGTTTGACGGCCTAGGAGAGCGTCCCGGAGAGGGAAATGTCCCTCTGTTAATGTTATGCGGTCTTAAGGGTTAAAGAAGACAGATTTTCCACTCACGTTGCTGTTTCGTTCTTTTCATTGAAATATTCAATTTCAACTGGTTTTTTTTAATGCTTTATCACAGTGGAAGAGGACTGGGAGTGCTGGGATTTATCTAAAACAAGATACAACTCTTGTTAATGTTTAACCGAGCAGCGTTGGAGGAAGAAAGTAGAAGTACTTTGATGAACTGGATCCTCTAAAGAGGGCTCCTTTGAATTCCCCGTCTCGCCTCAGGATTCAGGTCATAAAGATACCTTTTTTTTGGTGCAATGATCCTGTTGCTATCCAAACACAGCAGTGTTTTTTTTTGGTCAGTCAAAAGTTAGAAGACAAAGTTGAATGTGCTGTTTGCCACACATCTGTATCCACACGTTATAATTTAGTTTTATTGGGAGCTAGCTAGCTCACGAGAGAAAGATATCATATTACTTGTGTCAATATATGGAGGGAACATTCCAAAAATGAAAGGTTGACAACTACCGATGCACAATGGCCTGGCACAATTGAATGTTCCCGTTTTGACTAAATGTCGTTGTTGTATGCTTCTTGAATATTAGTTTATACGCTCACGCTTCCATTCAATCTCGCTCTCCCTTTGTCATTGTTTGTCTTTCAATTATTTAAATCCGACACACACACACACACACACACACACACACACACACACACACACACACACACACACTCTCTTGAGGTTTGTGTGTAATGGATGATGTAATTTAACTAGGATTGAGCATCACACACACACACACACACACACACACACACACACACACACACACACACACACACACACACACACACACACACACACACACACACACACACACACACACACCACACACACACACACACACACACACACACACACACACACACACACACACACACACACACACACACACACACACACACACACACACACGCCATTTCTCATCATCTACCAGGCCTCCCCAGCTTACCAACTGCCACTGTTGTTTCGTCACATTAACACACCCACACACACACACACACACACACACGCACACGGCCACCACATGGCCAGACGGATGGCAGCCAGGCCTCCTGAGGTCCAGTGAACCTGTGTGACACTACAAAGGCACGTTCAAACCCCTTTCAACAACCCCCCCCCCCCCCTTCTCTCTTTCCCACTGAATTCCTTCCATCATAGACACATCCATTTGATGGAAAAACGTCTTTTGTGGCGAGGATTTTTACGTCACCAAAATTAACAAACACAGAAGTGAACCATGGCTTTGAGCAATGCTTGCGGTTATGTTGAGTATCAGCTATGTTGTATTAAGAATGCCTCTACTAAGCTGTTTTTGCGGTGGGCAGCTATTTATATATACAGCGCCCCGGAGGGGGCAGTGTAGGGGATCTGGTGCCTTGCTCAAGGGCACCTCCGCAGTGCCCAGGTATTTCATGGACTTATCGCAGCAACCTTCCGGTTCCCAAGCCTTGATGCCCCCATGTTTGCTGTGCTCAGAGCTGTATTATTAGGGTTGGACTAGCATTTGATTATATTTAAATGTAATGTTAAAAGAGACACAAGCGTCTTCTCTCGAATGGATCCCCATGGCTTATAAGACTACATAGTGGTGAATATGTGTTGTAGCATTTGGGAATTGGATGAACTTAAACATAAGCGACGCTAAAAAGGTCAACATCTCTATTTGGGTTTCACGCTCTCGACACAAACCACAATGTGTTTTGCGCTCAGTGCTGAAATATTTTCATTTCTCCCGTACTCTCTTTCTCTCTGTGGACATTGACTTGGTTGGGACCAGTCAGCACCACCTCCTCCCACGCCCCCCCCCCCCCCCCCCCCACCCCACGGGGCTGTTGTTCCACACATGTCAGCCTCATTAGGACGCCAGTCGATGGGCTCATTAAGCATGGTTGACTGGCTCTAGTTCTGCTATGTGATATGAAGCCTGGATTTTACAATGCACTGTACCCAACAGGGTACCCTGTATGCGTCAGGTGAGGTGGACCTCTGTTCTGCTAGCCGGGCGTCCGAACGACTGTACACTACAGAGGCTATGCCCTCTATAGTGTACAGTCGTTCGGACGTCCAGATGTGTCTTAATGTCTGACACCAAACACCACACTTCTACCATTCAGTGTTCCGTCCTTTGAATTTATTTTTCTTCTTCTTTATTCAAAATTGGAACATAACTATGTGCCATAAAAATGAAAACACATGTGTGGCTGTGATAATAATGCATTGTTTTGTCTCAGAAAGGACTTATATTAAATATTTTAGCAACTAGAAAGTTGTTGTTGCGTATGAATAGGAAAAAAGTTGTCAAAGAGACCAAGAGACGTGTACAATAAAGTTGGTGTTTCTAAAACTTGAACTAAGTCTCTTGTCTCTTTCTCAAATTCACTGACTGTTGAATAAACCCGAAAAACTTTCCTTCTCCATCTAAAGAGAGACACATACACAGAGAGTGGAGTCGGAGTGGAGAAATATGACTTTCAGCTTCTGAGCTTCCAGGGGGCATCAGGGGCTGTACGTGGAGGCTCATAATCTTCTAGCTATACATACACACTGCCAACTATAACAGCCTCAAGATCCCATCTGTGCGGTTTACACACACACACACACACACACACACACACGACATACACACACACACACATCAGACATGCACACACTAGACACACACACACACACACACACACACACACACGAGGGTGAGCATCATATGCAGAGCTGATCCCAGCCCGCCCAGGGGATGGAGTAGTAGCGTTAGAGAAGGTGCCAAGCAGAACAGTAAACCGCATGAGCCCAGGACAATAAACACGCTTTATATTAACTCCATCGAGCGTACACACACACACACACACACACACACACACTGCTGTCTTTGTAGGGCTGTGCGTTTTTGTGTCTCTCTCTTTGGCCGGCAAATGTGCCCCATATTGTATCACTCAGTGAGTATGCATTGCGCTGCGAGAGCGTTGGCATGGGTCTCTTCACCAGGGGGGGGGTGGGGTGTCCCATTGGATGCTCAACAGGAACTACGATGCATACACAGACTCATAGTGACCCGTAGACACACAACAAGTGAGAGTGTGTATGAATGCACACACACACACACACACACACACACACACACACACACACACAAATACACACCTAGTGACCCGTAGACATACAACAAGTGATAGTGTATATGTGCACACACACACACACACACACACACACACACACACTCACACAAACACACCACACACACACCAAGTGACCCATAAGCACACCAAAACAAAAAGAGTGCCCTCACGTGCGCTTACAAACACACACACACACACACACACACACACACACACACACACACACACACACACACCACACACACACACACCACACACACACACACACACACACACACACACACACACACACCACACACACACACACACACACACTTTCTATCTATCTACGCAATTTCCTCACACATCCAATCACACAGAAGCCTAGCTGGATCTGGGCATGGGTCCATAGTGTGCTGGCCAGCAGACATACTGGAGAGGCCAGAAACACAGTTTGCTCTCCTCAAGACTAATAATAGTGTGCAGGAGACTGAGGAGGCCCGCCATGAGGTAATATGCTGAATGTAAAATATGGAAATACAGTATCACAGCCCATGCTCAAATGTCGCAAAGATGAAGGAGCTAGACTTGATGACAGTATGAGAATCACTGGAACACCTGATAAATAAAAAAATCAACTCAAGTCATTGTCGTCTGACGACCAGGTGAGACGGTTAATGGTAGCCAAGCACAATACCTGACAGTGCTGCTGGCGTGTGCATAAAGCATGTGCGCCTGTCAATGAATGTAGTCTATATATACACAATATATTAATTGCTGAAATCCTGATATTGGCGTCTTGCATCGCTTCAAGCCATGACTTTGACAGTAATTGTAGGTGGCAGAAGGCCTGTTTTTCCGCAGTGTTTCCACAGGGAGATAATGCGCCAAGCCACTGCTATTCAACTGCATCCTGATCCACTTATGAATGACGCAAGAAAAGTCACACTAACTCGCTAAATAACTTACTAGCTGGCTAGTTTGGTATTTAACAAACTTACTTAATAGCTAGTTCACTAACTAACTTACTTATGAGCTATCGAGCTAGCTAAATGACCTAGCCTACCTAGTTAGCTAAATAACTGAAAACTAGCTAGCGAGCTGACAAAAAAACAAACCAGCCAACTAAGCAACTAACTAACTAACCACCTCACAAGCTAGCAAGCTAAATAACAATAAGGAACAAACTAACTAAGTTAGCTAACTAACTTATTTACGAAAAATAAAAATCATAAAGCAAACCATTCCTCACCATTTCTCTCCTCCGGCAGACGTGTGCTGCTGGACAGTGTATCCAAACTGGGCCTGCTTTGGACCTTTGATGATCCGGTAGTTTTTGACGTCAATGTTGAAGCAGTCATGGAATCCTAGAAGGAAGACACAATCAGACAAACAGTTGGGCCGTGAGTGGATGGAGCAACTAGGATGAACCACTATAGCAGGCTATGCTGCAGCTGAAACCATTTATCTGATTGGTCATTATATTAACCAGTGGCCTAAAGCCCAATTGTGACCTAAATGGCCATTATAGAGATACAGTAGGCCTGCATCTTCAACTAATAATAGAAATAGGATATGCCACCCAAATGGCTGCAAATGCCTTGATGTGTGTGTGTGTGTGTGTGTGTGTGTGTGTGTGTGTGTGTGTGTGTGTGTGTGTGTGTGTGTGTGTGTGTTTTTCTCATAACCTATGGGAGAATAGTGATGATTACCACATGGCATTGACCAGAATCTTCCTCCTAAGGGTCGGAACAGATTAGTAAAGAAAACCCCCCCCTTATTTGTGAATGGAGGTCAGACCCTCACACCTGACCTCCAGCCCCCTTAGAGTAACAAACACCCACCAGCTCTACGTAGGACACACATGTATAGAGATCCCATCTCTAGTTACCTCTCTCACCTCCCTACCCTGACCCCCTACACATAAACACACACACACACACCCACACACGCACACACACACACACACACACACACACACACAACACACACACACACACACACACACACACACACACACACACACACACACACATGCACACACACACACGCACACACACACACACACACACACACACACACACGCACACACACACACACACACATGAATGCACGCGCACACACACACATATACAAATATTTATCCCCTGATTCTTGCAGAGCAGAAGGTGTCTGTCATTCAGTTTGATTGACACACACACACACACACACACACACACACCGCCTCCAGGTAGTGGCTAAAAGGTCACAGAGACATCTTCCATGATTGCTGTAGCTATTGTTTGAAAGATAATCAGGCAGTACAGCAGCTACCTAAAGTCTGTGGTTCAACCAAAACCGCATCCCATTCCAAATGTGATGCAATGTATCCGTTACACAATCATGTGGAGGATGTGGACCCCATGCAGTACATTCTACATCGTGGCACTGTATGCTGTAACCATATATCCCATTCGGAACCATTCACCACCACACCGTACAATAGGAGCTTTTCAAGAGGGTTTCTTGTGGATTACGAACGCAGGAGTTGCCAGATGTTTGGAAGCTGTGGTCTCCGGGGCATCGCAAAGGAACAGAATGTGTTGACAATGCCCAACATACCTATTGGAAGGACCAGCACGTTTTAAAGTGTGCTCCGGGCAACTTAAACAAATAGTTTTGTCATAAAAAAGTCACTCTTGATTATATTTTTGAATGATAAACTCAGGAATGTCTCATCGCAATATAATATAAAAGCACAAGTTAAGTGGTTTTGTGTGCTTTTATATTAAAATGTGATTGTTTGTGCCTGTGTGTGTGTGTGTGTGTGTGTGTGTGTGTGTGTGTGTGTGTGTGTGTGTGTGTGTGTGGCTGTGTGTGTGGCTGTGTGTGTGTGCGTGTGTGTGTGTGTGTGTGTGTGTGTGTGTGTGTGTGTGTGTGTGTGTGTGTGTGCGTGTGTGTGTGTGTGTGTGTGTGTGTGTGTGTGTGTGTGTGTGTGTGTGTGTGTGTGTGTGTGTGTGTGTGTGTGTGTGTGTAGCTGTGTGTGTGGCTGTGTTTGTGGCTGTGTGTGTGTGTGCGTGCTTGGCTTTGTATTTGTGTGGAGGCAGGCCAATGACTTCCATCATTAAAGAGAATTATTGCATAAAAGCTAAATACGGCTAAGATGCTTTGAGGCTTTTTGTTCAGGATTCAATGTAGGGATTGAAGGCAGTGAGGACAGAGAAGAGGTGAAGATCATTTATATTCTGGCAACATTGAGCAGGAAAATGAAGCCTTGTTAACTGTTATTCTCATATTTCCTTGTTTAGCTGGACGCATGGTCATAATTTATGCTTCAGCTACTGAAAGTTCAAGGTTTACGCTGTGGGGGGGAAAACAATCGTTTACTGGCTTAAAGTAATACCTAATGATGGCTGAAAGATAGCCAAAAATATACCTTTTTATTTTCTTTCAGACATGCGAGGACCATATCTTAGGTTGTGACTGTAGTAGTGTACACACTTGCAGAAACACTGAGAAGGGAGTGGGAATGAACATGGGAGAGGGCAGATGTTAAAGTCATCATGCTTTATAAGATACAGCGAGGGGTTGGCTTTAAACAAAAAAAAAATGCATATTTCTCAAAAAGGATCCTTTTCCCTGTAGTCAGAGGCCCTCAGCTGAGGTGAGGCCTCTCAGATCCCAGGTTTGCCTCTTTTTTAAGGCCGTTGTGTCCACATCCACACACATGTTTGCCTTCTTCCAGCTGTAAACCTCCTCAACCCCAGCTTCCCTCCAACCATCTGTGAGGCTCCTCTGAGGTCAAGTCAAGTCAAGTGAGCCTCTATTGTCCCCTGCTAAGAGAAGTTACGCTGAATGTAAACTACAAGAGGGAGCAGTGACCAAAGTCATAAAAGTGGACGTTACGATCCCAGATTTTAATTGGGAGACAATTGCACACACACACACGCACACACGCACACACGCACACACACACACACACACACACACACACACACACACACACACACACACACACACACACACACACAAGGTCAAGTAAAAGTTGGTTCTGTGGGCACTTACTTAAAGGACGTGATTCAAGACTCAAGATTAAAGATTTTTATTCGCCATATGCAACAATTACAGTACAGTGGAATGCTTACTCCCCACTCCCTCCCGCAGTATGCATTTCCTAAAACACTAAACTATAAATACAAATAAAAATACTATAGGATCTCAACATTGTTATTGATCTGGTTTCAAACTGGTATCAGGTTGCTACTGCTAGTTGCGTACCCAAAAAATGCACACAAAAAAGCCAATTTTCCTGACCGCTTGGAGAACATTGTGAAATATGAGATTTTCCTGTGTCTATGACTTTATCAAGCCCAAACCCCTCACACCGCCATACACAGCAAGAACAACTGCAAATTAAATTCCACAAAACCTAAGTGTGCGGTCTCTCGGTTAAACAGTCCTGTTCAAACTCCTGGGGGTTGTTTCATGGCAGACAAAACGCTGCATTTGTTATGGTTAGTTTGGAACCGCCCGCATTCTGAGCTACAAAGACGGGGTCTATATATGAAGCAAAATATGTATGTCTTTGAGAAGTTGAGGGTTTTTTCTTAACAGTAAACAGCAGTAGTCCACATTCTTCAGATAGGGGATACCATTGGAGTGTTTCAGATGGGGGATACAATCGCTGAACCAAATTGCCGCTACACATACTCCCACAGTAAGAGAGCAGATGGAGGAGCAGAGGTTCTTAGAAAGATAACAACACAATAAATAAGGGAACTAGTATATAACACACTCAATATATTGCTCCCTATAGTTGTGTAGCCTTTGCTTCAGGTTGACAAAAAGGGGCTGTGGAATTGCTCTATCATATGTATTGGCTGAGAACAATAAGGTTGAGCTGGATATTTGGCCTTGGAAAAGGAACTACACAACATTTGTTCCGCCTTGTGAACACCTCTGTTCATGGCGAGGCCATCTTGCGTGCATTCCATTCATGTAAATATTGATAGGTCCGCTACACCGGTCATTTCCTGTTCCATGAATGCCTCACAGATCGAGTTGGTCTCCGATCACACCCACAGAAAAAAGGTCTGAGAAAGTTTGTTTAGCGAGACTAAACACACAAAACAAGCAACACGGAAACACTACAATAATTCAGCCAAAGGAAAAAAAAATAAAAATAGATAGACGATATTCGATAGACGTTAATAGACGATAAACATATTAAGTTTGATAAAAAAAAAAAAAGCAAGAGGAGAGGAGAGAACGGAGGTCTTTCCACTTTCCATTCCCAGACCCGAACGCAACAGAGCAATTTCATATTCCCGAGTTATACCAGCGGCTTCTCATGCTGGGTCAGAGCCTTGTAGGGTTTCCGTGTGTGTACCGGCTGCGGTGCCCGCCATCAGTAAACCTCAGGCCGGTGGCTGCTCGGTGGGACCCGCGCTCGTCCACTGCTACCTTTGGCCCGGGACCAAGCCTTAGGAGCTCCCACCACAGACCCCAATGACATAGAGCAGCCCGGCTGCTTCAGAACCAGCACCGCACGCATAGAGAGAGATGGGCAGAGTTGGGGGGGGGGGGGGGGGGGGGGGTTCGGTAATGCAGAATACAATTACTGGATCAAGGCTCAAGGATCAAGAATGCACATTATGCCGGTTTTCCCCCGTTCTTTCTTGTTGTATATTCCCACTACTCAGCAGCAATGTAGTGGATGGCCGTAGGTGTGTATTTGCAACAAGTAAAAGAAAATATTAGGATTAGGTCATTAGATTATAAAAGGACATTACCTTGGCATGAACACATAATTCCCCGTTTCCTGAGTTCTACTGTGTATTTTCTCTATTGACTGAACATCATTTCGGGGGTTAACGGTGGCATGCTGTTTTCTGGAAAGTGATGCCACAATGGACAATATACTTTTGGCTATTTTGGCAGGTTGACACACTAGCAAAGGCCAAGGTAAATGCGTGAGAGTGTCCGACACCAGATGTTCCCGATTCGGGAACGTCCATCTGGGCTTGTCTTAACAAGTCGTCCGACCCTTTTTCCGCTAATCCGAGAGCCCTCCCAGTGTTTTGAACTGTGGCTCTGCTCTCAGCGAATGATGAGGCCAAGGATACAGGATGCAGAGGAATAAGGGGTTGGCTACCACACACACACACACACACACACACACACACACACACACACACACACACACACACACACAGCTGTGTGCCACTGTTCCTTTCTGCGTAGGATGCAGCTGTGCTATTATTATTAACACAGTGGACTTAGTTAAAACAATCGGATGACACTGAGGACAAGCAGCTTTGGTTTGTGTGTGTCCGTTGGACTAGTGGTGTAGACTGTGATGGCGTCATAGTCAGCAGTTATTTTTTTTAATATTGTTGTTTTAGAATTTTATTATGGAGACACTTTCGTGGTTCTCCATCGCGACCCCCCCCCCCCCCCCCCCG
>CM051000.1:8170071-8207571 GCA_027704905.1 Muraenolepis orangiensis | reverse complement strand
TCTTTGTAAATGTAAAATCTGGAGGATTTAGAATCCTTTTTATTGGTCACATACATGTGTATGTATGTACTCACACAGGGAAATGTGTTTCTCTGCATTTAACCCATCCTAGTATTAGGAGCAGTGGGCAGCTGTTGTATATACAGCTGCCCGGGGAGCCACGTAGGGGTCTGGTGCCTTGCTGAAGGGCACCTCGGCACTGCCCAGGTGTTTCGGGGACTTCAACCAGCGACCTTCCGGTTCCCGAGCCAAGTCCTAACAGACTGAGCTACTGCCACCCCATCTGCGGAACCTCTTGGATTATCTAAGAAGATGATCTAATGATCAAAGATGAGTAGATCATCACAGAAGTATCATCACAGTAAGATGTGTGTGTGGGTAAAGAGCAGTGGTTCTCTCTCACTCTTTTATAACACATGTTTGATAGGTTATCTGGCATGAGCATTGTCCTTGATCTATAACATTATGCACATTCTTATAACTGAACGTTTTAAGTTCATCTTCTGGGGGCCCTGAGCAGTACCTTCAAGTACCCCTAATCTGACTAGTTCCCCACATTAAGAAACAATTAAGCTAAGTCTAATTGGGTTCTCAATGGAGCATCTAGCTCGTCATCCAGTACTACTGTAGTGCGTCCAAAGCAACTGACTTTGGCCTGTGACTGTTTAAGCGGTTTCAGGCGCATACTGTAGATGTTTCTCAAAGATGGCATGAAGAATAAACAGTGCATCGTAGTCGAAAATGCAATGTGACATCTATAGCTTAGAGGCTCCGATTCCCCAGGGTGAGGCAGAAAAGGGGGAAATACACAACAGTTTGCATTACATAAACAGTATTACGGAGATCACAGAACAGCTTTTGGGAAACTGCAATACAAACATGCATAACTCTCTTTCGAGTTGACACAGGAACCGTCCTGGATTCTATCGCTCTTCCCCGCAGTAGCAACTGCTAGTTGAATGTGAACGTGTCCGTCCATTTAGAACTGTCTCCACCAACAACAACAACAACAACTTGTGCTATAATCCCCACACATCTTCATTCATTTAAAACAATTTGGTTTTGGATTCAGAACTTGGAAAGCCCCCAGACCTTCATTCATAAAACAATTATTTGTGGTGTCTTCAACACAACACAAGAGGAAACAACATAACCTGCTGTTTTGTTGCACAATAGCTGAATTAATTACCAATGAAATATATGAATATTGACTTACTTCCTTTATATTCGGTGGTGCCTGCCTCTCTTGTGTTTTGTTACTTTAGCTATTCAGGGACCATAAACTCATCTGCCTCCTTGGACCTTGCACAGGCTTTCTGTGTTGCCATTGGATCCAAAGGTGGGGGTCCAAAGAAATGAGAAGTACCTCATGAGAGGGATATCATCTTCACATGAACTGTGGACACAAGCCAATATCAATGGGTTCCAGAAGTCAAATTTTGGGGAGAGCAAAGTTTCCTATTTTGCATTTAAAATTTCCCAAACTTCGCTGTTGTGAATTATTAAAATAGGTTAGGCCTGTCACGCTAGACAAGTGGTGGAGTCAGGTCAAGTCCATTTTATTTGTAAAGCCCTTAATCACAGTTTCAGTCTCAAATGATCTATGGCTCTACAAAGAGCCTCTTTGCAGTAGGTGATATTGTCCTAAATAATCATCAAGTCAAGTCAAGTCAAGTCAAGTTTATTGTCACTTCACAGTTTACAGTTTAGTATAAAGCAGTGATGTGAAAATCTTGTGTGCAATACCCGACGACAGACAGCAGTTATCAAATAAGATAAAAATAGATAAAAATAGAATAAAAATAGAATAAAAATAGAATAAAGAATATAAAATAAAAATAAAAAATGCAATTTATAAAATGCAAAAATCAGCACAGAAAAGAGCAATATGTATATATAAATCAATGTAATAAAATATACATTGTTATATGTTATACGCCCTTGTTCAGCAGCCTGATGGCCTGACTGTGGAAGCTATCTCTAAGCCTATTTGTACGACACTTGATACTGCGGTATCGCCTGCCTGACGGTAATAGTGAGTACAGTTCGTGGCTGGGGTGGGGTGGGCAATGTCTTTTATAATTTGTTTGGCCATGGCCACGCACCGCTGGTTGTAAATGTCCAGGAGGGAGGGGAGCTCACCTCCAACGATATACTGGGCCGTCCGCACCACCCTTTGGAGCGCTCTGCGCTCGAGTGCAGTGCAGTTCCCGTACCAGGCGGTGATACACCCTGTAAGAACACTCTCGATGGTGCCGTTGTAGAATGTTCTCAGGATGCGGGGGCCCATGCTGAATTTCTTCAGACGCCTGAGAAAATACAGGCGTTGTTGGGCCCTTTTCACCACGTGTGTGGTGTGCGTGGACCATGTGAGGTCCTCGGAGATGTGCACGCCGAGGAACTTGAAGCTGCTGACCCTCTCTACTGCAACGCCGTCGATGGAGATAGGGCTGTGCTCTCCCCTCTGCCTCCTGAAGTCCACGATCAGCTCCTTGGTCTTCTTGACGTTGAGGGCGAGGCTGTTCTCCTGGCACCACTGCTCCAGCGATCCGACCTCCTCCCTGTAGGCTGTCTCGTCGTCGCTGGCGATCAGGCCCATCACTGTCGTGTCGTCAGCAAACTTGACGATGACGTTGGAGCTGTGCATAGCCATGCAGTCGTGGGTGTAGAGGGAGTAGAGGAGAGGGCTCAGCACGCATCCCTGGGGGGCTCCCGTGTTGAGGGTCAGTGGCTCTGATGTGGTGCTGCCCATCCTCACCACCTGGCGGCGGTCCGACAGGAGGTCCAGTATCCAGCTGCACATGGATGGGGGTACGCCTAGACCTCTCAGCTTGGTGTCGAGCTTGGCAGGAACTATTGTGTTGAATGCTGAGCTGTAGTCCACAAACAGCATTCGCACATAACAGTTCTTCCCCTCCAGGTGGGAAAGGGCAGTGTGGAGGGCCATGGCAATTGCGTCGTCCGTGGATCTATTTTGACGATATGCAAATTGCCATGGGTCCAGCGTGGTAGGTAACACGGAGCAAATAAAGTCCTTGACCAACCTCTCGAAGCATTTGCTAACGATCGAGGTGAGGGCCACAGGTCTGTAGTCATTCAGGCATGTTACCTTGGTTTGTTTAGGGACAGGCACGATGGTGGATATCTTGAAGACCGCGGGGACAACAGCCTGGGACAGGGAGAGGTTGAAGATGTCTGCAAAGACTCCTGCCAACTGGTCTGCGCATGCTCTGAGGACGCGGCCCGGGATGTCGTCGGGGCCTGCCGCCTTACGGATGTTCAGCCGCTTAAAGGTGCGGCGCACATCCGCCTCCGAGATGCGCAGCTGGCTGGTCTCCTCAGTCGGTGCTGGCTTCGGCGGGCTGCCGTTTACGTCGAACCGAGCAAAAAATGTATTTAGCTCTCCTGGGAGGGAGGTAGAGGAGTTCTCTACACAACAACTGGGATATATCCGAACCGACTTGGTCGGAACAACGTCATCTATGCACTTCTTGATGAACCCGGTGACCGACGACGCGTACTCGTTGATGTTATTGTCCGAGGCAACGCGGAACATGTCGCGGAACGCGGAACAAGTCACAAGTCAATATTTCTGTTACAAACAGCAATCAACAGTGAAATGGGTTAACCAGGCAGATATTAGAAGGAGTGTGTGTGTGTGTGTGAGTCACTAACTTTTCCAGATCTCTGGAAGAGGACTGTGTAGGTTGAGTCCTGCCAGTAGCAACAGCGGGACGTAGACTAATGTGGAAAGTGAAGCCACACACCACAAGAGGAATGACAATGGAACATCACATCGCTCTCTCACAACCAGGCCAAGGGGCAAAGCCTTTTCTTTCAACACTCAACACTCATCTTGTCTTAAAAAGGCGCCGCTACCCAATATGCCAATACACGTAATACACATTAGAAATTTGATTCTCAAACGTAGGTACTATATTGGGATCTCAGTCACGGTCGGAGCCCTACAAAGCCTTGTGCTTCAGCAGGGCATGTCAGCCCGGTTCAAGCCACATCCTAATGAAAATAATTCAAAACAGGAGACTGGAGAACCTGGCACCTTGGCGGGTTGTCCGGCTGCCAGACGCGCGCAGTTTCCCGATCGCTCAACCGCAATGTTGACTTCCTACCCGAACGTCAGCCCGTTAGCTTAGGTAATGAATACGGACATCGCTCAAGCGTCACACCATCAGCTAACTTGACGCATAAACTGTTTGTGTTACCTTGGTTTTTCAGTGGCTATTGCACTGATGCAGCATCTGCTCCTGACTCCTGTACTACGACAACTACTACTTATATTACTACTACTACTAGCTTATTAGTTACAGACACTGGTATAGTATAGTATAGTATAGTATATATACTCAGAGTGCGATACATGTCATTAAGAAGAAGGTAGGGAGTGTCGTGCTCAAGGATGCTCAAAACTCAAAGTGGATAGAGGGGAGGAGATTTGAAGGGAGATATGGTATCTATTAGGGTGCTATTGCTAAACCAGTGAGCGATCGACCAAGCGATCGAACTCTAGACATGGACAATTCTCAGTCAACTTAGTGTTGACCGATAAGAGTAAATACCCAACCGTCATTCAGGAGCCATCACGTGCCATTTCGCTGGTTGGTTTAAAGGCTGTGTTTGTGTGATGTAGATCTGCGTTGAAGCAATGCCCCGGCCGGCAGCGCCGGTGGAGGCGCTGAGGGGTCCTCGCTCGCTACAGGCCTGGCCTGGTGGGGAGCACACGGCGCTGAGGTCCAAAACAATCCCTCACCTCCGTCACGTCATCAGGGTGGCGGAACACGTACTCCTGTTTCAGCGCCTTTGCATTCACACTCCTTTTTCAGACAGATGGAAAAAACTGCACTGGAGGAAAAAGTTCCCCCCCCCCCCCCCCCCCCCCCCGCCCAATTCTCCCTCTCTTGGTTCGCAATGGAAACACAAACACTCTATCATTTTCTGGGTGTAATTATTAGGTTTCAACAAGCTTGTAGATAATTATCTGCCGCAGGTTGGTGACTGGGGTGCCAAGTTCCCCCTCTTAAATATATACGTTAATATTGTTAAAGACCCTCTTAAGTGACAAGTCATCAAGGGATGAAGTTACAGCCATTGGTCGGGGAGGTAGCAGGCCGAGTGTCCTTAGTGGGCTTAGAAAAAGGTACTGTTCTGTTATCCCTAAGTCCAGCTGCTACTGTTAGCACTGAGGTTGGAAACCTGATTATTTTTGTTCCATATTTGGCAGCACGTTTGCTTTGGAAAAGACCGATTATTTTCCCCCCCTCGAGTTCCTCCTCGCGTGCACTATGTCATTGGGGGCAAGGCACCACGGTCTGAAGTAAACGATGTAATGAGATGGCAGTTACGATGTTATGTTGAGTGCATTGCATTGTATCGAAATAAAACCTTGAAACCTTGAAAGACAAAGATGAATTATCATGAACTAATTCATATTTTACCAGTATTAGAGCATATTACCTGCAAATTATTGTTACAAGCGGGTTGTGTTTGTTTTTACATTACATTACAGTCGTTTAGCAGACGCTTTTATCCAAAGCGACTTACAATAGTGTGTTTCAACAAAGGAAGGTAAGGGAACAACTCGTCACCAGAAGTCAAAAGTGCATTTCATTTCTAACAAGTCTTCAAGAACTGAACCAGTGTTACAATAAGTTCAGGTTTTTATTTTCTGACATCCTCAGGTTGTATGAAGTACATGGACCACACAGTAAATATAGAACGTCTGGTCTGGGCACCTCAATGTAGATAAATACACACAGAGGACAATCTCTCACACACGATCAATCCTGCACCAATAAACACAATGGACGTCACGGACGTGATTCATTTTCCTGAAATCCTTAACATGCGGGATAAGACACTTTCAAGTGGCAAAATAGCCCTGTATCGTCCAAAAAGGAAACAGCATGGTGCCCCATGGCTAGACAGACGGCCTGTGTCCAGGAATGACACGTCTGGGGTTGGAAATCTCCACTAAAGACTGTGAGAAATGTTTTTGCACCAGGCCTCCTACTGTTGTGTGGGCCGTGGTCCAAGAGCACGTCTCCAGGTCTCTGTGTGTGTCTCCCAGTCCCAGCGCTCGCCCAGCGGCCTTCTGCTGTCAGCCAGCTGTTAACATGGCCCATATCCCAGCCTCCGGTTCAATCACACACTGTCTGAGCACCTGTACACCTCAGGGACAAGAGAGAGTTGTTAGAAATCTGGTGTGGGATCATAAAATGATATGTGGTTGAATAGCATTTCATAGGTTTTTCAATGTTTTGCACACAATTATACGTGATTTGTTATTTTTGGTGAAACAGTGCATTGTGAGATACATTGTTTGGAGGAATTTTTTAGGACATGGACTCAATCCATCTCTTGGAATAATGGAGCAGGTCAGTGGAGCAGAACTTAATGCACTGGGAAAGTGAAAGTTTTTGCAGTGATTCAGCCGTTCATCTTGGCAAATATGTCTACGAGTTACCTTCTGGGGCTGCAGGTTTATGCGCACATCTCCCGGGCTTTCAAAAAGCCAAAGCAAGCATTCACATTTTTGATGTGGCCCAGAACTAAAGCACAGTATGTGAAATAATAATTATTGTTTTTGTTAAGCCTATGAAATAATATCAAAAGGAAACTGTCCACGACGAATACCTTTCACTTGGCTTGTGTGGTAGCACGTATGGTTTCAGGTGGCTGGCACCAAAGAGATCGCCCGGACTGCATTGGAATTGGAAGCTCAGGTCTCTCCAAGGTTCAATAGCATTCCAGGGAGGTCCACGATAAGCCCGCTCCAGTTATCATAATGCTGATGGGAACCCTCTGGCTTCCACAGGAGCTGTGGGGGCACTGGACAGGAGCAACACTGATTGAAGAAAGAAGGGCAGACTTATCTTGGGATTTGACCCTAGAGACAGCATTATCTCTGAGGTGAAAAGACCTCCAGACCACACAGACAGCCTGAACACCACTGGCAGCTACTTTCAGTTTGCTGTTTTTTTCAAATACTTTCCAAGAGATGGGGGTGTAAGTAGCAAGAAACCAATTCACCATTACATTACTCCTTGATTCAGGCTACAATATAAAAATGTAAGTTGAGTTAACCATCCAGACAGATTCTGGTTGAGTATTGAACTTACAGTTCCCCATTCCCCCACCAATGCTAACAAGACGTTTGACGCCCTTCATCTTGGCCCCAAATGAAAACCACATACATGTATTTACTACAACTCCTACTACTACTACTACCACTTATATACAGCTTACACTGATACTATACAACTAATATTACTACTACAACTGCAACCACTACTACCACCACTAAAACATGGTTTCAAAGAGACAACCATTGTGCCATTACCCCCAAAAGACCAAGGAAACAAGCCTCAGTGATTATCTTCCAGTGGCTTTAACACCCATAGCCACGAAGTGCCTGGAGAAACTTGTAATGTTGCATTTGTCTATCCCTGAGTCCCTAGACCCACTCCAGTTTGCATACTGGAGTTTGCACAGGTCTGTAGACAACGCCATTTCCCTGGCACTAAACAAGGCCCTGGAGCACCAAGACAGGAGGGACACCTACGTCAGACTGCTGTTCACTGACTACAGCTCGGCGTTCAACACCATCGTTCCCTCCAAGCTGGTCCTGAAACTGAGGGACCTAGGTCTGTCTGGGCGTCCCCATCTGTAACTGGATTATGGACTTCCTGACGGGCAGGCCTCAAGTGGTGAAGATTGGGAACAACATCTCATCCACTCTGGTCCTCAACACCGGAGCACCCCAAGGCTGCTGCCTCAGTCCCCGGCTGTACTCGCTGTACACACATGACTGTACTGCCAAACACAATAATCGGTTTATCAAGATGGCAGACGACCCTACAGTCATCGGCCTGATAAGCGAGGGCGATGAAACGGAGTATAGAGATGAGGTAGTCCGGCTGACGCGATGGTGCAAGGACAACAGCCTCACACTGAATGTCAAGGAGCTCATCGTGGACTTCAGGAGCCACCGGGGCACCCACTCCACCATCAGCCTGGACGGGACACCGGTGGAAGTCGTCAACTGCTTCCATTTCCTTCGGCTAAAGATTTCCGACGACCTGGCGTGGAGATCATGCTGAAGAAGGCACACCAGCGCCTCTATGCCCTGTGGTGCCTCAGGAAAAGGGGAATAGGTCAACAGTGGCTCGTGAACTTCTACCGTAGCACTGTAGAGATCGTCTTGGCGTCACTGTGTGGTACGGCAACACCACTGCACAGGACAAGAAATCCATCCAGAGGTTCTTGAGGACGGCAGAGAAGATCATCGGATGTGCACTTCCATGCATTGAGGAGATCTGTAGGACCAGATATCGGAAGAAGGCCATGTCCATCATAAAGGCCCCCTGGGCACCATCTCCTCTTCCCCTTACCGTCCGGTAGCCCGTTCCACAGCATCCATAAAGGACTACCAGGTTTAAGGATAGTTTTTATCCACAGGCAGTGCACCTACTGAACTGCAAGGAGTGCTGCCACTTTCATAACATTGTCATTAACATTACACTATCATAACATTGTCATTAACATTACACTTTCATAACATTGTCATTAACATTACACTATCATACTTCGCTGGACTTTCCTCGAAACATGTAAATATCCTCTGTCACTATATTGGTCTTTTTATGTTCATTTTTATGAACATGAAGTATTTTTTTTTAATTCATACTGCGGGAGCAAAATGGGGAGTAAGCATTCCATTGTACTTGCAATTGCAAGTTGCAATTGGCCAATAAAACATCTTGTATCTTTTATTGTACTATAATATATTGCCCATACTGCTACTATACTACTACTACTACTACTACTACTGCTACTACTACTGCTGCAACTACAACTATGACTTCTGCAACTACTACTACCACTAATATACTACTTCCACTGAAACTATACTTCTACTATTACTACTACAACTGCAACAACTACTACTACCACAAATATACTACTTCTACTCCTATACTACTACTTCTACTACTACTACCACTAATATACTACTACTGCTACTACTACCACTACTACTTCTACTACTACAACTATGACTAATGCAACTACTACTACCACAAATATACTACTTCTACTTCTACTATTACTACTACCATTATACTGCTGCTACTACTACTGCTGCTAAAATGCTACTATTGCTATACTGCTTCTAACTACAACTATTACTACTATGACACTACTATACTACACTACTACACTACACTACTAGACTACTACTACTACTACTACTACTACTACATATTCAACAGTGGAGTCTGCGTAGGACATATTCAGAAAAAAATAAACAGCCAGTCTGACTCGTGTTTACTCAACAAAAACAGCCCATTGCCCATGTTTAAAATGTCGAACCACTATTCATCTTTGTTTGTTGCCTTAAAATGAGTCAGACAGTCTGTGAATCTCTGGAATCTCCAATAGATAGTAAAAGGTTTATTAGTTGAATGGCCTTCTCCACTGGTGACCTCATTATGAAACACAAGCAGGAGACAGTAGTATATTATGGTAACTTGACAATGGCCTATGAGGCCCTTTAACATTAGCAGCCATTAGCAATTGTCTTCTGTAATATCTCCATTTGGCCAAAGCCAAACTGTTTTTCCAATGTTTTCCTCTACTTAAGTCGACTGCTTTAAACAAACGACTCGTAACTGCTCCCACATGAGAAGCTTTTATGCTGCTCTCGTTGAGTGAATGTGTGTGTGTGTGTGTGTGCGTGTGTGCGTGCGTGTGTGTGTGTGTGTGTGTGTGTGTGTGTGTGTGTGTGTGTGTGTGTGTGTGTGTGTGTGTGTGTGTGTGTGTGTGTGTGTGTGTGTGTGTGTGTGTGTGTGTGTGTGTGTGTGTGTGTGTGTGTGTGTGTGTGTGTGTGTGTGCGGAGGAGACTTAAAGCATATGATGATTGGAAGTCCAGGGAACTTCCAGTCCTAACCATCTTTAACTATAAATAAATACTAGACGTTATGATACAGGGACGGGTGGAGGGAACAGATCTATAGAATATTCATTTTGAAGAATTTCCGTCTTCCTCTCTCCCGTGAGTTAAGGTCTGTGGGGACGAGGAGGTGGGCTTGGTTGATGGGGGTGCGAGTGACAAGAGATGTTTTTCAGGTCTTCTCCCTCTTTCCCAGTGGAAAAATCCATAAATATGCCCAACCAGCGGCAGTAGCGTGGCGTGGTGAAAATTTTAGGGGAAGCCAGTTTTTTTTGGGTCAATAACGTAACCAGTTGAGTGATTACAGCGCCCGGTATCATTTTACACAGTTGTATCATACAGATGCAGGACTTGCACACGCCTGTTATCTAACCGACAGGTCCGCACGCACTCTCCAGCCAAAACTCTCTCGTCTTATTAATTTAAGCATTCCCCCCCCCCCCCCCCCAAATGCATAACCAGCCGCTCAATGCGCAGTGCAGATTCGGTAATGAATAAAAAAGCTTCAATTTCACAGCACAATCTATGTGATTTTTTGATTTACCGTGCCTCTCAATTGCCCGTGACAGGTTGGCAAGGTCGATGAATCCTGAAGTTGCCCAAGGATTGTTCAGGGAGCACGAATCCTTGTCAAAAAGAAGACATGGCCAGCAAAATAGACGCTGAAGTTCAGCGCTTCCAGTTAGCCACTCCGTGCGGACATAATTGTCCTCATTGAACGTCCGATTCGCTCCCTTTTTCCTCTGTGCACACAGCTCGAGTGTGGGCATGGGCCTGTCATCTGATTTAATTTTTAGTTGCTGCTGTAGCGGAAGTTTAGTAAAGTTGTTTTTTATTAAGTACGCCAAATCTCCACCCTCCATAATGCTTAATACTATCAAACGGCGAGGATGACAGTTACAGTACTACGTACTGATGTTGATGTGATTTGATTGGATTTGTGAGTCAAGGGATTCCCTTCAAATCGATCCAATGGGATCAAGGGATCCCATTCCCTTGAAGGGAGGCCAGCCGTCTCTGGCCTCCCTTGGCATGGCCCTGACCAATCACAGGTTGGCAGGGGGACATGACGTGCCTCATCTGATTGGTCAATCCGGGACAATCCCCCATTTTTTTTTTCACCAAGGGAAGCTCATTCGGCTGGCCTCCTCTATTTCACCATAATATCTAGGGGGCGCTGTTGTTTCACTCTTTGTAAAATACTCAATGAGAATGGGGGAGAGACGGTCCGGCAGCAACACACAGGCTGTGTGTTGCTGCCGGACCGTCTCTCCTACATTTTTTAAATTAAAATAAAAAAAATTCGGTAATTCTCCTTTGCTGTGTGACACAGCAAAGGAGAATTACCGAATTTTTAAAAAAAATTATAATTTTAAAATGTATTAAAATTATAACTACAATCCGAAAAAACAGGGGAAGCCTGGCTTCCCTTGGCCTCCGGGAGAAAACGCCACTGACCAGCGGGTAAAATTACAGGACGAATGTGAGTTTCTCGGAAAGTAAAGGGTCACTCTTTACACTCGCTCTAAAATGCTAAAGAATGAGTGGGAAAGCGTAGTGACTCATAGTGGTGGTACGTTCTAGCTCTGTGTGCTCTGTGATGGTATGGACTGTGTCTACTTACTGTCTGTCACACTGATTAGGCGTCTGTGTATACAGAAAACACACACTTTTTAAAAGGACTCATTATTTCCTCATTTCCTCTCTGGCACACACACACACACACACACACACACACACACACACATACACAAACACACATACACACACATTCAAAGCTGGATTTAAATGGAGGTCCCATGGGAAACCAATTAGGGCGACTCAGTAGTGGTTGTTACTTGTTACCACCTGAGAGGATCAACCTTCAGGAGCAAACCACCGTGTTAGACCTGCGGCTGCACTTAGCTAGGCCATTCACAAGCTAAGTGATGGGTGGTGGTTGTGATGTGGTGTATTTGGGGTGGTGGTGATGGGGACAGTAGGGTGGTGGTGGTGATGGGGACAGTAGGGTGGTGGTGGTGATGGGGACAGTAGGGTGGTGGTGATGGGGACAGTAGGGTGGTGGTGATGGGGACAGTAGGGTGGTGGTGATGGGGACAGTAGGGTGGTGGTGATGGGGACAGTAGGGTGGTGGTGGTGATGGGGACAGTAGGGTGGTGGTGGTGATGGGGACAGTAGGGTGGTGGTGATGGGGACAGTAGGGTGGTGGTGATGGGGACAGTAGGGTGGTGGTGGTGATGGGGACAGTAGGGTGGTGGTGATGGGGACAGTAGGGTGGTGGTGGTGATGGGGACAGTAGGGTGGTGGTGATGGGGACAGTAGGGTGGTGGTGGTGGGGACAGTAGGGTGGTGGTGATGGGGACAGTAGGGTGGTGGTGATGGGGTCAGTAGGGTGGTGGTGATGGGGACAGTAGGGTGGTGGTGGTGATGGGGACAGTAGGGTGGTGGTGGTGATGGGGACAGTAGGGTGGTGGTGATGGGGACAGTAGGGTGGTGGTGATGGGGACAGTAGGGTGGTGGTGGTGATGGGGACAGTAGGGTGGTGGTGGTGATGGGGACAGTAGGGTGGTGGTGATGGGGACAGTAGGGTGGTGGTGATGGGGACAGTAGGGTGGTGGTGATGGGGACAGTAGGGTGGTGGTGGTGATGGGGACAGTAGGGTGGTGGTGATGGGGACAGTAGGGTGGTGGTGATGGGGACAGTAGGGTGGTGGTGATACAGTAGGGTGGTGGTGATGGGGACAGTAGGGTGGTGGTGATGGGGACAGTAGGGTGGTGGTGGTGATGGGGACAGTAGGGTGGTGGTGATGGGGACAGTGGGGTGGTGGTGATGGGGACAGTGGGGTGGTGGTGAACAGTGGGGTGGTGGTGAAACAGTAGGGTGGTGGTGATGGGGACAGTATGGTGGGGGTAAGACAGTAGGGTGGTGGTGATGGGGACAGTGTGGTGGGGGTAAGACAGTAGGGTGGTGGTGATGGGGACAGTGTGGTGGGGGTAAGACAGTAGGGTGGTGGTGATGGGGACAGTGTGGTGGGGGTAAGACAGTAGGGTGGTGGTGATGGGGACAGTATGGTGGGGGTAAGACAGTAGGGTGGTGGTGATGGGGACAGTGTGGTGGGGGTAAGACAGTAGGGTGGTGGTGATGGGGACAGTGTGGTGGGGGTAAGACAGTAGGGTGGTGGTGATGGGGACAGTGTGGTGGGGGTAAGACAGTAGGGTGGTGGTGATGGGGACAGTGTGGTGGGGTAAGACAGTAGGGTGGTGGTGATGGGGACAGTGTGGTGGGGGTAAGACAGTAGGGTGGTGGTGATGGGGACAGTAGGGTGATGGGGACAGTAGGGTGATGGGGACAGTAGGGTGGTTATGGGACAGCAGGGTGGTTATGGGACAGTAAGGTGGTGGTTGTGTGACAGCAGGGTGGTGAGACACTAGGGTGGTGGTGAGACAACAGGGTGGTGGGCCAGGTGGTGTGACAGTGGTAGGAGAGTTAGGTTTCTTTGATGAGGACACGTTTTTAGAAAGAGAGCCAAACCAGGCTGATATGTGAAGGTACAGGAGTCAGGAGGAGCAAGGGAGCCAAACCAGGCTGATATGTGAAGGTGCAGGAGTCAGGAGGAGCAAGGGAGCCAAACCAGGCTGATATGTGAAGGTACAGGAGTCAGACCAGTGTAGTCTGGTCTCTCATGAGTCATTTGCCTAGTAGATAGAGGAAGTGGTTTGTATGCAGACTGCGGCTGGCTGGAACACTTGGGAAGAGGAAATCTGAGCCTGACAGCTTTAAAAGTTCCACTAGAGTAACAACTTTTATGAAGAGGTGGGGGTGGTGGGGTTCTACTGGAAGCTAAAGTGGTTGATCGGGACTAGCTTAGACAGCAGGGACTGTGATGGGAGGGGAAGTTCTCAGTAGAATTAAAGTAGTTGAGACGATGATGTCATTGTGTGTGCGTGCTTGTGTGCGCGTGTGTGCGTGTGTGTTGATGGGTAGTGTGTTTTAGACACATGAGTGCCTCTTGTGGATGGGTGTACAAAACAAAACAAAACAATTAAAAATCTCCTTGAAATAAATTCTAAATGTTTTACACTAAGAGGATGTGTGGGGTTGTGGTCAGGGGTTATGGTCATTGTGGAAATAAATAGTATGAGCACATCGTGCTCCTTGAGTTTACAAAATTACTTTGGTGAGAGTGAAACACTGCCTGCTACTGGCAACAGAAAAGACCGACAATATCTTAAAAGAGAGATGGCTATAAGCGATTATAGATGGTGTAGTAAAAAGGTCAAGTATATTAGTGTCATTACAGTTACTGCACTGTTATGCACTGTACAAGATACAATACAAGATATTTGTATAGGCCATTTGTAACGAGTACATTGGAACGCTTACTCCCCATTCCCTCCCGCAGTTTACATCTCCAAAACAATGCCATAAAAATAAAAATAATATATGCAATAAAAATAAACCAAAAAAGAGCAGCAAAGTGACTGTTCAATTATATTTACACGTGTTGAATGTACATCTTTAAAAGCATTTAAAGTGCCAGTAGTGCAGCAGTATCATGAATACAGTGCAGTACAGAGCAGTAACTGTGATGAGTCCAGAAAGTCCAGCAAAGTATGACAGTGTAATGTTAATGACAATGTTATGAAAGTAAACTGTATTCATGATGCTGCTGCACTACTGGCGCTCTAAATGCTTTTAAATATTTTTGCACAATTCAAAACATGTAAATATCATCCGTCAGTCACTTTATTGTTATTTGTATGTTCATTTTTTTATGTGTATAGTATTTTTATAGTATTGTTTTAGAAATTCTTACTGCAGGAGGGAATGGGGAGTAAGCATTCCATTGTACTTGTTGCAAATGGGCAATACAAATATTGTCTATTTTGTATCTTGTATCATGTGTATAAGTATTACAATATAATGGATGCCAATATTGAATCCTTGGTTTAATTCGCATTGAAAAAGCACCTTGATATTGTGCTGATATTACCATCTCATAATGTGTTGTCATGGCTTGATGAGATGCCTTATTGATTTGAGCAGGCTTTATCTCCCTGTTATCAAGTATCCACTATTGTCAACGAAAAACAAGTATAACAACATTTTCTGATTAAAATTGCCTTAGTAAATGAATGAAATGTACTTTTGTTAATCTTAAGGGATGGCCCCACAGGATGACATAAAGATAAAGTAAAATAAATAAATAAATACACAAAATATATCGTTCTGAATTCATTTTGACTGCAGCGATAAAGATTAGGATACATATTTATCTTCATCTGATCTATATCTGACATACTAAACAAACACAAATAGAACGGCCACAGAATAGAGATATTTAACATTGCCTAGCCACCCATATATGAGCATTATATAGTGTTATCAGCGCCACCTGTGTGTCCCACGATGAAGACGCCAATCTTACAATTATATGTAGTGATGTACTTCAGCCACTAGAGGGCAGCAAAATACAACACATCTATCGTGTAAATTAATAGTATTTGCCATCGCAAGGAAATCGGATTGCGATTGAACCCCATGGATTGAACTGTCACTGTTTCAAACTGTATTTCAGACAATGTTTAGCGTTGAACACTACATTTTACAGAAGTGCAGTTAAGTTGACGTACTTTTTTTTTTTTACCTCACCATCGGAGTAGACTTTTTATACGCTTTCTCAGTAAGTACGTTCTTCAAGTCTCATTTGTCTTCGTTTCGACATACACATGTCAACTTCCAGTAGGCCTATTCTAAAGAGCTAGGGTCACGTTATAAGGCCTTTACCGTTGGACCTAAATACAATCTATAGGGTAGGCTGCGTGTGGTGTCCAGTGGAATAAAACAATAAAAATAGTAAGCACATTGAAATCAGATCAGAATGTGCAGGCTTCACTTGGCATTATGACGGGGTTTTTTTGAAGGCAACTGTTTTGAACGCAAAGCATATTGATGCCTGCAGGAAACGGTGCTATTGCAAACAGGAAACACTGAAAGTATAAACACAGATGATACTTCCTATAGGAAGAGACATGGGAAAGGAGGGGACTGACCACAGAGTCAGGCCGCAGTTTAACCACAATGTAGAAACAGAGGCTCTGCCCACATTCAAAACAATGCACAATACCATGATCTCTCCTGTTGCCCTCTGCTCTATTTCCCTTTACACACATGCACACACACACACACACACACACACACACACACACCCCACACACACACACACACACGCACACACACACACACACACCACACACACACACACACACACACACACACACACACACACCACACACACACACACACACACACACCACACACATATAGACCCATAAATGCATACATATACAATAACATATAGTAGCAAAAACGAATTCCAAATTAGTTTATTTTTGCTTTAGACGGACTATCTGATGTATCCTGGCAATGCTTACAATTGCGAGGAGGCTAGAATCAAGAGAAGAATGAAACATATGTGAACCGAAGAACAGCTATCGTATACTGTATCGGATATGTCTTGTCTGCATTCTGCATACATTATCTTTCTGTCGAGAACTCAATTTAATAAGTTAAACTTGCACTTTTGACTCACCTCAGGGAGAAGTGGAGGAGAAAGTGTCAGTGAGATGGGGAGAAGAGTTCTAAGGAGGATAACAGAGATGAAGAAGTGTGGATGACAGACAGAAAGGCTGGAGCAAGAGGATAGGTGTGGGGTACAGGAGGAAGAGGAGAGGTGGTGGGTACAGGAGGAAGAGGAGAGGTGGTGGGTACAGGAGGAAGAGGAGAGGTGGTGGGTACAGGAGGAAGAGGAGAGGTGTGGGGTACAGGAGGAAGAGGAGAGGTGGTGGGTACAGGAGGAAGAGGAGAGGTGGTGGGTACAGGAGGAAGAGGAGAGGTGGTGGGTACAGGAGGAAGAGGAGAGGTGGTGGGTACAGGAGGTAGAGGAGAGGTGGTGGGTACAGGAGGAAGAGGAGAGATGGTGGGTACAGGAGCAAGAGGAGAGGTGTGGGGTACAGGAGGAAGAGGAGAGGTGTGGGGTACAGGAGGAAGAGGAGAGGTGGTGGGTACAGGAGGAAGAGGAGAGGTGGTGGGTACAGGAGGAAGAGGAGAGGTGGTGGGTACAGGAGGAAGAGGAGATGTGGTGGGTACAGGAGGAAGAGGAGAGGTGGTGGGTACAGGAGGACGAGGAGAGGTGGTGGCTACAGGAGGAAGATGAGAGGTGGTGGGTACAGGAGGAAGAGGAGAGCTGGTGGGTACAGGAGGAAGAGGAGAGGTGTGGGGTACAGGAGGAAGAGGAGAGGTGGTGGGTACCGATTCCTTGGATCATGGAACAAGCCACACAACTTCAACTCACATCAGAGTAATGTTTTACCAAGCCAATCTGAAGGAGCTTGGGCTTGAGATGAACTCTGAAGAAACCTCACTACATTCAATACAAATTGCTTTATTTATTATTAATCAAATAACAACCAAGGGCTAAAGCTATTTGTTATATTTCTTCACTGTTTTTGCTAAGGAGGCTTGGTGTCTGCAGGACGATGCTGCACATGAGAAGGTGTCCTCTTCTTGGCGCTCCTGTGCGGGCAGCAGCAGCAGCAGCAGGACGCCAACAGGATGGACCAACTGCTGGACGCTGCTTTCTCATCCGCGTCATGACACTCTGATCAGGTAGAGGAAGCAGGAGACTCACTCCTCTGATCAGGTAGAGGAAGCAGGAGACTCACTCTGATCAGGTAGAGGAAGCAGGAGACTCACTCTGATCAGGTAGAGGAAGCAGGAGACTCACTCCTCTGATCAGGTAGAGGAAGCAGGAGACTCACTCCTCTGGTCAGGTAGAGGAAGCAGGAGACTCACTCCTCTGGTCAGGTAGAGGAAGCAGGAGACTCACTCCTCTGGTCAGGTAGAGGAAGCAGGAGACTCACTCCTCTGGTCAGGTAGAGGAAGCAGGAGACTCACTCCTCTGATCAGGTAGAGGAAGCAGGAGACTCACTCCTGATCAGGTAGAGGAAGCAGGAGACTCACTCCTCTGGTCAGGTAGAGGAAGCAGGAGACTCACTCCTCTGGTCAGGTAGAGGAAGCAGGAGACTCACTCCTCTGGTCAGGTAGAGGAAGCAGGAGACTCACTCCTCTGGTCAGGTAGAGGAAGCAGGAGACTCACTCTGGTCAGGTAGAGGAAGCAGGAGACTCACTCTGGTCAGGTAGAGGAAGCAGGAGACTCACTCTGGTCAGGTAGAGGAAGCAGGAGACTCACTCCTGGTCAGGTAGAGGAAGCAGGAGACTCACTCTGGTCAGGTAGAGGAAGCAGGAGACTCACTCCTCTGATCCGGTAGAGGAAGCAGGAGACTCACTCCTCTGGTCAGGTAGAGGAAGCAGGAGACTCACTCTGGTCAGGTAGAGGAAGCAGGAGAGATGGTAGCTACAGGAGGAAGAGGAGAGGTGTGGGGTACAGGAGGAAGAGGAGAGATGGTGGGTACAGGAGGAAGAGGAGAGGTGGTGGCTACAGGAGGAAGAGGAGAGGTGTGGGGTACAGGAGGAAGAGGAGAGGTGGTGGCTACAGGAGGAAGAGGAGAGGTGGTGGGTACAGGAAGAAGAGGAGAGGTGGTGGGTACAGGAGGAAGATGAGAGGTATTGGGTACAGGAGGAAGAGGAGAGATGATGGGTACAGGAGGAGGAGGAGAGGCGGTAGCTACAGGAGGAAGAGGAGAGGTGTTGGGTACAGGAGGAAGAGGAGAGGTTTATTTTCTGTATAGTATATTATCTTATAGTCACATTAGATAATAATTTATCTGCATCTCCATCCATTTATTGAACTATTTTTGCTCCCTATTCCTCTAGAATCATCTATAATATATAATTTAATTGTGTATATGATTATTATTTCATATACTATATGCACTGGCTTTATATTGTCTATTGTGAGATTTGTGTTTTCTTCTGTCTCTGTGCTGCAACAGTCTATCTATCTATCTATCTATCTATCTATCTATCTATCTATCTATCTATCTATCTATCTATCTATCTATCTATCTATCTATCTATCTATCTATCTATCTATCTGCTCTATCTATCTGCCTGTCTGTCTGTCCTGTCTGTCTGTCTGTCTGTCTGTCTGTCTGTCCTGTCTGCCTGTCTGTCTGTCTGTCTGTCTGTCTGTCTGTCTGTCTGTCTGTCTGTCTGTCTGTCTGTCTGTCTATCTAGCCATCTATCTATCAAGCTATCTATGTTATTTCTAGATGTATATGTGTGTATACTTGTAGTATGTCTACAGTTCAGTTCTATTGAGTCTATGCTTAAATTGCAGTCTTGTGCGTAGGTGGCTTTGGACAAAAAAAAGGGTCACTATATGATGCCCAGTGACTCATGAAATTACTTTTCAATGCTTGCATTGATGCTTCACAGTAACTTTCTCTCTCTCTCTCTCTCTCTCTCTCTCTCTCTCTCCTCTCTCTCTCTCTCTCTCTCTCCTCTCTCTCTCTCTCTCTCTCTCTCTCTCTCTCTCTCTCTCTCTCTCTCTCTCTCTCTCTCTCTCTCTCTCTCTCTCTCACACACACTCAGACACACACTCAGACACACACTCAGACACACACTCAGACACACTCAGACACTCTGCCTGGGTAGGCAGACTGCGACACAGCAGCCCAACTCCCTCCCTCCTCCTCTGCAGTCGTCCTCTCCTTGTCCTGCACCACGACAACAACACTAACCCCCCCCCTCTCTCCTTCTCCTCCCTCCCCTCCCTCCCCAGCCCCGGCCAGGCTGCCTCCTCATCAATAATCCTCATTAGCCTGTCACTAATCAGATCAGCAATATATGGCGTCCAGAGAACCCGGCCAAACAGAACCGGTGCGCGGTTCTGTCTGTGTGAGTGAGTGAGTATGCACATGTGTGTGTGTGTGTGTGTGTGTGTGTGTGTGTGTGTGTGTGTGTGTGTGAGGGAGAGAGGAAGAGAGGGAGGGAGTTAAAGGGAGGGGTGTATCCGAGCGCAAAGCTTCTCCCGCGTCATAGCAACCGAACCGCACGCCGGCAACGAACACACCCCCCCCCCCCCCCCCCACCTCACCCACCCCCTGCTGCACCGCAGAGCAGCAATCGGCGCCTTGCTACTTGGAGAGCTCCAGACGCTAACTGTGTGTCCCCTCCTCTCTCTCTCTCTCTCTCTCTCTCTCTCTCTCTCTCTCTCTCTCTCTCTCTCTCTCTCTCTCTCTCTCTCTCTCTCTGTCTCTCTTCCAATAGCTCTCTCGTCACTCCTGCGGCGTTGCTCCGGGCGCTTGACGGGGGGAGACAGCGACCCGCTCCTGGCTCTCTGATTCTGCATGACTGTCACAAAGGTAAGGCACTTCACTGGGGTGCTGTCTGGCGGGCGGTGGGTGGGTGGGTGGGCAGAAGGACGGGTGACGGCGTGTCTGAAGGCAGCTGTGAAGGTTACCGGCGGAGGGGGTGGGCTGCTTGTGTGCAGAGCAGACGTATGGTTCTACTGGCCTGTGAGAGGAGTTTGAAGAACTGTCGAGGCAGCCAGTGAAGGCTGACTGCTGTTTCAAGGTAGTGTGTGTGTGTGTGTGTGTGTGTGTGTGTGTGTGTGTGTGTGTGTGTGTGTGTGTGTGTGTGTGTGTGTGTTGTGTGTGTGTGTGTGTTGTCGGGTGGCTCAGGGGCTGTGTGGTGTGTGTGTGTGTGTGGTGTGTGTGTGTGTGTGTGTGTGTGTGTGTGTGTGTGTGTGTGTGTGTGTGTGTGTGTGTGTGTGTGTGTGTGTGTGTGTGTGTGTGTGAATGTATGCCCATGTGTACTACTTGGATGTGTGTGTGTGTGTGTGTGTGTGTGTGGAGGGGGGGGGGCTAGCACAACACATGGCTGATGTGAAGTGTGAAGTGATTCTCTGCGGTGTGGGACTGTAGGCGGACTTGTACAAGTTGCCCCGCTGCTCCTGGTCGCTTTAAGAGTTTTTCCAAACAACATTCATGACACTCTGCATGATACAACATTTCCATTACACGCCCTGCATATTTTATCCATCTGGTTGGAACTTTTAATTTTTCCTATATGCTGAATGGGACAGCCCAATATCAGACTGGCAGAGTCTGTGTTTTTTTTCAGTTCAATCCTCATAAAGATCAAAGTACCGTGAAGATTTTGTACTTAAATAGGCTTTTTGTTATTATACTGGTATTGGCTGCATGTACATTGGCCGAGTACTATACCAACTAAAGTGTATGAGTAGTGTGTGTGTGTGTGTGTGTGTGTGTGTGTGTGTGTGTGTGTGTCTCTGTGAGTGTGCATGTACCGTATGTGTGTGTGTGTGTGTGTGTGAGGTTTCTTTTTAATCTTCTTCTTCTTTCAGCAAGGAATATCGTACCTAAAATGTAATCTCTTTGCAATCCAGCACTTGTATTGCTTCTGTAAGGTAAAACTATCTCCGCGTGGATCCAGTAGGGATTGTATTGCTATTGCAAATGTTGTATAAAAGTTATTACTTTTGACTACTATTCAAAAGAAAGTTTGACTACCATTGTCCCCGTCTGCAGGGACAATGCTACACGGAGCATATCACTATTATGAACACGCCTTTGAGATAAACTGAACTTTTGTGAAGAATCGGGGCTTACCTTTGTGTCTCTATAGTGCAGAACAATGTCAGTGATGAAACTTTGTGTCATGAACTGTGCTCTCTAAGAACAAACAATATATACTACTATATCTATCTATCTATCATATCTACCGATTATGTATATACATGTTTATATTATAATCCCTATTTTTGTGTGATTACAATATGATTACTTTGTTGGTGTTTGTGCAAAATTGTCTGGTTCTTTATCACAGTTTATCGATTACAGACATTAAATAATTGAGTTCTTGTGAATGGTAAATAGTTGAGTTAGACTTTATATTGGGTTAGTTATGCTGTTGTGGACTTGTGTGTGCATGCATACACATGCAAGGGTGTATTGACAGTGTACTTACACACTTTAGAGTCAGGAGTAGGTTAAATCCTCTTAATGAGTTCAAGATGAGAGACACAGTAGGATGAGAGAGAGAGAGAGAGAGAGAGAGAGAGAGAGAATCCGAATGAAATTAGTACAACCGTACTGGGACTAACCTAAATAGATGACCTATTGTAGGTATAGGACAATGGCCTATTTACTCACACTGGTGGGGAAACACCTGCTCTTACACACACACACACACACTTACTACTACAATACTACTACTACTACTACAACTGCTACTATTACTATTACTACTACTATTACTACTACTACTACCATTACACTACTATACTACTACTACTACTACCACTACTGCTTGACTACTACTTCTATTACTGGTACTATACTACTACTACAACTAATACTACTACGACTACTACTACTACTTGCAACTCATCCTCTCCCTACGCTTTGTGGTCCTTTAGATTGAAGCACAGGCGAGTGTATGTTTGCGTGTGTGTAGCACAGGCGAGAGCTCTGCAGACCATGTGGAGAGGAAGCGTGGGGTTACAGTTAAAGTTAGCCTGGAGCCTGGAGCTTTGGGGTTTGTCTCTGACCCTGCCCACAACCCCTCACCCCCCCCCTCCCCCGCTGAAAAGGCAGCAGGGAAGATAAGGAAACACATAGAAATTAGACAAATGGGTGCTTGGAGGAGGGAATTGATGCGTCTCCAGAGAGAGAGAGAGAGAGAGAGAGAGAGAGAGAGAGAGAGAGAGAGAGAGAGAGAGAGAGAGAGGAGAGAGAGAGACGAGAGAGAGAGAGAGAGAGAGAGAGAGAGGAGAGAGAGAGAGAGAGAGAGAGAGAGAGAGAGAGAGAGAGAGAGACAGAAAGAGAGAGAGAGAGAGAGTAGCAGAGTAGGCAATAGTGGCACTCTGCCTGGAGACAGAGCAGAAGTCACCTTGAGAGGAGGTGGAGGAGGAGGTGGAGGTGGAGGAGGGCAAATGGGGCTGCCATGCTGACAGGGCAGAAGCCCATGAAGATCTGTGTTATCGTGTGTGTGTGTGTGTGTGTGTGTGTGTGTGTGTGTGTGTGTGTTTGTGTCTGTGTGTCTGTGTGTGCAGGCATTTGCTTTTTGTTGGGCTTGTGTTGACTTTTCTATGTGCATGTAAAATGCCTGAAAAATGCTTGATCTGCACTATTGTTAATGTCCCATTGGTACTGGGTTTGAACCCCTATGTCTGCTGCCTACCTGCAGGCATCTTTGAGCAAGATGTCTACCGCTACTGGGTGAAAAGATATTGCCTTGATCATTTTGAGGCTATTTATTTCCCATACTCCTTTATTCTATTGTTGGTATAGTCTGTATATTATGCCTGTAAAGCTACTTCTAACTTCTAGCATTTTTAGTTGGTAATTCCATGTAGCTTTTTGTTTTGTCATTACCTGTATACCTGTAGACTGTGCAGCGGTTCATGTTAATTACTGTAACACTGGAAACACTGACACCATGTTGGAATGCAGGCCACTTTTAATGAAGATCACTGTTACATGAAAGCAATTGGTACTTTATGGGGGGCCTCCAGCCACAGTGGTTGCACACAGTGTCTGAGCAGTAGGGGTTCAGACCTGTGTCAAGAATGACAGAGCTGTCAGTCCAAGCACTTTGCTTGAACATGTGTAGTTGAGATCATCAGTGTTTCTTCTGCTTTAGTTTTTTCTGTCTTTCTTCAGGACTTTAGCTGCTGTCTTGATGATATTGACTGAGGAGTTCTTATTCTGGTCCGTCCTCAGGATGTAGATGTTGAGGAGGGCCTCTCTCTCCACCTCCATGCCTCTCTTCTCTCTTCATGCCTCTCTTCTCCTCTAGGTCGACCTACCTCAACATGGCCATTTGGGACACTTCCATGCCGAATGCATCCCTTTCATTGGAAATCTTTTCATTTTCCAATATGAAAGCCTTGCGATGCATTCTTTGTTTTTTTAACTCTTCCGTCTCAAGCCTGAAGTGCGCCTGCTCCTTCTGAAAGGCCTCTCTCTTCAGCTCTATCTCTCTCATCAGCTCTATCTCTCTCTCTTCAGCTCTATCTCTCTCTTCAGCTCTATCTCTCTCTTCAGCTCTCTCTCTTCAGCTCTATCTCTCTCTTCAGCTCTATCTCTCTCTTCAGCTCTCTCTCTTCAGCTCTATCTCTCTCTTCCCCTCTATCTCTCTCTTCAGCTCTATCTCTCTCTTCAGCTCTATCTCTCTCTTCAGCTCTATCTCTCTCTTCATCTCTATCTCTCTCTCTTCAGCTCTATCTCTCTCTCAGCTCTATCTCTCTCTCTTCAGCTCTATCTCTCTCTTCAGCTCTATCTCTCTCTCTTCAGCTCTATCTCTCTCTTCAGCTCTATCTCTCTCTTCCACTCTATCTCTCTCTTCAGCTCTATCTCTCTCTTCCGCTCTATCTCTCTCTTCAGCTCTATCTCTCTCTTCAGCTCTATCTCTCGCTCTTCAGCTCTATCTCTCTATTCAGCTCTATCTCTCTCTTCTCCTTAAGGTAGGCCTTCCTCAGCGTCGCCATTTCTGATACCTCCAGGCCGAAAGCCTCCCTCTCATTGTAGACGCTGTCCTTCTCTATGGCGAAGGCTTTCCGATGCAAAAGTTGCTCAGACCTTTCTTTATTAAAGGCCTCCCTCTCCAGCCTGAACTGTTCCTCCTCCATGAGAAACGTCTTCCTCAGCTCAGCCATGTGGTCGACCTGTTTCTGGTATGAGAGTCCCTCCTCTGCCAGGCCGGCACTGAGCTTCTGGGAAGCTTCTTTCAGAGACTGGACCTCCTTTTGCAAGGAGGTCACCTCGTCCACCAACTCCTTCCTGGTGTTGAGCAGCTGCTCCTCCAGCCACTCCTTATCCAGCATGAAGTGGTGGTGCTCACGGTGGAAGATTTGTTCCTGTCTGTAGAATTCACGGTATCTGACAGACAGGACTTCCTTCTCTCTCCTGTGCAGCTCCTCCAGGACCTCGTGGTCCACACAGACAGAACACATTTGTACATGTTTGCTGATCTAATATTGTAATAGAATATTGTAACCTGATCATCATCTCTGTCCTCCTACCTCTTTCTCCGTTAAGAGCCAACTTTCTCAGTAAGCAAGAAAGGCCTTGAAGTGTTCCAGGTACATTTCCTCCTGGTACAGACTTTTGTGTCGGCAAAAGGAGGGATTTCTGTTTGATCTATCAATTGATCAATGACAAAATACTAACTGGAATGCACCTTGTTTTTCACTGTGGTTTCAAGTCGACTTGATTGTTTAACTTGACTGAATACAGTTACCATTACTTCTAACTGAACTTGCATTGATGTAACATGACAGAGCACAACAAGATGAATACCTTTTAAGATGATCAATCTATTCTTCTTGCCAAAGTTGTTTTCTTGACTAGCTATATGTGCTTACAAAAGATGTGTAGGTCTTGTCCTCGTAGAGCACTCAGTTACAATGAACAAGTTTGCTGTTCTGTGCACCGTGTGTGTGTGTGTGTGTGTGTGTGTGTGTGTGTGTGTGTGTGTGTGTGTGTGTGTGTGTGTGTAGGACTAAAGTAGGACTAAAACCTTTTGGCTTTGCCGGTCCAGGGGCAGCCAGACAGAAGAGCTTCTTGAGCTGGAGCTTTAAGCTCTTTAGCTCAGACTGCGGACGTACCATTAGACGTACCATTACCATGTATTATTTAGCAGACGCTTTTCTCCACTTACGCTGAATTTAGATACATACATTAAATAGAAGCAGGTAGGGGTTAGGCGTCTTGCTCCATGATGTTCACTGTCTACGGGTAGTCTGCAGACATTGGGGAATCGAACCCAGTACCTTGTGCTGGGGTTAATTGAAGGGATTTATATGTACTGCTTTATGGTCCCTGGTCACCCAGGGTCACCCACTGTGGTCATTTGCTTCAGTTTAGGTTTGTTTTAGTGTTGTCCAGTGTGTATAGTCAAAGTGAGAACACATGCTTTCCAGTCAATCTGTAGCTATCTGCAATCTGTAGCACGCATGTTAAAACAAACCTATCCGTACAGCATCCGTACATGGACTACCAGGTTCAAGGACAATTGTTTATCCACAGGCAGTGCACCTACTGAACTGCTAGGAGTGCTGCCACTATCATTACATTGTCATCCATATTACATTACACAAGCATACTGTATTCATGATGCTGCTGCACTAATTGCACTTTAAAATGCACTTTAAATGCCTTTGCACAATTCAACACATGTACATATCATCCAACAGTCACTTTATTGTTATTTTTATTGTTATTGTTATTGTGTACAGTGTTTTTAGTGTATAGTGTTTTAGAAATGTCATACTGCGGGAGGGAATAGGGAGTAAGCATTCCATTGTACTTGTTGCATATGGCAAATACAAATCTTGAACCCTGAATTTAAAATCTTGATGTTATTAAGGTAGGTGGGGTATCTACAATTAGAAGTGATCTCACACCTAACTGACCAATGGTGCTAATCGTAAGCCTGACCAATCATGAACATTATACTTCTTGTCCCGGTGCAACACACTTCACTTTCACATCATGGTTTGCCAGGCATCGTCGTAGGATAAAACACAGTTTAATAAACACTCAGAACAATAATTAGGGGTCTGATCTTTTTATGTACCAGGGCACGGTAGACTCAACCAGTAAAGATGAGTCTGCTATAGCCGTGCCCTGGTTCATAAGAGTAGCAGACCCGTAATGAGTGTGATGGAACGACACCTGTGACAAACGCTGTTGAAATGAAATGAACAAGATCAATGTTCAATGTTCTCCTTCCTGGTTGTCCCGAAGAACCACGTTGTTCAGAACCACGTCGCGGACCCCAGTTGAGACTGAGATCCACTGCTCTAGGGCTGTTGTTCCAACTGTTCTTCTCTGGTCACATAGCACCAGTTTCTATTTTTGCTGTGCTTTTCAACTGCATAGACAGACCAGTTTAATGAAAAAGCCATAAAAAAATAAGCTTCTTTCAGAGAAAAATAAAGCAAGCAAGTCGATGCAAAACTCATCTCTATTTCCCCGCCTTCCCACGCCCCTTGGGACAAGGCGTGTGGCCCTATCTCCCACATGCTGTCACATCTCGTTGGGCTGTCCGTCCCAACCAGGCTCAAGGGGAAGGGGAGGGGCAGGGGAGGGGCGAGGCTGGGGCGGGGCAGGGGGGGAGGCGTTGGAGATCAACCATAATGGGCGCTGTGGGACTGCTTCGGCTATGAAACAAACATTGACCCCCCCCCCCCCAGGAGGTCAAGGTCACCCAAGCTAGGCGCTTTATGGGCAGTCAAATCCCCGGGGGGGTTGGGGCAGGGGGATGGAGAGATTCAGTTCTGTTTCATATTCAAAGCAACGTCCAGCAATTCAAACGTCCCAGAAAGGAGCTTGGCAACGTGTCTCGGCACGGGGACACAAAAGGATGCTGTCCAGACCCCCTTGGGCCAGGAGGGAGCTGCTGAGTTCCTCCCCGCGCTGCCGGATGCTTGGGATCCACATGGCAACCCTGTAAGAGCTTTGGTGATCCTCAGTTGCAGACCCAGGGGTGGGGAGGAGGAGGTGGTGAGGGGGTCAGAGAGAGGTGGTCTTGGAGCACCCCTTTTATTGTTATTTAGACACCAGCCAAAAACACCCGACAAGCGGTTTAGGGGTCGTTATGGTGATAGATAGATGGTCTATTCCCACGAGGACACACACAAACACACGCACACACTCTCATTAGAACGCACACACACACACACACACACACACACACACACACACACACACACACACTCAAACTGACACGCGCGTCTCTCTTTGAAGGCTGTGCATTAACCTTGTGTGCTCTTGCCGTGGAGTCTAAGCTGTGCTCAGTTTGTCTGCAAACACACCAGTCGTGAGGGCTGGGGATTCTGAGAGCGTTGTGGTTATGATACTTCCCCTGCTCCGGGTTGCTGGAGCTGACTTTTAAATAAAGGAATGGACTTAGTATAGGATAGGAATGAACCATTTAGCGTTTTGACATTTATTCTCTCCCAATGCGGTTGGGGTGTCATCGTGGTGTGTTTTTCGCTGTAGGTTGTTGTTTGTAAATTGGCTAAAATCAAGACAATAGCAGCAGACCAGACACATGCTGGACTACACACCATCTACCTAATTGAGACGGATTCAACCCCACACACACACACACACACACACACACACACACACACACACACACACTGCACTCAGGCACGTGTGTCAACGGCTGAATAACCTGCCTAAGCAACCCTCCAAAACACCACGGATATCCAGACTGGTGCCAACTTAAGGCAGTGACAACAGGGATGGAACAGAGATCGCTTTGTTTGTACTCTTCGCACATGGTGTTACACATGATGGAATGCATTGGTTTGGGGAATGGGCTAAATAAAGAGCCAGAGAGAGAGAGAGAGAGAGAGAGAGGAGAGAGAGAGAGAGAGAGAGAGAGAGGAGAGAGAGAGAGAGAGAGAGAGAGAGAGAGAGGGGGGGGTCAGAACAAAGACAGAATATAGAGGAGAAATGTCCCCATTTAACACAGGAAGACATTCAGATCGAATGAGCTCACAGTCTGCCTGAAGGCATCCCTTTTGAGTGTGTGTGTGTGTGTGTGTGTGTGTGTCTGTTTGTGTGAGTTTCTTGGGCTCCACAATAGCCAATACTCCGGTATTATACTCGGGTTGTGGTCTAGTACTTTCTACGGTTATAGAAAGTCAGGTCATCATAGGATGTACTTCCTGCAGAAGCTCTTGGGAGTGGACAGTTTGAGAACATTGAGATTGGGGTGGTAAAGTGTGTGTGTGTGTGTGTGTGTGTGTGTGTGTGTGTGTGTGTGTGTGTGTGTGTGTGTGTGTGTGTGTGTGTGTGTGTGTGTGTGTGTGTGAATTTCTAACGCTCCAACACCCGCGGTGGTAATCACAATGTGAGATGTTTCACTAGGACGGTTGCTAGCGTAGTAGCTGGTCTGACATTCAGTTACGTAACCCACATCACATTCTCAGCAGGCAAGCAGAGAGCGGTGTGTGTGTGTGTGTGTGTGTGTGTGTGTGTGTGTGTGTGTGTGTGTGTGTGTGTGTGTGTGTGTGTGTGTGTGTGTGTGTGTGTGTGTGTGTGTGTGTGTGAGAGAAAGAAAGAAACATTTGCATTTGTGTAAGGCTACTGTACATACAGTATGTGTTCTGTTGAGATGTGCTCAAGCAGAGAATGAGTGAATGTGATAGGAATGACATGGATAAGTGGCGTGTGTGTGTGTGTGTGTGTGTGTGTGTGTGTGTGTGTGTGTGTGTGTGCTTGTGTGTGTGCAAGAGAGTCGAAAGAGGACGGAGGACAGCACACGTCAACAGAGTTTGGGGTACTGCTGCATACGCTTCTTTCTTTCACACACACACACACACACACACACACACACACACACACACACACACACACACACACACACACACACACACACACACACACACACACACACACACACACACACACACACACACACACACACACACACACACACACACACACACGCACACACCTACACACACTTTAAGGTCATACCAGAAGCCTAAAGATAGTATATATAGAAAGTATTTGTGGTGGTGGGCACTTTTTGATGTTTTTTTCCACCGTGACACAACAAAGTTTTAGTAGGATTTTGTGTCAGGACTACACTTCCAACTGATTTTAAATATAGTTTATTTTGGTCATCACTTGTTGTTCTGGGCCGGGTAAATTGGGGTGACAAACTGCACCATTGTATCAACTGTTATTATTAGAAATGATCTTGGAATAATGCTGACTGGTGGAAACATCCTGTTCCACTCTGCGTGTCCCTGTTTGCTCTGCCCTTTTTTTTTGTCCCGAAATGCTTCTATTTTAAACGCATTAAGTGTCAAATTGGATGCTGGTGGGTAACATAAGACTGCCTCCAGCTCATTGGTTCATCCGTCTGTTCCATCATGTCTTCCTTCCACTCTTATCCCAAACATCTTTTAATCCCCTCCGCCTCAAATCATATTTGAATGGGTTTTCTGCTCTAAACGAAATAAGAGAGGTTAAAAAGAGAAAAGTCTAAAAGTCTACAGTAAATTCATTCTCTCTTTTCATTGTCGACTGTTTTATTTCCCTTTAAGAAAAGCAGAAGCGAACAATATATATACAAGAGAATAACCCTATGAATATTGAGCTCCCAAGCATAATAATTCATAAAATGTCAAATCTAAATCTAGAGAATTATGAATCCTCTTTATTGGTCACATACACATGTACACACAGTGAAATTGTTTGAAATGTTTCTCTGCATTTTACCCATCCTAGTATTAGGAGCAGTGGGCAGCTATTGCATACACAGCACCCGGGGAGCAGTGTAGGGGTCTGGTGCCTTGCTCAAGGGCACCTTGCCAGTGCCCAGGATGCGAACTGGCACCTTTTTCCCTACTTGGTCCATTTCTGGGACTAGAACCGGCGACCCTTCCCAAGCCACGTCCCAACAGACTGAGCTACTGCCGCCCCAATCTCCAATATTGGATAGATAGACTACAACTCATTTAGAAGTTCTTGGTCGTAGCTGCAGGCAGGGTCACCTGACCCATTTGCAGGTCCACTAGGCGATGATCATAAACACATAAGACTCTTATAGGGATCCTGCAGTGTAAGTGCTAGCTTTGCGCGACTGTAATGCTGTCCTGCCACTGTCAGCATTTCCCATAAAGTGGTCAGATGAGTCCATTAGGCCTGTACTCTGGTAGGTCAGCATGCAGCATAGTCTTACCTCTAACCTCATGCATATCATCTTTCAAATCGTTTTTTGAAACAAAAGCCACTGTATAAAAATATACAACATCGATTATGATCCGAGTAAAAGCTGTCCCGAAAGGATCATTTTCATAAGATCTTTGAGTCCACAAAATATTTCATTCAAGTTTGAAATAGCTGAAACGGCTAAATTTAGTTCTTGTCTTATCTGAAGGGCCCTTTGCATATTCACAAAATTCAAAAGAACAAATACGTGTCAGGAAACAACGAAAAGCTTATCCAAGACCAATGAGCCACATATAATAGCAATACTTAACCCAGCTGTTTTGTCATAACAGTAACAGTGATGCGGTCCACAGTGGACTCGGTTCTTTTCTGATTGCGTTAAAGAACCCCTGGCAGGTTTGATGGTGTGTCGAGGCCAGTGAGGAGAACAACCAGCTGAGGGCCAGCTGTTCTTCACATTCCAGCCCTGTGGTGCTTGGCCACAGGTGCCGACTGAAACGCAGACCAGCGCTGTCTGGGTGCTGCTCCTGGTTTCAAAGGTCTGGTTTTTTCTTGGATGAAAACTTGGGGTTCAGGTTGTCGAGTAGAGTGCAAAGATGAGATATGGTTAAAGGGTGATATGGAGAGCAGGTACCAGGTGGGACCCTGTTCGCTTCTGCTTTTTTGAGGGAAATAAAACTGTTAGGAGAGAATGAATTTACTTTTACTTTTAGATTTTTCAACCTTTAACCTATATCCTTTTAGAGCCGCTGTTCAACCTTATCTCTGTTTATCCTAAAACCTATCCTATCCTATCCTATCCTATCTATCTATCAGTCAGTCTGTCTGTCAGTCTGTCTGTTCTGCACTGCACTGTACTGTACTGTACTGTTCTGCACTGTACTGTACTGTACTGTACTGTACTGCACTGTACTGTTCTGCACTGTACTGTACTGTACTGTACTGTACTGCACTGTACTGTACTGTACTGCAGTGTTTTCATGATGCTGCTGTTACTACTGTTACTACTGTTACTTTAAATGCTTTGAAATCTTCTTGCACAATTCAACACATGACATCAGTCACTTTATTGTTCTTTTTATGTTCATTTTTATTGTGTATGGTATTTTTATAGTATTGTCTATTGTTTTAGAAATTCATTAGGCGTGAAGGAATGGGGAGTAAGCATTCCATTGTTGTTGTTGTAAATGGCAAATAAAAATATTGCATCTTGTGTCTGCCTGCCTGCCTGCCTGTCTCTATCTATATTTGCATATACTACCCACATGGAAAGGATTCAAAGCCGGTTAAAAAGGGACAGAGTTCCCCTTTAATGCTTTGACAAAGCCTCCATCAGTCGTCTTGGGGGGAAGGAGCGGCTCTTAACACCTGAGCTCGTCTAACGGGTCTAAGAGGCCTCCAGAATTCCACACCGTCAGGGAAAAAACAGGCAGTTGGCGGTTGTGGTCTGTAGTGGTGGGTTGTGGTCTGTAGTGGTGGGTTGTGGTCTGTAGTGGTGGGTTGTGGTTTGTTTGTCGGGCCGTGTGCATCGTGGTGGACGGGGTGAGGATGCTGATGGTAGCAGGAATGAAAATCATAAGGTGTTAGGGGCTGGGAGCGACAGGGGTGTATTTACAGGCTAATTATTATGCATACAGTACAATGTGCATGGTGCATTAAATACTCCTTTTCGTAGATCTGCACCTTTATTGTTGATTTTACCAATCCACCCAAAACGATGCGATACACCAAGCCTTCATCAACCTATAGGAATGAGGACAAAGCTGTTTTTGACTGAAGTGAACAGATATCCAACAGGGAGAAGTGGCCGCCAATAGACAGTCCATTACAAAGCTGTGGCCAGGATTAAACCTTTCCCTCCGCGGAGGATAGTTAAATGAGATCACAGCTTTAATTGCTGGTGTTGGAACTGGGACACAGGCGTACCGTACCATCAGAGTCAAATTGACAGACAGAGAGAGAGAGAGAGAGAGAGAGAGAGAGAGAGAGAGAGAGAGAGAGAGAGAGAGAGAGAGAGGAGAGAGAGAGAGAGAGAGAGAGAGAGAGAGAGAGAGAGAGAGAGAGCAAATCAATGACTCCAAGAGAAAACATGTGCCAGGTCAATCGTTTAAAAGCAGGCAGAAGTTGCTATTGGTAGCCAAGCCCTGGCACTTCTACCTCAACATTTGTTATATATATACTGTATATTGAACACCTGGTTCATAATTTGCACGCCGTTTAATCAGTAGGAGGGAAATATATTCATCAACATATGGAGCCAAACATGATTGAAAGATGATTAAAAGCAACAGCCTATACCATTATAAACTATAACCGTTTCCCTTGGGTGATCCGATCTGAGGGGGGAACATAGATATAGGTCAGGTTTACAGCACGATAACCTTCATCATACAGTGTGTGTGTGTGTGTGTGTGTGTGTGTGTGTGTGTGTGTGTGTGAGCCTGTGTGTATTCAGATAATCATTTTAAGAAGAAAGTGCATGGCACAATATTTTGAGGCTGAGGCTTTTGACGGGATTGAAACAGAAAGCTGGGAAGGAACATTAAGCATTAAGGGTCTGAGACGCAGGACAGAAGGTTCCAGGGGGACTCAACAACAGCAGATGATTCCTGGGGCTGTGGTCCTAACCACCACTGCATGTCTGGGAATGTGCATATGAAGCTACCCTGGATGCCCCTCTCTCTCTCGCTCGCTCTCTCGCTCTCTCTCTGTCTTACCCTCTCTCTCTCTGTCTCGCTCTCTCCCTCAGCCTCCCCCTCTCTCTCTGTCTCGCCCTCTCTCCCTCCATCTCCCCCCCCCCTCTCTCTCTCTCTCTCTCTCTCTCTCTCTCTCTCTCTCTCTCTCTCTCTCTCTCTCTCTCTCTCTCTCTCTCTCCCTCTCTCCCTGTCTCTCTCCCATCTCACCCTCTTTATCGCCATCCCTCCCTTCTTTCCCACCATCTCCCCATCTCTCCATCTCCCCCTTTCTCTTTCCATCTCCCCCTCTCTCTCTCCATCTCCCCCCCTCTCTCTCTGTCTTCTCCTCTCTCTCCCATCTCCCCCTCTCTCTCTCTGTCTTATCCTCTCTCTCTCCATCTCCCCCTCTCTCTCTTCATCTCCCCCTCTCTCTCTCCATCTCCCCCCTCTCTCTCTGTCTTCTCCTCTCTCTCCCATCTCCCCCTCTCTCTCTCTGTCTTATCCTCTCTCTCTCTCCATCTCCCCCTCTCTCTCTTCATCTCCCCCTTTCTCTCTCCATCTCCCCCTCTCTCTCTTCATCTCCCCCTTTCTCTCTCCATCTCCCCCCCTCTCTCTCCAACTCCCCCTCTCTCTCCATCTCCCCCCCTCTCTCTCCATCTCCCCCTCTCTCTCTCCATCTGCCCCTTTCTCTATCTCCCCCTCTCTCCCTCCATCTCCCCGTCTCTCTCTCTCTATCTCCCCGTCTCTCTCCCACCGCCTCGCCCTCTGTCCCTCTTTTGTTTCTCTTATCTTTATGTTTTTGCACAAGGATGAAAAGGGATATGGCAGGTTCAGATCAATATGTGTGTGTGTGTGTGTGTGTGTGTGTGTGTGCAATGTGCATACATATGTGTGCAAGATAGAGAGGAAAATAAAGTCAGGAATAGAGAAAGAGCGATAAACAGCGGCCTTCCACTAATGACATGGTTGAACATTATGAACCCCCCCCCCCCTCAGACACTGCGCTGTGCTGAAGGTTCTAACAGCTGGATGATCTGAGTCTCGTGTTCTGTGGATGGGTCCCCCTTTAGTGTCATACTGTCATCTGTTGTGGCTTAAAGGCGCAGCTTCACTGTTCTGTAGGTCCCTTTTAAAAACAGCAACCTGGGGTGAGGACTACTGCTTGCTTGCAGTTGTGGGTGGAACCTGCTTACTATTGTAGGAAAACCCATTAGAAGTCTTTCGCAAGGGGTTAGGTAAACGGGAACATCTGGAGTTTTCCCACCCACACTTGATAGCTAGTTAAAAGTTGCCAGTGGACCACACATACGCTCCTTCTTATGGCTCTTAATATTATAACAAACTGTGGATTGACACTTCTACGTCCATATCTTCTTTTGTGTCATCATATCATCATCGTCTAGCCCAGGGGGGGGGCCACACTTTTTAGGCTTGCAATCTTCTTTTAAAATGACCAGTTCAAAATGATCTACCACAAAATAAAAGTGCTGGAAATCTATAAATATGTACCTTGCATTAATATTTCTGGTTTGTTTTTTAAATCCCATAACAACGAGTCTGCTGCCTCAACGAATGCCTCTTCTAACATTAAAGAAAAAATCGTCTTGCACTCATTTTTATATCCTCCTTTTGCTACGTACTGAATTGGTATGCTAGATCGATATGCTAGCTGAAGTTTTACATTAACGTAAGCATGTATTCTGAGTTTCTGTGTGGTATGGTTACAAGGCTACTTGAGATACCCAAGTAGTTGTAATGGTAACCTTATGGAACAAAGTTCTCAAGCAACAACAGATTGGCCACTCGTTATGTCAATCAAGTAGCAGGCACCAAAGGGAGGAGGGATGAAAATGTGAGCGTAATATCACACAATCTACCAGCATAGTCTTTGCTATCGACTGGTCGATCGCGATCAACGTATTGGGCACCCCTGGTCTAGCCTGTGTGTCCATTCAGTGCATCCAAAAGCTGGGTCTAGTTGACAGTTGTTGAGATTCATTCACGTTCCCACAGGCCGGTCGACACACTCCATCCGTCTTCAGCTTCCCTGCGTATCACTGGAGGAGCTAATATGTTGTCCCGTGGTAATGCTCTTGTTCCTGGCCGTCAACAATTAGGAACTATTGACAATCTGTATGGCTAATTATTATGATTAGGCTGAGCTTCCTGTTCCAGGGGATTGTGTCTCTATCCCGGGCTCTGGGTAACCGTGTTAACCGTGTTTTTTTCCTGTCGTCCACACTGCTCTCATCCACAAGATGTACTGTATGTACAGATGCACAGTAGCTCCTGGGGGTTAGGAGTGTAAGCTGTGAGATACATTTGATCAACTAACGTGAATAACTGACCGATTAAGCCTTGTTTAAAAACGACGATCATGGTGTAACAACAAAACAACTTTATCTTGATTCTTGATTCTATTACTATTTGCTGTTGTGTATATTATGCAATGTAGAATTGGCTGTTTTAGGATCTAGGATCTTGTTGTGTATGCTGTCACAACTAAAAGTTATAGATGGGGTAAGTTCTCGATGGGGTTAGTTCTAGATGGGGTTAGTTCTAGATGGGGTTAGTTACATTACATTACATTACATTACTGTCATTTAGCAGACACGTTTATCCAAAGTGACTACAATAGTGATTACAATAGTGTGTTTCAACAAAGGAAGGTATGAGAACAACTTGTCACCAGAATTAAAAAGTGCATTTTGGTCTACTTAGATAATCTACTGAGTAAGAAGTAAAAGTGATAAGGGGATGCGCTAGGAGGAAGGATCCGGGTACTGTGTCCTGAAGAGATGGGTTTCAGCCTGCGGTCGAAGATGGGCAATGACTCTGCAGTCCTGACATCCGTGGGGAGTTTGTTCCACCAAATTGGGGCCAGGACAGAGAAGAGCATAGATCAGCCACAAGGGCCCCTAATCGAGGGGGAAAGCAGATGGCCTGAAGAAGCAGAGCAAAGTGGACAGATGGTGATGTCGGGCTTAACCATTGCCTGGAGCTTGCCACTTGCCTTTTCAGTGAGAAAGGCCGAATCCTCCTGATGTTGAAGAGGAGGAATCTGCAGGAGCGTGTCACTGATGCAATGTTTGCTGAGAACGACAGTTGGTCGTCCAGGGTCACACCCAGATTCCTTGCGGTCCGAGTAGGTGTCACCACCGCATCATCAATGGTGACAGCCAGGTCTCGGTGTGGACATCCCTTTGCCGGGAAGAACACTAGCTCAGTCTTGTACAGGTTGAGCTTTAGGTGGTGCATCGACATCCACTTTGAGATGTCTGCTAAGAACGCAGCAATGCGTGTTTCCACTTGCATGTCCGAGGGGGGAAACGACAAGACCAGTAGGGTTTCGACAGCATAGCAGTGGTAGGATAAGTCATGGGAGTGGATAACAGAACCAAGATCCTTCGTTGTGTAGAGGGAGCAGAGAAGAGGACCCAGGACTGATCCTTGTGGAACCCCAGTATTCAGTCTGCGTGGTTCTGACACAGACCCTCTCAGTGCCACCTGGTAGGAGCGACCCATCAGGTAGGATGCAAACAAGGCGAGAGCAGAGCCCGAGACACCCATCGCCTCAAGGGTTGAAAGGAGAATCTGGTGGTTCACAGTGTCGAATGCTGCAGACAGGTCCAGGAGTATCAGGACCGATGAGAGAGAATTCGCTCTAGCAACATGAAGCGACTCCGTCACTGCCAGAAGGGCCGTTTCTGTCGAGTGACCGCCTTAAAACCAGATTAGTGGGGATCCAAGAGGCAGTTCTGGTGGAGGTACAAGGACAAATGGTTAAAGACAGCACGTTCAAGAGTTTTGGATAAGAAGGGCAAAAGGGATACCGGTCTGTAGTTCTTGAGTTCAGAGGGGTCGAGTGTTGGTTTCTTCAGGAGGAGGGGTGACTCTGGCAGTCTTGAAAGCAGCAGGAAAGCATCCAGACGTCAGAGATGCGTTGATGATGTGTGTCAGGAAGGGCAGGAGTTCAGGCGCAGGAGACTGAAGCAGAGGGGAGGGAACTGGATCCAGAGAGCATGTGTTGGATGCGGCTGGATGTGATGAGGCGGGGTTAGTTCTAGATGGGGTTAGTTTTAGGTTGGGTTAGTTCTAGGTGGGGTTAGTTCTAGATGGGTTTAGTTTTAGGTGGGGTTAGTTCTAGATGGGGTTAGTTCTGGATGGG
>CM051000.1:8122571-8162571 GCA_027704905.1 Muraenolepis orangiensis | reverse complement strand
TGCACACACACGCACACCACACACACACACACACACCACGCACACACACGCATGCACGCACACACACACACACGCACAGACACACACACACACGCTAAATGCACACACATACACACACACAAACACACACACACACACACATGCATACACACACACGCATACACATATGCACACACATATTCTCTCTTACATACACACACACTTACACCACGCTCACACACACATACACACACACACACACACACACACACACACACACACACACACACACATCCTATTGGTGCCCTACTCCAGTGACCAATGAATGAGCATCGTTGTGAGGGCCAGCTCCCAGCCCGGCGGTGAGTCTCTCAGCCTCTCTCTGTGTGTCACTCCGGCCCTCCGGCTCAGGCCCTCCGCTGCTCTTCTGTTCTCTCTGGGAACCCTCTGACAAGCTCTCCTTTATGTCGCCGATGCACAGTGTGATTCAAAGCAATCTCTCTGGGACTGTCTGTCTGTGCGGGGCGACAGACAGATACAAGATACAAGATTTCTATTGGCCATCTGTAATGGTACGGTGAAGTACATAGGAATGCTTACTCCCCATTCCCTCCCGCAGTATAAATCTCAAAAACAACACCATAAAAATATAAATAATATATACAAGAAAATAAACAAAAAAAGAGCAGCAAAGTGACTTAAATGATATGTACATGTTTTTTTTGTTTTTTTTTACAAAAATCTTTCAAAAGCATTTAAAGTGCCATTAGTGCAGCAGCATCATGAATACAGTGCAGTACAGTGCAGTAACTGTGATGAGTCCAGACAGAGTGTTGTATGCAGGGAGGTGGGGGCGGGGGGGGGGGGAGAGAATATGTAAAGAAACGTTGACCAATCAGAGAAGCTGATTTGTGTTGAAAACGTTGTATACTTTTGCAACCTTTGTGGTTTTTTTTGGTATCTAGAACCTTGTTGTTGTCGAGGGGCCCGAACAACAGTAGAATAAGGGCTAGCTAGAATGACTTCAGCTAGCGCACCAGAGCACGGGGCCCCCGGAACAATGAGTGACTGGTGTCGTCCGGCCACGCCGCCCGAGATCCGACAGCCGCCATGAATCCTGCCTGGGCTTCCTGTCTCAGCGCTGATACAGAGTCTGGAGTGTCTGGAGGGCCGGGGTCTTGCCGCAGTCTCCGTGACACATCCATCAAATAGACCACTAAAGGATGACTAACTCCTTACACCACACAGTAGTAATCAGGAGATGACAATCCAGTCCGCCCACCGCAATTGTCTTGGCCCGGCCAATAAAACCAGGAATTTGATCAACACATTCTTTCAATGGACTGAGAATATGAAGCCGCGTCTTGAGTTCAATGGGAGTTTTGAGGGGAGTTTTATGCTTTATGGTCTCTGTCACGGCAAGGTTTTCCTACTGTGATCCACCGGGGAACCATTTCATGCCATTGTTGCTGAGATGTTATGCTAGTGTGATGTCAAAGTGTGTTTTAACTCTTGGTAAAGTCTGAAGTTAAATACGTATTCCTAACCTGCTGTTAACCTGTAGCACTGTGTGTTGTCCTTGGGATGATCACATTTGCCAAACAAAAGATCAACAGATATTTGGTTTAAGGGTTTTCAAACAGCCAAAACATATTATAGTCTCCAGTGGATCAGTTAAGATTATTCAAAGCATATTTAGAAAAGTATTCAAAATATGAAAAGTATTCTAAATATGCTCTACGCAATATTGATTGAAAATATTATTCATTTTTAAATATTCAGAAACATCAACGAAGGAACTTTTATTCTGTAATTCTGGAGTATGCAGTTCATTGTGCCATTGATTACCGTTGTAATATGTGGGCGGGTACTATAACTTACTATACACCACATACAATACTACTATAATTATTAACTATAAACTACAACACTGCTCCGTTTCTTCCCCTTAAGATGTCATGGCGCCCGACCTACCGAAGCTCCAAGTTTCGAAATGTCTACGGCAAGGTGGCCAACCGGGAACACTGCTTCGACGGCATCCCCATCACCAAGAACGTCCACGACAACCACTTCTGCGCCGTCAACTCCAAGTTCCTGGCCATCGTGACCGAGAGCTCCGGAGGCGGCTCTTTCGTCGTCGTGCCCGTATCCCAGGTAACCCCCCCCCCCCCCCCCCCCCACGCTGTGTCCCCCCAAACGCATCCGTGCGATCACATTGGTTGGCCGAATAGCAGCTCGTGAATTATTGGCTCATGATCCAGAAAACGTCCTTGAAAATGTACGGTGCACTTACAGTAGGCCTGCTCTAGTGCTGTACTCGGCAAGTACAAGTGCAGTGTTATAATCTAGAGATAATCTATAATCTAGAGATTATAATTTCTAACAGTGCTTCTTGCGCTGAAGGCAGACTGTGTTAGAAAAAACAATCCACCGAATTCCAATTTTGACACACACTCTTCAGGCATTAATGAACCCACTGTTAACGTTTCACAGCATGAATTGAAACACTGTGAAATCAAAAATGTAAACGTGGGGCTGAGAGTGATATGTTATTTTAGAAGCTAGTCCGTGTCATTGAGTATGACGAAGATGTTGTATTGTGCAATGCGCCACACACACACACACCACACACACACACACACACACACACACACCATGGTGTTACGCTGTGAGTGTATAGAGGAGCTTAACCCTCTCGGAAACACACAGCCAACCAACCACATGAGCCGCTCCCCAGATGGAAGCCCCACACATCTACACACATCCTCATACGCACACACACACGCACACGCACGCACACACACACACCACACACACACACATCCTCACACGCACACACACACACACCCACGCACACACACCCCACACACACACACACATCCTCACACGCACACACACGCACACGCACCACACCACACACACACCACACACACCTCACACGCACACGCACACACACACACACACGCACACCACACCACACACACACACACACACTCCTCACACGCACACACACACACACACGCACACACACACACACACAGCACACACACGCACACACACACACACACACACACACACACACCGTGGTGTGAAAAAAACGAAAACAATCTTAGCCGTCACGCTGTCATTTTACTAACAGAGACAAATGACATGTTCAAGAGTACACAATCTAAATCTGAATCTGAATCTGGATTGAATCCTCTTTATTGGTCACGTGCATGTACACACTCAGTGGAATTGGTTTCTCTGCATTTTGACCCATCCTAGTATTGTATATACAGTATTTTTGTGTGTGCATTTTTGTATTTTTGTGTGTGCATTTATTCCCCCTGTGTCAACTGTTGCACCTTAATTTCCCTCGGGATTAATAAAGTTTTCTGAATCTGAATCTGAATCTGAATCTGAATCTGAATCTGCCCGGTGTGGAGCAGTGTAGGGGGTATGGTGCCTTGCACAAGGGCACCTCGGCAGTGCCCGGGGGTTTCGGGGACTTGAACCGGCGACCTTTTGGTTTCCAAGCGAGTCCCAACCGACTCCGAGCTACTGAACGCCCCCAGAAGTCATACTAACAAGGTTAACACGATTTTGGGTTCATTGGCACTTTAGAGAGACGTTTTTTGGGCCCACAGGCAGGTGGCCTCTTGCTAGCAGCACGCACTAGAGGCCCCAGAGGACCACACTTCCTAACGCCACAAGACAGACACTCACAGACACATTTATAGGCCCCTTCCAACGATAACCTGCTGCTTTGATGCTACAACCGAGGTGGTGTGTGGTGTGTGTTGTGTGTGTGTGTGTGTGTGGTGTGTGGTGTGGGTGTGTGTGTGTGTGTGTGTGTGTGTGTGTGTGTGTGTGTGGTGTGTGTGGTGTGTGTGGTGTGTGTGTGTGTGGTGTGTGTGGTGTGTGTGGTGCTTGCATGTTTGTGTATGTGTGTGTTGACGTCGTAGTATGTTTGTTGCCTTTGCTAAGGCTGATAATAAATCCTTTGGTATCCAGGCTTTTAGTTTTGATGGATTTTATAGATTTCGATTTTTCTTAATTTGTCTTTAACGGTGACTACATGCATTGATATTCATGTGTAATATGAAGTAAATTTAAGTGGTTCTTTGATGAGCAAAGATCACAGCTCTCATAAATCAGACTTTAGATAAATATGTAACGTCTAAAAAGTCCGACAAGCTCCCATCTTGGTGAACGGGCGTGTCACTTTCTCTTCGCTTCATACTTCCACCAATCATGTTGTTAGTGGCGGGGATCTGTAAGCGCATAGTTGGAAAACACAAACTCAGCCAGCGGTAGTAAACTCTAAACAACATTAAAGTGTCTGTAAAGGTTTCAAATCAACACCGCGTAGACTAGCGAGTGGAGCTGTAAATACCCTTATTAAAATACCTCTTTGAAAAGCTTCATCCACTCGCGAATGACTTTTGTTTGGTAGTTTATCTCCATAATGAAACATTAAACAAGGTGTAACTCCGCCCTTGCAGTTTCTGGTTTACGGCCCAGGCTCTGTTCTGTCTCCCCACAGAAGTTATATGCTATAACACAGTAGGACTGCTGGATAATAGGTTATTGTATAACACAGAAGGACTGCTGGATCAGAAGGTTTTGCTATAACACAGTAGGACTACTGGATCAGAAGTTATTCTATAACACAGTAGGACTGCTGGATCTGAGGTTCTGCTATAACTCAGTAAAACCCAGATTAGAAATTAACTACCATCTTCTGGTCTGCAGTACCACAAACTTTATTACTAATTTGTTGTTTGAAAGCCTTGATTATTACTTATTTTCTTGATAATTAGCATTGCGTCTCATATTACGGGAAGACTGTTTGTTTTATAGACTGTTTGTTTTATACAACGTCATCTCAGTTTTAAAGCTGATTTTCTCATCCCAGTTGGTGTCTGGTAATTGCTGTGCAATTTCTACCCGTTCTAAATTGCTTCTTATTTCTATCGTCCTCCTGATATTTCACCCGATGCACTGTTCACCTGCTGTATGAAGTATATTACACAACCTCTGAACTGCTGTTAATATCAGATACATCATATAAATCTATAATCGCTGAGTGATAGTAGCATACTTAAACTGCGCTGGGAATAATAATGGAGAAACTATTTGACCAGACGGAAGTATGGAATGTGTGATGATGTCATCAGTCATCAACGTTTGAACCCCTGGAAAATCCATTCCTGGCTGCCCTATTTGGCAGATGTGGTCATTACACACTGTGTGTGTGTGTGTGTGTGTGTGTGTGTGTGTGTGTGTGTGTGTGTGTGTGTGTGTGTGTGTGTGTGTGTGTGTGTGTGTGTGTGTGTGTGTGTGTGTGTGTGTGTGTGTGTGTGTGTGTGTGTGTGTGTGTGTGTGTGTGTGCATGGGTGTGTATGTGTGTGTGTGTGTGTGTGTGTGTGTGTGTGTGTGTGTGTGTGTGTGTGTGTGTGTGTGTGTGTGTGTGTGTGTGTGCATGCATGGGTGTGTATGTGTGTGTGCGTGTGTGTGCGCAATCACTCCAAATAGAAAAGAGAGAGAAAAGCAGACAAAAAGAAGGAAAAACCTCCTAGATGGGAATAGATGGAATTCCAAAAATTGAAATGCGTCATTTCAGGTCTACTCTTCGCCACAATGCATTTTCCGCTTCAAATAAGCCTGAGTGTGTGTGTGTGTGTGTGTGTGTATTTCTCACACACAGATAAACCCATCTGCAGCCTAATGAGCAGCGATGTGGAGTAGGTCTGGTGCGTACCCATGCCCATATGGCCCAGTGCAGCTTAGCCACAGCACCAGCTGAGGCAAGGGGGTGTGGCCAGCGGAGGGAGGGGGTGTGGCCAGCCTCTCCAGCCACTCCAGCCTCTCCAGCCTCTCCAGCCTCTCCAGCCTCTCCAGCCTCTCCAGCTGCCGCTAAAGAAGACAATTGAAGCACCTTTTGAAAAATCAAACATTAGACCTGTGTATTATTTATAGGCAGACAGCACTGATTGCGGCGTGCGTGCGTGCGTGCGTGCGTGCGTGCGTGCGTGCGTGCGTGCGTGCGTGCCTGCCTGCGTGCCTGCCTGCGTGCCTGCCTGCGTGCCTGCCTGCGTGCGTGCGTGCGTGCGTGCGTGCGTGCGGAGTGCACTGGTCTTGTCGTCCACAGCAGCTGCGTGTGTCATTGTGTCATGCGACTTCTGTAGGGACTCTCGCTCTCTGCAGGGAGTCCAGAACAGCAAAGCCTACGTAGCGTGGGCTGTAGTAAGCTGCAGCAGCACGCGGTGGCAAACAGATGTGTGTGTTCTGCAGATGTTTACGTTTATAACGGCAGACGCAGTATGAGTCAGACATGCGATAAGAGCACCGTTGTGGGTGTTCAAATGAAACCGCATCGCTTCCTGTGTGCCAGTGTTATGGCCTGCCAGTGATAGACGGTGCCATGTCCATCTATGCTGTACACACCTCAACTCGAGAGTTGTCAATTTGAGTATTGTATTCTTCTGTTGTTGTGGTTTTACGAAGGCTTAGTCAGAAACAGTGGGTGGTGTGTGTCTCTAGGATTATCAGATACATTTAGTTTCTACACTTTATATATATACATTGAATGATCATCAACCATGATCACAGTGTAGATTGACACGCACGTCATTGCAGTCAAAGGTTTTTACTTTAACGTATGTCTGTTCCCATTCACAAATAACTCACAAATAAATGTAAATATTGGTACATACTAGCGTAGGTATAGAGGTAGCTTGAGTACAAACATGGCATTATTGACTGGACTGTGCTCATGCTAAACGTTAAACACCGTCATACCATACAACATTTACAATATGTATTATTAAACGTTATGTACACACAATTATGTACCACCATTTCTCAGTTTGGTTTGGTTGAGTCTGGTTGCTAATGTGGTAGCAAACATGTGACACACTAAAACCTGCCTGACCGGCTTTTTATCATTTAAATGTAGGTAGTATTATGTAAATTGTACAATGTCTCCCTTTCCTCCATGCTGCCTGCCCCCTAGCTGCTCCCTGCTACTTTTGTTAGCCAAACGTGAATCTTACCCCAACTCCGTCAAACGACGGTTCGTTGTGGTAAGATTATGATTACGAGATAAGGGTAAAAAAGCGGCCTCATCCTTATTCTTTAAGTCCACACATAGAACAGGCGTGATTCATGATTTAAGATTCAAGATTCAAGAAGAAGTACAATGGAACGCTTACTCCCCCATTCCCTCCCCCAGTATGAATGTCCTACAATCTAACACTATATGCTATACTTCAGCTTCAACGTCGCTTTGTAAGTCGCTTTGGATAAAAGCGTCTGCCAAATGCCCTAAATGTAAATGTAAATGTAAATACTATATTCCACATACTACACTTACTACATACATACTAAACAGCACTATACTATAATGATACTAAAAAAAAGTAAATAATAAAAAAAGACCAATAAAAAGAACACTAAAGGGACCGATGGGTGATATACCCATGTGTTGAGCACCATTTATTCATTAAGCCCAATAAGTTGCACGCCTCAGCTGAATTGCTCTCAGTGGCGTTAAGAGCTGCCATCTGGGAGAGGGAGCTGCCAGCCTAGAGAAGGTTCTCCTCGCCGGGGCCCGTAAGCCAGCATTAGGAATTAGCATGCAGCCACATTCATCACGTTGACTGCTCTCATTAGGAGGGCCTTGAGAGGAGACCAAAGCAAGCAGATTGCTAAATGTTTTGGGAAATCCACTTTCTACTGATGTCTTATTCATGGTCCATTTAGATGAAAGGGATTTTTAAGATAGTCATAAAAAGCCCACACCCGGGTGGTGATGACAGGTGAGTCTAAATAATAACGTGATGTGTTTTGAACACACACCTCTCGGTATGGGGTGATCTCAGGGTGGAGCAGCACAGCCGTTTATCACCATTGGTTCAAGCTTCGAACCACAAGCTTCAATCAGACAAGCATCCTCTATGGGGCAATACTAGCATTTGGCCACCGAGGGGCACTGTTTTGGTTGTTGATGCGGATGAGCAATTAGCTTGGGATATAACACTTATTAAAAACAACATGCTGCCCTATAGAGCCACAGGGCTGCTATGAATAAAAGGTTGAACTTTTCATTGAGCCTTTCATTGTGTAGTATGTCTGAGGAGCACCTCGGTACCTCAGTGCTACAGTACAGACACTGTAATATGATGATGATGGTGATGATGATGATGATGATGATGATGATGATGATGATGATGATGATGATGATGATGATGAAGATGGTTATTTAAAGCACAGAGCCCAAAGGGACATATGAGAACATTATTGAGGACATATTCAGGGAAATTAGCCTCAAATTCTGCACACACAAACACACACATACACATACACACACACACACACACACACACACACACACACACATGCATGCATAAACACACACACATGTGTGCGCGCACACACACACAAACCCAAACACACACACATACACACCCACACACACACACACAGCATTCCGAGGACAACATGAGACTCTCAGGCCAATCAATGATGAACCAGGAAAGAAGTCAATGAATCCACAGGACATCAGACGTTAATGACATAATAACAAGCGTTTAAACATTCCAATGACAGCCAGCTCTATCCATAACTAACATGGCTTTGCTGAATGGATGATTACATCTCTGAGGAGCAATTAGGCCCGTCCACCCCACTACACCATCTGTCACACTGCCTCTGGTGGTTGAGTAATAATTATATCTATCAGTGTGTGATCATTATTGTGCATCTTTTAATGTTTCATTGAATACCATAAATACCATAAGAAGAAAAAGAGAAGACATTTAGACACCACTGCAGAACAAAAATTTGCTCAGCTCACAAATTCCTTAGGTCAAAATATTTGCTATTACAGTGAATGGGCTGACACGCTTGATAAAGAAGCTCTGATGAAGAACACCAAAAAAAAAAGGCGTTTAAAGGGATGAATCTTGGATGAACAAAGATATTGGTCTTGGTCGTGGTCTTGTAGGAAAGCTAAAAAAAACAGACAGATCCAACCAAGACCATTACTGAGAATAGTGGAACCTCTAATGGAGTCTTGTTCTCAACCGATGATAGGCTGTTGAATCAGGTTAACCTAACCTTATCTTAGTAGGCTCCTGAGCGGCTGTAGCTCAGGAGGTCAAGTGGTCGCCTCACAACAGGAAGGTTGCTGGTTCGATCCCCGGCTCCTCCTAGCAAAATGGTCTGTCGTCTATAAAACAAGGGATGAGTGACAATCTTTTAAAACGTAATCCATCCATCCATCGTCTACCGCTTATCCGTGGTCGGGTCGTGGAGGTAGCAGCTTCAGCAGGGGACTCCAAACTTCCCTCTCCCTGGCAACATCGACTAGCTCTGACTGGGGGATCCCGAGGCATTTCCAGGCCAGTGTGGAGATGTAATCATCCCACCTGTACCTCGGTCTGCCCTGTGGTCTCTTCCCAGTTGGATGTGCCTGGAAAACCTCCCTCCGGGAGGCGACCAGGAAGCATCCTTACTAGATTACAACTGGCTGTCAACTGGCTCCTTTCTACGCAAAGGAACAGCGGCTCTACTCCAAGTCTCTCATGAGTGACTGAGCTTCTCACCCTATCCCTCAGGGAGATACCAGCCACCCTCCTGAGGAAACTCATTTTGGCTGCTGGTATTCGCAATCTCGTCCTTTTGGTCATTACCCATTGTTCATGACCATAGGTGAGGGTAGGGCACCCAATACCGCTCCCGCTGCAGCTATTCTCCGGTCAATCTCACGCTCCATCCTCTCCTCATTCGAGAACAAGACCCTGAGATACTTGAACTCCTAAGATAAAACAGAGATACTGCTGCTGGTACCCAAATGCATGAGGGAGACACATAATAAAAGGCTTGGAACACCGTTGCTCTCCAGACCAAATCAGAAGTTAAAAGTCTCGGTGTGATTTTGTACTCGGTTTTAAGCTTTTGAAGCCCATATCAGCAATGTGACCAAGGCAGCATTCTTCCAACCGTTCGTAACCAGGCAGAATGCCAATACATTGATTCATGCTTTCATTACTGGCAGGTTGGACTATTGCAATGCCCGTTTCACTGGCCTTGATAAGAAAACTTCAGCTAGGTCAGAACTCTGCCGCCAGACTTTTAACAGAAGACGAGGAAAAGAGAGCACATTACTCCAGTTTTAGCTATCTTTTAGAATATAGGTAGCTAAATATAGGTCCTTTTTACTCATACAACTTCATGGTTCGATCCCCCGGCTCCTTCTTGCAAAAACTGTCGAGGTGTCCTTGAGCAAGATACCCTAACCCTTACTGCTCCCAGCGTGCTGGCTGTAAAAAAACTTGCTAGCTTGCAAAAGCTGTCGAGGTGTCCCAGAGCAAGACACCCTAACCCTTACTGCTCCCAACCTGCTGTACGTGTCCTTGCATGGCTGACTCCAGTAGTTGAATGTGTGTAAGAATGGGTGAATGAGGCATGACTTGTAAAGCGCTTTGAATAAAAGCACTTTATAAATCTATTTACCATCTTAGACGTGCCACTGACTTGAATCAATGTCATCAGTGTCAATCCTTCTAGATCTAAGCTCAGCATTTGACACCATCCACAATTATATTGAAATAAAATGCCTTGAAAGATGGAACTTCATAGAAATGTTACTCTTAATGATAAGTTTGAACGTTTTGCTCTTAATGATATTAAGCACCTTCTGCCAACCACCCAACCCACCAACAAAACCAACCCAACCAACAAAAGCTCTTTCATCTAGTGCTATTTTAATGGTTCCAGAAGTAGTCCACAAAGCAAGAGGGGGAAACTGCTTTAGTTCCCACGCTCCGAGACTTCAACATTTGCAATGTTGACATTAAGAATAAAGTGAGAATAAATAAGAATAAAGACCTTCTTATTCAGGCCGGCGAGCATTTAGTTAATGTACTACGGATTTCATATTCATTCTATTTTCATGAATTTATTTATTCTCTATTTATTATTTATTGTATTTTTCTTTCTACTGTAAAGCACCCTGGGCTGCATTTGTTGTGTGACATTTTTTTATATTTATGTTTATATTATTATTATTATTATTATTATTATTATTATTATTCATATTGTTGTTATTATTATAATTATTATTATTATTGTTATTATTATTATGAAGGACTTTTCAGCATCTCCTTTTTGGGGGAGCTGTTGCCTCCCTGTGGTCATATTGTGTCACTGCAGCAACGTTTGTCCCGTTTGTTGAAATCTGTTTTATCCATGCAGTATTATTTAGCACTACATTAGCACATATTAGGTTAACAGCGACAATTATGTCCATTTCTTTTGCAATATTACGGATTGTTAATTAGTCTATTTGTTACCGACACTCTCTCTCGTCTCCAGTACGGCCGGATAGACCCTCGCCACCCTAAAGTGTGTGGTCACCAAGGCAACGTGTTGGACATCAAGTGGAACCCATTTTTTGAGAACATCATCGCCTCCTGTTCCGAAGACACATCGGTGAGTGAAAAGCGACCCACCTTCTTCATCATGTCGTATGTCGTAGGGCGTAGTACAGTACAGTGGTACAGTAGACACTCCGAACGCAGGGTGTCATGTCCTGTAGCATGGCATCAAACAACTCACAGTGTAACCTATAGTAGTGTAGTCATTTAACACATGATCATGTTCACGGTTGAACGCCTGCCTCCCAGGCTTTGGTGGCAGCCAAGCCACGTTCCTCTTAATGAAAGATACAGGGACGGTTGGCTCTCGGTGCTGGCTGTTGCTCGCTGGCAAGATAATCTGTTGTTACAATCTCCTGATCTCCTGTCCAGAGCTCAAATCCACCCTAATCCTGAAGCCACTGGTCACCATCTTTTCTTTTTTGATCACAGGAATGTGGAGCCATAGAAGGTTGTTTTACAGTCAATCAATGGCAAATCAATGAATGTTAGTGTTGATTCTCCATATGACCTCTGTAGAGTCAGCTATGAGTGTGTGTGTGTGTGTGTGTGTGTGTGTGTGTGTGTGTGTGTGTGTGTGTGTGTGTGTGTGTGTGTGTGTGTGTATGCGCGTGTGTGTGTGTGTGTGTCTTTGTGTGTGTGTGTCTTTGTGTGTGTGTGTGTGCGTGTGTCTTTGTGTGTGTACATGCGTGTAAGTGTGTGGTTTGTGTGCCATGCACACGTGTATGTGCGTGTGTGCAGGTTTACGTACATGCGCGCGCGTGTGTGTGTGTGTGTGTGAATTGACGTCACATGACCCGTGCTACCCCCCCCCCCCCACCCCCACCCCCACCCCCCCATGGCGGTTGCAGGTGCGGATATGGGAGATCCCGGAGGAGGGTCTGCGGCGCAACATGACGGAGGCGGTGCTGGAGCTGTACGGTCACAGCCGGCGCGTGGGCCTGGTGGAGTGGCACCCCACCAGCAGCGGCATCCTCTTCAGCGCCGGCTACGACTACAAGGTGCCCTCCACCTTCCTGCCTGCCTCACCACACCACACCACCCCGCTCACCACACCACACCACCCCGCTCACCACACCACCCCGCTCACCACACCACACCACACCACCCCGCTCACCACACCACACCACACCGCTCACCACACCACCCCGCTCACCACACCACACCCACCACCACCCGCTCACCACACCACCCCGCTCACCACACCACCCCGCTCACAACACCATCTGCAAACCACACCACCCGATCACAACACCAGCCTCTCACAACACCACCTGATAACAACACCATCTCTCTCACCACACCATCCGCTCACCACACCACCTCTCACAATACCACCTGATAACAACACCAGCCTCTCACAACACCACCCGATCACAACACCCCCTCTCACAACCCCACCCCTCTCACCACACCACCTCTCACAACCCCACCTGATAACGACACCAGCCTCTCACAACACCACCCGATCACAACACCAGCCTCTCACAATACCACCCCTCTCACCACACCACCTCTCACAACACCACCTGATAACAACACCAGCCTCTCACAACACCACCCGATAACGACACCAGCCTCTCACAACACCACCCGATAACAACACTAGTCTCTCACAACACCACCCCTCAACACACCACCTCTCACAACACCAGATGCAGAGGCGGGAATAAAACACTAGAACAGGGTCAATCCAATCCAACAGCTTGCATTTCTTTTGATTTATCATACCTTATTCCTGAATACATACCCTGTACCTGAAAAATAACAAATTCCTATATATTTATCCTTATTTTATTTTATATTCATATATCTGAGCGTTTTTTGTGTAGTTTATCTTATCGCAAGCATTGAGGGAACCTACAATTGAACACTATATGCTATACTAACTATAGTACATAGTATATTGTTCTTGTTGCATATGGCAAATCAAAATTGAATCTTGAATGTCCGCCCCCCCCCCCCCCCACACACACACACACACACACACACACACACACACACACACACACACCACCACCACCACCACCACCGCAGGTGCTGATCTGGAACCTGGAGGTGGGCGAGCCGGTGAAGATGATCGACTGCCACACGGACGTGATCCTTAGCATGTCCTTCAACACGGACGGCAGCCTGCTGGCCACCAGCTGTAAGGACAAGACACTACGGCTACTGGAGCCACGCTCAGGACGAGTCCTGCAGGTGAGGGGAGCGTCCTGCCGAGAGAGAGAGAGAGAGAGAGAGAGAGAGAGAGAGAGAGAGAGAGAGAGAGAGAGAGAGAGAGAGAGAGAGAGAGAGAGAGAGAGAGAGAGAGAGAGAGAGAGAGAGAGAGAGAGAGAGAGAGAGAGAGAGAGAGAGAGAAATTAGAGAAATTAGAGAGAAAAGGATGAAGAAAGAGAGAGAGAGAGAGAGAGAGAGAGAGAGAGAGAGGAGAGAGAGAGAGAGAGAGAGAGAGAGAGAGAGAGAGAGAGAGAGAGAGAGAGAGAGAGAGAGAGAGAGGAGAGAGAGAGAGAGAGAGAGAGAGAGAGAGAGAGAGAGAGAGAGAGAGAGAGAGAGAGAGAGAGAGAGAGAGAGAGAGAAATTAGAGAAATTAGAGAGAAAAGGATGAAGAGAGAGAGAGAGAGAGAGAGAGAGAGAGAGAGAGAGAGAGAGAGAGAGAGAGAGAGAGAGAGAGAGAGAGAGAGAGAGAGAGAGAGAGAGAGAGAGAGAGAGAGATTAGAGAAATTAGAGAGAAAAGGATGAAGAAAGAGAGAGAGAGAGAGAGAGAGAGAGAGAGAGAGAGAGAGAGAGAGAGAGAGAGAGAGAGAGAGAGAGAGAGAGAGAGAGAGAGAGGAGAGGGAGGGGGAGAAAGGTAGAGGGAGAGAGAGAGAGGGAGAGAGAGGGGGAGAGAGAGAGAGAGAGAGAGAGAGAGAGAGGGGAGAGAGGGGGAGAGAGGGGGAGAGAGGTAGAGGGGGAGAGAGGGGGAGAGAGGTAGAGGGAGAGGGAGAGAGATAATGGTCTCATACATGCATGTGCAGTCCATTCAAAACCTTATCAAAGCATTTCACTCACTAATGGCCGGACGGACAGCGTTTGGCATTTCTAAAAAACGACAAGTCTAATTATATATAGATCTTGAACGTAAAACCTTTCAACAGTTCCTTTCAAATCTCCAATTCAATTCAAACTTCGGGCTGCGCATTTAGTTTGTTTTTCTGTCTTGTCGCTCTGCAGCAAGCCAACTGTAAGAACCACCGGGTGAACCGGGTGGTGTTCCTGGGGAACATGAAGAGGCTGGTGACCACCGGCGTGTCCCGCTGGAACACCCGACAGATCGCCCTCTGGGACCAGGTCAGCCCTGCCACCCTCTGGAGTAGGATGGGACAGGGGGGATGGGAATGGGGAGGGGAAGGGGGAGGGTTGTGGATGCAGGGAATGCATGTGTGAGTTGCGTAGGTAAGTGAGTGTATGTGTGTTGACTGTGTGTGTGTGTGTGTGTGTGTGTGTCTGTGTGGTTGGTCTTCCTCAGGAGGACTTGTCCATGCCAATGGTGGAGGAGGAAATCGACGGCCTCTCGGGACTGCTGTTCCCGTTCTACGACGCCGACACACACATGTTGTACCTGGCGGGCAAGGTGAGAGCACTGACCCCCCCCACCTCTCCCCCTATTAACAGTAGATTCAAGATTCAAGATTTTTATTTACCATATGCAAGTACAATGGAATGCATTCCCTTTTGCAGTATGACTTTTCGACAACACAATTCTATAAAATACTGAACACAATAAAATAACAATAAAAATAACTGACTGATAGATGATATTTACATGTTTTGAATTGTGCAAAGAACATTTAAAAATAATTTTAAAGTCCAAGTAGTTCAGCAGCATCATGAATACAGTGCAGTACATGGCAGAACAGTGCAGTGACTGTAATGAGTCCAGAAAGTCCAGCAAAAGTATGATAACGTATGACAGTGTTATGTAATGTAATAATGATGACAATGTTATGATAGTGGCAGCACTCCCAGCTGTTCCGTAGACACACTGCCTGTGGATGAATAAAAAAGTAGTACTACACAGTAGTATTAACAGTAGTACTACACGGTTGTATTAACAGTAGTACTACACGGTAGTATTAACAGTAGTACTACACGGTAGTATTAACAGTAGTACTACACGGTAGTATTAACAGTAGTACTACACGGTAGTCATAACAGAACTACTACACAGTAGTATTAACAGAAGTACTACACGGTAGTATTAACAGTAGTACTACACGGTAGTATTAACAGTAGTACTACATGGTAGTAATAACAGAACTACTACACGGTAGTGTTAACAGTAGTACTACACGGTAGTATTAACAGTAGTACTACACGGTAGTCATAACAGAACTACTACACGGTAGTGTTAACAGAAGTACTACACGGTAGTATTAACAGTAGTACTACACGGTAGTATTAACAGTAGTACTACACGGTAGTATTAACAGTAGTACTACACGGTAGTATAACAGTAGTACTACACGGTAGTGTTAACAGAAGTACTACACGGTAGTATTAACAGTAGTACTACACGGTAGTCATAACAGAACTACTACACGGTAGTGTTAACAGAAGTACTACACGGTAGTACTAACAGTAGTACTACACGGTAGTGTTAACAGAAGTACTACACGGTAGTACTAACAGTAGTACTACACGGTAGTATTAACAGTAGTACTACACGGTAGTATTTACAGAAGTACAACACGGTTGTATTAACAGTAGTACTACACGGTTGTATTAACAGTAGTACTACACGGTAGTATTAACAGTAGTACTACACGGTAGTATTAACAGTAGTACTACACGGTAGTATTTACAGTAGTACAACACGGTTGTATTAACAGTAGTACTACACGGTAGTAATAACAGAACTACTACACGGTAGTGTTAACAGTAGTACTACACGGTAGTATTAACAGTAGTACTACACGGTAGTATTAACAGTAGTACTTCGCTGGAGCCTAGGGAATAGGGAGTCGACGCAATCCTGCAAATAGTTTTTTTATAACGCTGTGAAATGATGTTTGCAGGGCGACGGAAACATCCGGTACTTTGAGATCACCACGGAGAAGCCCTACCTCCAGTACCTGATGGAGTACCGCTCCCCCGCCCCCCAGAAGGGCCTCGGTAGGTCGCTGGTGACACCACCAACCTGACAGCTCTTTGAACCACTCACAGTTACATGTGCTCCACAGGTCACAAACCATGTCTTGAATATCAATAAATAAATGTGTGATCGATAAAGATAAGTATCAGTAAAGATTGCCCTATTGCCCGGAGCAAGTCAAAAGCCACGCCGGGCAAGTAAACCTAACAACACACTAGCCCGATTGGGCAAGTGATTAAAAAAATGATAATGAACGGAACCTTTTTATACCATTTTTGTAATGCAAGACACTGTTATTTACTTAGATAAAAATGAAACAGGACAATTAGCTTTAGCCTTTGTTGTTATAAAACAATAATAATAATAATACATTCAATTACATATAGCGCTTTTCTAGACACCCTAAGGCGCTTTACAGACAGGGTAAAATTGCGCTACGTTATTTGATTTTTATTCATAAAATATTTATTTGATAACTACTCATAAATTAAACTATTTGTATTCGGGCAAGTAAATATCGGTAATATTGGGAAAATACATTTGTCCGACCGGGCAAGTGAAAAAAAACCCTTAACGTTGAGCCCTGGATTATAATATAGATGGCTAGTGTAGAGGAATTCATTGTATGGGCCGTGTTCACCAAAGGGCCATCTTGGTTCTCAGCGCCAGCCCGGTGCTGGAGCTGAACACGGAATCCTGTATTGCTGTATTGTTTCCCCTGCCCTGGTTCACGTTGACCACCAAGATGTCCGCTTGGTGATCATTGACTCTGTTTGTTGTTTTAACGAGCGTGTGTGTTGGCAGGTGTGATGCCCAAGCACGGCCTGGACGTGGCAGCCTGCGAGGTGTTCCGCTTCTACAAGCTGGTGACCCTCAAGGGTCTGATCGAGCCCATCTCTATGATCGTGCCCAGGAGAGTGAGTTGAGTTTAAAAGGCTTTTTAAAATGCTTTTTTGCATATATATATATATATTGTATATATCAGTCACTTTAATGTTCTTTATATTGTTATTTTTATTGTGTACAGTATTGTTATAGTATAGTGTTGTATTTGTCCAAAGCGACTAAAGTGTCTGCTAAATGACTGTGATGTAATGTAATGTAAATACTATACTATGTACTATATTATATCGTGTTAAATTGTAGGAAATTCATACTGCGGGAGGGAATGAGGTAAAAGCATTCCATTGGGGTGGCAAATAAACATCTTGAATCTTGAATCACTACTGGAACCTGAATGGATTCTTATGGTCCATACCTTGCATCAGCATATTTCCAATCACCTGTGATAATATCCTTAGTTCTACACTTATGTCTACCCTAATGGGTTATGATATACTATAATGGGGGGTATGTTGACACTCTTAGAAGCTTTTAGTAGTAAGGCAGTCGATGGGCAGACGACGCTGCCACAAGCTATTAAAATGACTCGACACAGAGTGACGAGTAAACGGGTTTATTGCAGAGCAGATGGTACATGGTTCCTCCTGAGTGTGTGTGTGTGGTGGTGGTGGCTGGTTTAACCTGTGGGTCCTTGGTTAATGAAGGAGCATGGTGCAGCCTACTTAAACCAGTCACCAACCACACACACACACACACACACACACACACACACACACACTTCACGGACAGGCTTGTACGTTGACATATTGGAAAATATAAGCCTTCTGTTTCCGGGTTAACAGTCAGACACATACCAGGAGGACATCTACCCAATGACGCCTGGAGTCGAACCCGCGCTGACGGCCAGCGAATGGCTGAGTGGCATCAACAGAGGTAAGTCCAAACTAAACACAAAGGCACCATGCCACTCGTGGGTTGGAGCCCACGAGTGTAAATTTCTCAAATATAGATCTATCTAGCTATCTATCTATCTATCTATCTATCTATCTATCTATCTATCTATCTATCTATCTTTATATATATTTAGATGTATCTATAGATATATCTATATATTGATATATCTATATCTATAGATATATCTATATAGAAAGATATACATCATACATCAGTCACTTTATTGTTATTTTTATGTTCATTTTTATTGTGTATATAGTATTTGTATAGTATTGTTTCATAAACTGCGGGAGGGAATGGGGAGTAAGCATTCCATTGTACTTGTTGCAAATGGCCAATAAAAATCTTGTATAAGTAATGGTGATAAAACAGCACTCATTAAAGTCTATCACCAGCTATCAAGCCCAGACCATCCCCTGTGACGATAACCTAGGATCAGAATCCAACAAGTGATGCAAAACATATATTTTCCATGAAGATTATATTCTATTGACTCCACAGAGCAAGTGCACTTACGATGTCATGCTAATGGTTAGCCTGTAGCAGTTATACATAGCAGGTTTTAAAAGGCAGTGCTTAATGGTGGCTCAATGCCAGATCTAAATAAGAGGTTGTTGAGGATTTCAATGAAAACACTTTGTGGGCGCTGTATGTGTAGAACACATATTTTTAATTCATGAGTGTACTCGTGAGTAAAGCAATGGCCCTTTTTAAACGGTCGGTCATGCGAGAGCCAGTGAGCATACGATATAATTCACTTGAAAGCCATAATTAAAATGGTGTTTTCAACCATCTTCAAACCTCCTGTCTGGTCCATGACTTCAGCAGAGTAAGTGTTGTTTGCAGGATAAGTGTTGCTAGCCATCTAATGTGGTAAGAGGGCTGTAGGAAGGGCTATTTGTCTGTTTGGCTGCGTCAGACTAACATATCTGTACTGTTTGGGTTGTTTAGTATGTAATGGACTCCAGCTTGGGTGTTGTCCAGGGGTGCTGTGCAGTGAAGTTAACCTCACTCTCCGACACCTAAAATAAGTTCTAGCCACGAACCTAGAGCTTGTGGGTTTTTAGCTTCTCACGTTAGAAGAGCATCGCCTGTCATGACGGAAAGCGTGAGTTCGAAACCCGTGCGTTCCACTCAGTTACATAAGTACACAAGCTCACGCCTTCTACTGTCAAACCTCTCATCTCTCCAAGGTGTGTATGTGTGTGTGTGTGTCCCATGGCCAACCCAGACCCGGTTCTGATGTCCCTGAAGGAGGGCTACCAGAGGGCGGAGCAGCTGGTGTTCAAAGCCCCGCCCAGGGAGAAGAAGAACCTGGTGGTGAACGGCATCGACCTCCTCGAGAACATACCGCCCAGGACAGAGAACGAGGTGTGTGTCATTGATGGAGGGATGCCGTTTGATAGATAGAGATGGCTGGTGATGGGATGGATAAAAAGAGAAATGGCTGGATCAGAGCAGAGCCCCTAATTTTTAGATAAATATATATCCGGTCCCCCCCCTCACCTGCATGCGGCCCCATAAAGACGCTCTCACACACATCCTTTGCATGCACACTTCTATAGAATGTATTTGAAACGGCAAATCTAAATGGGAACAAGTCACCTTTACGATATCTCATAATTTATATTTAGCTTTGCAGCATCCCCCCCCCCCTGTAATAAGGAACCACTGGGCTGGATTATAAAGGGAGGGCTGGATGGTGATAGTGATGGGGATGCATGGACTGGAGGATAAAGGATGGGTCTCTCTCTCTCTCTCTCTCTCTCTCTCTCTCTCTCTCTCTGTGCGCTCTGTGTGTGTGTGTGTGTGTGTGTGTGTGTGTGTGTGTGTGTGTGTGTGTGTGTGTGTGTGTGTGTGTGTGTGTGTGTGTGCACAGCTCCTGCGGATGTTCTTCAGGCAGCAGGAGGAGCTGCGGAGGCTGAGGGAGGAGCTGGCCATTAAGGATGTGAGGATACGGCAGCTGGAACTGGAGCTCAACAACCTGAAGAATGTTGGCCCCAACAACGTCTGACCTCTGACCCCCCCCCCTCCCCCTTCTGGACTGACCACACAGATCCTTCTGCTTCCAATTCCAGCCTCTGTAAAGCCCCCCCCCCCCCCCACCACCCCATCCCCAGGTCCACTGTGAGCACCTCGTGTCTGATGTACCACACTAACTAAACCTATGCTCTCTGGTCTGGGTGGTGCAACACAATGTATGTAGTCACTGCAATCATGTAAAAATATTGACATGTTTCATGGGATGCCACCTGATGATTTCCTTATGCTTTTTCTTTTTTTATCCAGACAAATTGTACGTTTTTGTGTTTTTACCACACACACACACACACACACACACACACACACACACACACACACACACACACACACACACACACACAGCGACCCCCTCCATTACACCTGTTTTCCATTTGCTTGAGGAAAAGGATGAAAAATCGACCGTCAGAGGATCGGACTGTTGCTGCAGTTGTTCCTGTTTCCTTCATCCCCAAAGGCCTTAGATCTCTGGATCACAGCGAGTTGCAGCAAACATCTCCCGTCTGTAAATGACTATTAATGACTAATAAAAGTACTTGGCATCTCAACCGATATTGGCGGGCTCTCTGACGGTTTTCCGACGGGGAAGCAAAGAAGTTTGTCTTGTGCGTTCCTTCCTTTTTCTCTCCTACAAAAGTAAATCAAGCAATCATTTGAGGTGTATCGTTTCTACCGGGCTGAAGCATCGTTTGTCAAACCTTTTAGGGATTCCTTTAGTCTGTGTTGGTGAGAGGGTGGGGTGATGCTTAGAATTTGATATTGCTTTTATTTATTTACTTTTCTGCTTCAGAATTGCTTAGGCGGGTGTGTTGTAGGTCATGGCTTCACAGAGCTTGATTGTATTCCTCGATTGGTTTGGTTGAATGACCTTTTAAAAGTTAGATTTGGTAGAAGCCTAACCTAGAATACTAAGCTTCAAAGGTATTGTATGTTTGTTTAAGGCTACCAGGACAGAACATGTATGTTGATGATATTGGCAAGAAACCCCCACTAACGCTGTTTGGATGTGTTGTGAGTGTTCACAAAATACCTGGAGAGCCGCCCTCAAGACGATACACTAGTGTAGTCTGATGATAGAAGTTTCCATCTCTTCACTTCATCAGTGTTTGTTCTTTTTACGAGAGATTCGAATAAGTTGTGCGATTGAAAAGATACAAGTTGAAAAGCTGAGTTACTGGATGTGCAGCGTGTAAACTGCCACGCCCTGGGTGCTATGACGTCGCTACTCCAAATAATACCCAGTCTTTCACAGGTAACATGTCGTGTAGGTCTTTTCGCTCAGGATGTTTAGACCTCGACGCACAATGGGGAAACTGTCAGATTAAATGAGACATGAATTTCTCGAACGTCTTCCAAACTAAATAATTCAAACTGCAGTATCCTGTCAAGATAACCTGATTGATTTATAAACAAACTACAATAAATGTACTTGGATATGGTGTAGGATTTTATTTTATTATTATTTTTTTTTTAAGCTGGACCCAATTTTATTATGATGCAGGTATTCACTTCAAAATATTTCGTACTCTTGCAGTCAACCAGAATCGATGGGTTTAAACCATTATTTTGTTGTATATTTGTGGACGATTTCCGGCTATGAACAAACTACAGACTTGCAGTTTAACTTACAATACTTGTTCCTCACATGCATGCCATCTGTCACAAACAATATAACTCCAATGTTGAACATTGCTCTTTATGTAAAGATTATGCATACAAAGTATGTTCAAGTCAAATAGGTTTATATATACATTTTAGGTAAATTGGCATACACAAGTTTATATGTATTACAATGTGTGCGTTAAACTCATTGTACATGTCTGCCAACATCAAAGAGAATACCAAAAAATAGATTTGTCATTATTTACAAGAACACGTAACTTCCGAACTATCAAAGCTGAAGGGTCCTGGAGATTGGAGAATCGGTGACATGTGTGTAGACCATTTTACTTGCTATCATTTAGAAATGGGACCTGGAATGGTCACACGGTGCATGTATTACATTGTAGGAAATTCATACTGCGGGAGGGAATGGGGTAAAAGCATTCCATTGGGGTGGCAAATAAACATCTTGAATCTTGAATCACTACTGGAACCTGAATGGATTCTTATGGTCCATACCTTGCATCAGCATATTTCCAATCACCTGTGATAATATCCTTAATTCTACACTTATGTCTACCCTAATGGGTTATGATATACTATAATGGGGGGGTATGTTGACACTCTTAGAAGCTTTTAGTAGTAAGGCAGTCGATGGGCAGACGACGCTGCCAAAAGCTATTAAAATGGCTTCTTTAGGGCTCGTTCTGATGACAAGGACACAGAGTAATGAGAAAACCGGTTTATTGCAGAGTGTGTAGTTGTCAGACAGCAGAGCAGATGGTACATGGTCCCTCCTGAGTGTGTGTGTGTGGTGGTGGGGGTGGTGGCTGGTTTAACCTGTGGGTCCTTGGTTAATGAAGGAGCATGGTGCAGCCTCACCAGCCCCAGACTCTAATCAGTCTGATTGAGGCCAGGTGAGGCTACTTAAACCACCAACCTCACCAACCACACACACTTCACAGACAGGCAGGCTTGTACGTTGACATATTGGAAAATATAAGCAAAGAGTCTTCTGTTTCCAGGTTAACAGTCAGACACATACCAGGAAGCCATCTACCCAATGACGCCTGGAGTCGAACCCGCGCTGACAGCCAGAGAACGCCTGGATGGCATCAACAGAGGTAAGTCCAAACTAAAAACAAAGGCACCATGGGTTGGAGCCCACAAGTGTAAATTTCTCATATAGATCTATATCTTGATATATTTAGATGTATCTATAGATACATCTATATATTGATATTATCTATATCTATAGATCTGTATCTATAGATACATCTATATATTGATATATCTATATCTATATAGAAAGATATACATCATACATCAGTCACTTTATTGTTGTTTTTATGTTCATTTTTATTGTGTATATAGTATTTTTATAGTATTGTTTCATAAACTGCGGGAGGGAATGGGGAGTAAGCATTCCATTGTACTTGTTGCAAATGGCCAATAAAAATCTTGTATAAGTAATGGTGATAAAACAGCACTCATTAAAGTCTATCACCAGCTATCAAGCCCAGACCATCCCCTGTGACGATAACCTAGGATCAGAATCCAACAAGTGATGCAAAACATATATTTTCCATGAAGATTATATTCTATTGACTCCACATAGCAAGTGCACTTACGATGTCATGCTAATGGTTAGCCTGTAGCAGTTATACATAGCAGGTTTTAAAAGGCAGTGCTTAATGGTGGCTCAATGTCAGATCTAAATAAGAGGTTGTTGAGGATTTCAATGAAAACACTTTGTGGGCACTGTCTGTGTAGAACACATATTTTTAATTCATCAGTGTACTCGTGAGTAAAGCAATGGCCCTTTTTAAACAGTCGGTCATGCGAGAGCCATTGAGCATATGATATAATTCACTTGAAAGCCATAATTAAAATGGTGTTTTCAAACCTCCTGTCTGGTCCATGACTTCAGCAGAGTACGTGTTGTTTGCAGGATAAGTGTTGCTAGCCATCTAATGTGGTAAGAGGGCTGTAGGAAGGGCTATTTGTCTGTTTGGCTGCGTCAGACTAACATATCTGTACTGTTTGGGTTGTTTAGTATGTAATGGACTCCAGCTTGGGGGTGCTGTGCTGTGAAGTTAACCTTGGTCTCCGACACCTAAAATAAGTTCTAGCCACGAACCTAGAGCCCGTGGGTTTTTAGCTTCTCACGTTAGAAGAGCATCGCCTGTCATGCCGGAAAGCGTGAGTTCGAAACCCGTGCGTTCCACTCGCAGTTGCATACGTACACAAGCTCACACCTTCTACTGTCAAACCTCTCTTGTACCTCATCCAATGTGTGTGTGTCCCATGGCCAACCCAGACCTGGTTCCGATGTCCCTGGGGGTGGACTACTGGAGGGCGGAGCATCTGGAGGTGAACGGCATCGACTTCCGCGATGATATACCGCCCATGACGGAGAACGAGGTGTGTGTCATTGATGGAGGGATGCCGTTTGATGGATAGATGGAGATGGCTGGTGATGGGATGGATAAAAAGAAAAATGGCTGGATCACTGGTTCCCAAACTTTTTCTGCAGAGCCCCTCATTTTTAGAAAAATATATATCCAGTCCCCCCCCTCACCTGCATGCGGCCCCATAAAGACACTCTCACACACATCCTTTGCATGCACACTTCTATAGAATGTATTTGAAACGGCAAATCTAAATGGGAACAAGTCACCTTTACCATATCTCATCATTTATATTTAGCTTCGCAGCATCCCCCCCCCCCTGTAATAAGGAACCACTGGGCTGGATTATAAAGGGAGGGCTGGATGGTGATAGTGATGGGGATGCATGGACTGGAGGATAAAGGATGGGTCTCTCTCTCTTGCGCTGTGTGTGTGTGTGTGTGTGTGTCACAGCTCCTGCAGATGCTCTCCATGCAGGAGGAGGAGCTGCAGATGCTGAGGGAGGAGCTGGCCATTAAGGATGCGAGGATACTGCAGCTTGAACTGGAGCTCCACAACCTGGATAATGTTGGCCCCAACAACGTCTGACCCCGCCCCTCCCCCTTCTGGACTGACCACACAGATCCTTCTGCTTCCCATTCCAGCCTCTGTAAAGCCCCCCCCACCGCCCCATCCCCAGGTCCACTGTGAGCACCTCGTGTCTGATGTACCACACTAACTAAACCTATGCTCTCTGGTCTGGGTGGTGCAACACAATGTATGTAGTCTCTGCAATCATGGAAAAAAAATCTGACTAGTTTCATGGGATGTCACCTGATGATTTCCTTATGCTTTTATTTTTTTTGCAGCAAACATCTCCCGTCTGTAAATGACTATTAATGACTAATAAAAGTACTTGGCATCTCAACCGATATTGGCGGGCTCTCTGAAGGTTTTCCGACGGGGAAGCAAAGAAGTTTGTCTTGTGCTTTCCTTTTTCTCTCCTACAAAAGTAAATCAAGCAGTCATTTGAGGTGTATCGTTTCTACCGGGCTGAAGCATCGTTTGTCAAACCTTTTTAGGGATTCCTTTAGTCTGTGTTGGGGGGTGCTTATAATTTGATATAGCTTTTTATTTATTTTCTGTTTCAGAATTGCTTAGGCGGGTGTGTTGTAGGTCATGGCTGCACAGAGCTTGATTGTGTTACTCGATTGGTTTGGTTGAATGTCCTTTTTAAAAGTTCGCTTTGGTAGAAGCCTAACCTAGAATACTAAGCTTCACAATAACTGCGATAGGTACTATGTTTGTTTAAGGCTACCAGAACATGTATGTTTATGATATTGGCAAGAAACCCCCACTAACGCTGTTTGGATGTGTTGTGAGTGTTCACAACATACCTGGAGAGCCGCCCTCAAGACGATACACTAGTGTAGTCTGATGATAGAAGTTTCCATCTCTTCACTTCATCAGTGTTTGTTCTTTTTACGAGAGATTCGAATAAGTTGTGCGATTGAAAAGATGCAAGTTGAAAAGCTGAGTTACTGGATGTGCAGCGTGTAAACTGCCACGCCCTGGGTGCTATGACATCGCTACTCCAAATAATACCCAGTCTTTCACAGGTAACATGTCGTGTAGGTCTTTTCGCTCAGGATGTTTAGACCTCGACGCACAATGGGGAAACTGTCAGATTAAATGAGACATGAATTTCTCGAACGTCTCCCAAACGAAATAATTCAAACTGCAGTATCTGGTCAAGAACCTGATTGATTTATAAACTACAATAAATGTACTTGGATATGGTGTAGTTTTTTTTTTAAGCTGGACCCAATTTTATTATGATGCAGGTATTTACTTCAAAATATTTCGTACTCTTGCAGTCAACCAGAATCGATGGGTTTAAACCATTTTGTGTATTTGTGGACTATTTCCAGCTATGAACAAAGACTCAGTTTAACTTACAATACTTGTTCCTCACATGCATGCCACCTGTCACAAACAATAACTCCAATGTTGAACATTTCTCTATGTAAAGATTATGCATACAAAGTATGTTCAAGTCAAATAAGTATTACACTGCACATTTTAGATAAATCGGCATACACAAGTTTATATTTATTACAATGTGTGCGTTAAACTCATTGTACATGTCTGCCAACATCAAAGAGAATACCAAAAAATAGATTTGTCATTATTTACAAGAACACGTAACTTCCGAACTATCAAAGCTGAAGGGTCCTGGAGATTGGAGAATCGGTGACATGTGTGTAGACCATTTTACTTGCTATCATTTAGAAATGGGACCTGGAATGGTCACACGGTGCATGTTCAGAAGAGTTTTCTACACCGCAACAGTATTGGCATACTGGAGACACAAAACATGACTTACATATAAAAATGTACGATGCAAAAAATAAAATCAGATTAGGACAAGGAAAGGGACAGCCGTACGTTTGTTCCAGTGGGTTGAGTTTTTCCAGACATGCACTGTCTTTGAGGGGGATGGTTCTATATTTGCATATGCAATTTATCAGAAAAATTCTCATACACAAAGCGAGAGGGATAATCATTTAAAAAAGGTCATTTTAGGTGTTACAAAATCGTATAGCCATAAAGCAGCTAAAAATTCACAATTAAGATCAGGGAAGAGACTCCTACCTCGTAGAATTTAAATAAAGTTATTAACCCTAAACCAACCCCCTCCTATCTTCCCCCCCCCCCCCCCACTTCACACACACACACACACAGGCCACAATAACATGAAGTACTCAAATCAACTCAAAAAGGATGGAGCTGGGGAATGAGAAGCGGGGGTGGGTAAAACAGTCGGTACACAAAGTAACCGCGATCATCAATCATCATCCTCCTCCTCTTCGTCCAGTTCCCTTTTCCTCTTCTCACCTCGCTCGTCTTCTAGGAGGGAACAGAGCATAACATAAAGTTAACATAGCTTCCAGCCGTCTTAAGGACACGAAAGCCCTACTACTAGGGAAAAAGCTTAAACTATGGTCAACCAGCAATAAAGCAAATTTAAATTACCACCGTCTGCTTCATCCCCATCATCGACTTCTCTGTCATTCACATCATCATCGTCTTCCTCTTCCTGTAGTAGAGGAGTAGAAAGTAGTTTGAGTTGCCTTGAACAATGTCACCCAGTTCTAAAAACCCAATCTAGCCATTAAACAACGAGAAATCCTACCGAATCATGTTTTTCCTCTCCACTTTGGTCTTCTTCCTCTTCTTCGTTTTCCTCTTCTTCATTTTCCTCATCTTCGTCTTCCTCTCCCTCGTCGTCATCTCCTGGTAAGTCGTCGGACGACTCCTCGTCTATTTCTGGGACAAAGAGGAAACGGTGTCATCGGTGAGTACAAAATATCAGCAACCAATCATGTTCAGCCGAGAATGTGGCCCAAAATGTAGTATTTAGATCCCTAGCCCAGACTCACCATCTTCATCCTCCTCCTCATCACCGTCCAGGCCTTTAGCGTACACCTCAGCGTCAGAGTCTGGGGCCTCCTTGTCCTCTTTGTCGTAGCCGTCCAAGTACGCGAGGTGGGGGAGGAGCTTGAATACATTGTCTCTGTACTCATTCAGGTTGGTCACTTCGCAGTTGAAGAGGTCTAGGCTTTTCAGGCTAGCCAATTCTTTCTACCAAAAAGGAAAGGAGGTTGAAGTGTGTTATTGAACCTGGCACAAGTTATGGTCACATTGATTTGAGGCAAGTGGTCAATCATCCAGTAGACATCCAGGCAGGCGTTAAGAGCACCCCCTCTGGCCAATGACAGAACTGTCCTAACATGCCATTAAAGGCTAAACAAATGTTCTCAATCTGGGACAATTCAAATGGGTCATCATGAATAAAATATATATATAAAACATTTCATCCCTCATCAATTTGGAAGAATATCAACAAGCTTGAACGGAGTTAACATTACTAATACAAATAAAAAGAAGATAAAGGCATAACGTCCTTAGGAGAGGAAATATCTTGGAGGACTTTGTTGCTTACCAATGGCTCTATTGTGCTGAGGTCTTTGATTTTGTTTCCACTGAGGTTGAGGTGTGTTAGTTTTGGGCATTTGGCAGCCAGCACCTCGAGCCCCCCTGAGATTCTGTTGTCACTGAGCTCAAGCTGATGGTGATCAATAACAAAAGAGACATTTAGTGTACATGTTACCCAAGCATTGCTAGAATAGAATGGATTGCCTTTATAGTAGAGATAAACCCAAACCGTTTTCAACTTGGTTAGGGTTGGCAAGTGGGCCACTGTTGTGAGGCCAACGTTGATTGTGCTTAACAATTCTAATTCTTCAAATTCATCCGTGAGGCCCTCCAGCTCACCCTCATGTGAGCGGCAGTTGTCCAGCACAAGCTCCTTCACCTGCAGAGGTCAGCAGGAAATAGAAAGTGGGATATATATAGTATATATATATATATATATATATATATATATATATATATATATATATATATATATATATATATATATATATGCCCACAGCTGATTCAAGTAGCCTACTCCGTGGCCTCCCGTTGATCACGTATTTAACCGTAATACATTTAGTTTGTATCAGGTTAGAATTGGCTTAGGCAGCCCACCCCAGATATAAAACTCATAAACATGCGATGTACAGTTTTGTAAAAAATAAATGTCTGACGTTTCCAATACTGAAGGATAATGTGACGTTATTAAAAAATGTCGTGCTCTTAAAAAAACAACAGACAGTTAATGCAATGCATCTTTGCAGTATATCGAAAAGTCGTATGAGGAACCCACCCCCCCTCCCTCTAAAACACACACACACACCACACACACACACACTAAGTAGGAGGGGCTGCCTGCCGGTTACAATGCGATTACACAGCTCGCTGTGACGCAACGGTACTCGCGTTAACATCTTTCTCCGGACGGACCGATTGTTTTTTTTTAAATTATACACGACTTATGTACTCTATTGCGTTAATGTGTTACGTGTACATGTACGCAGAGCAACGTCAAATACACGAGAAGGACACCCAACGGTTGTGGACTCGAACTGCCTTTTGTTTCTGGGGGTAAAATGGCGGCCTATGCCCATATTTCTCATCAACTAGAAATCGGGGGGGGGGGGGGAGGGGGTTGTGACGGTTTGGACTACAAATTCGACAAAAGCGTTTCGGGTTTCTTATTTTATTTGACCGTAACCCTATATACTACATTAAGCCATGTATTATGATGACTGTGGCGACATTTACTTCACTTTTATTTCGCCATCGGCCATCGGCGCGTACTACTACGAGGAGTTGTGTACACTACACACACACACACTGCGGTTCTCTAGGCGCCGAGTGTCCTCGTGAGATATACGAGCGCGCCCGCGCACACATATATATACACATATATATATATATATATACACCACACACACACCGGATCAGATAAACACAACCCCGCACACACACACGTGATTAAACCTCAGGAGTATATCGCTTAGATCGTCGGCCGTCGTTTTCTATCCCGTCGCGTCCCTTTTTTGTGTGTCGCGTCGGTATCCGTTGCGTATTAAAAAAAAACGTAAAAATACTATCATTTTAAAGTCGTTATTTAAAAAACACGAAATCACAAGTTTGACAACTATATATATGGGAAGGGTTGGAAGCGCGTTGGGGGGCTCAAAAGTTAAGAAACATGGCTTCATCCATCTTCCAGCTCGCCTTGTTGTTGTTTATACCACTGCTGAACGCACTGGGGGGGGGGGGGGGGTTGGGGTTGCACCCCAACGAACGGCCCACACCACTCTTGACTTGTTTTAGATCCACAAAGTTAGTACTAGTTTAACATCGGACACACGGCTATAGTCGTAGTAGTAGTGTGCACGGAACAAAAACAATGCAACGCCGCGTCTTAACTCTCCGTCGTTTTAAACTTTAAGTAAGAAACTTCGCATCCTCTCCCCCCCCCCCCCCACACACACACACACACATGCAATGCAATGCAAGACGTGACACGAAAGACACATAGTGTGCCATTAGATGCCCGTTGTGGAGCGACGGCATCGTCCTTCTCCTTCCTCCTCTTACGTCTGACGGAGAGCGGTTCCGCAGCTCCAGGTGGATCCTCTTCTTCATTTCCATTGCAGAGTAAATAGTGTTTACCCTCGGCGCGCAAAAAGGACTATTGATTTATAGTTAATACTGCAAAACAAAAAACTACCACCACCACCTCTTTGGAATAGACCCCCCGTTCATTCAAACTTGATCTTGATCTCGGTAGGCGGGGATTTACGCCGTGCGATTGTCGTCACCGCTGACCAATCACAGGTGGCCGATATACGGGGGGCGGGGCGGAGGGGGGCGGGATGTACAAATTCACCAACCAATCACACTACGTGTTCTCACGTTGGGTGGGGTTTCCTTGTGAGCGTTCGATAATTTAACTTTTCATGTATTATTATTATTATTATTATTATTATTATGAAATATTGCTATCGTGATGATGATCAACTCCTCCTCGTGTGTATGTTAAATGTGTATTTGTATTGTATTTTTTTTGTTAAGGGTGTATCTCCACGTATATGCTTATGGGACACGTCGTGTAAATGGAAAAACTCACATATTGGGGCAAATACTCGTGACTTTACAAGCCAGTAAAATGTAAAATAACTAGTAGTAAATAATGGTTGATATAAATGTGTGCACTTCCGCGTATCAACGCGCAAAAAAAGAAAAACAAGGTCACCTGACTCGCCTCGACGCCATCTTGACATTAACAGTCGCCACATCGAAATAACTCATGAAATAAAAATAAAAATAATAAAAACCACCAAAAGCGTTTACCTATATCGGGAGTCGTCGTGTTAAAAAGGACGTCGTCATCATCATCATCATCATCATTGCTTAAGACGTGTACGCGCACGCACGCGCATACTAGTATGTTGCGTCGCGTGGCCGACGTGGTGCTTGTGTGCGCGCACAAACAGTTCGTTCCTCTCTCGTCCTCGTATTTCTTTCTTTGACATCTCTGTCGCATTTCTTTGGTCATGATTCATGTTTTTTTTTCGCTTGATTATAATGGCATCGTCGTCGTCGTCGTCCTCAAACTCTTGACCAGGGTTTTGTGGTACCATTTTGTGGTTGGGGGGTATTGCTTTAAACGCAACGGGCGAGTCCCCCCCCCCCCATATGTCCGTGAGGTGTGTCTCGTCTCCTTCCTTCCTCCTTGCCGCTCAAGCTGTTTATAACCGATAATAACGGCTCAAGCGCGCGCATGTATGCGCAGTCCCGACGGCATTCCACGTCGTCCTTTCACGCCTACACAAACCCACGCCTTTTTTTGTTGTTGTTTATTTTATTTTTGATTGTGTATATATATACATTTTATTTGTATGGTATTGTAGCTATGGTATCTTGTATCTTGAAACAACGCCTTGTTTCACCGAGCGGCACAGTGGGTGGTGTGTGTGTGTACGTTACATCCCCATTCATTTTTTATTGTATATATAATTGTATTAGTATGGTATTGTTTTGTAGATGTATACTGCGGTAATGGGGAATGGGGAGTAAGCATTCCAATGTACCTGTTGTTGCAATTGGCCAATACAAATCATCTTGTATCTTGTATCTTGTATCTTGTACGCCTTGTTTCCCCGAGCAGTGAGTTTCAGTGGGTGGGTGGTGTGTTACATCCCCATTCATTCAACGGAAAAGGTTTGAAATTCAGCAAGACACGTTCGAACCAAATAAGGGCATATGGACACTTTAGCCTACTGGTATTGCGCCACACAAGTCATTTGAATCAATGTTTTTTTTTTCTGATTGTATTATTTGATTGCTGTGTACAGCATGCACTGTCATCCTTCGTCCGTCACTTTTATGTTATTTGTTATTGTGTATTATATTTCTTATAGTATTACGTTTTAGAAATGTATACCGTGGGAGGGAATGGGGAGTAAGTATTCCATTTTACTATAACAATTTTGAATCTTGAATGTGCTGTGCATGCAGTTGCATTTCAAGGCCGCTGGAGGTCGCTGCAGGTGTCCTTTCACCACAGCCCTCATGTTTGAATCTGTATCGTTTGGAATATGGCATGACCTTTCCAGGGCCCTGTACTACCCTGCCCTCGAACTGTAACCTTGGTGTTATCCTTATTTCATATTGAATACATACATATTGACATTTTAAACAATATTGACCCATCTGCACATTTCACATTTGAATAATGTTAATTACAATAGGTCTACATTACAACATGTTGAGGTAAACACAAAATGCATATTGAAACTTTCAGTAAACATGGAAACAAAACGGCTCTTTAAACGGTGTGCAACATAGACTAGACATCACATAGCCTAACCAATGGGAGGAAGTGTAAAAGTTGTTATAGGAACTGTATATATATATATATATATATATATATATATAACATATAATATATATATTCTGGACTCATACAGCCTCTGCACTGCATTCATGATGCTGCTGCACTACTGGCTCTTTCAAATGCGGGGAAATCATTCCATTGCATTCCATAAAAATATTGAATCTTTTTAATTGATATTCTAATAATGAATTCAAATTTGTCTGGTTAAATGAGGGCTAAGAAGGCTGGTTTAGTATAATTAAGGAATTAGTGTGTACGTGTTGGTGGATGACCAAATTAGTTATTTCAATGCACGTTGCACTTGCAGTTCACTTAGTTCACCACAAGGTACTGCTGTTCGCCAATACATTTATAATACAATCGTTCAACCGTTTTTGCCCTTGCCGAAATGCCATCTGCTTTTTATAATATGCAAACGCATACCTTCAATTGCTCTATGTAAATCCTTTGAGGGGAGATTTGAGCCAGTCAATCAAGCATCTAATTAGGAAGTCTTACATTTATGTGTTTAACTATCACAACTTATTTAATATCAGCTGACATACATATAGTAAAGTAGTAAAGGTAGTAAACGGGAAGAAAACATACATATTCAATTAAGTTTCTCTTTTGGTGAAAACAGGACAGGACTACAATTTGTAGATTAATTCCCCTTTTATGTAAAACAGTGTGTTGTCCAGGTTGAACCTGCATTACATCCATCCACTGCAAGTTAACATGGCCACACACCAATTAATAAGATCGGCACCTTCTTAATATATGCAGAGTGTAGGACAACTAATTATAGTTACAGAAAAGAGTGCATCCAATGAAATGCCATTGGGTGTGTGGCTGACGACGAGGAAGGAAGGAAGGGAGGAAGGAAGGGAGGAAACAGGGCATCACGAAGACAACAGATCGAAGACAAAGTTCAGAACTCCAGTCACGCCTTTGAATTATTAACCATCTAAATGAATCCAACATAAATAAACCGCATTTCCTTCGGAAAGGGCCAACAGCCAATTAAGGTGAAGACATGGTGATGATTTCGATGACAATCGGACACATGCGAGTCCCAACACGTCAACGGTACTACACGTGTGTGTAGGAGTGGCATGTAGGAGGATCAAGCTGTGTGTGTGTGTGTGTGCAGAATATGAAGCGTCGGAGGTCATCGGGCTACAGCAGAGTTAGTTAGCGTCACAACGCAGTGCCAAGGCGACCAGATGGTCTGCAATCACGCGAGGAAGAAATCCATTCCGCTATTTGGTTAGTGAGCCCTTTGGCTTAATTCTTCGCTGTATGAAATAGCCTACAGTACAACCGACTAGACAAATGACGAGTTGGGGGGCTACAACTCTTTTACCGTTCCTTCCTATCTCTTCTGTCACTTCACAATACTATGGATAACAATGCTGTTTAACTTATCCATTACAAAATAGTGCTTATTTTGCATATGTATGGTGACCAGACGTCTTCTTTTTGGGAGGGATAGTTTCGCTTATGGGTCACATGTTCCTTGAGTTTGCTCTGTCTACCTTTAACAACAAAGCCCTCTGGGTCACGTCACCTGAGCAGGGTTCTGGTGCGGGTGATATAGCTGGAGGAACTCCGCCCTTGAGAGCCTGGACTGACTGACGTCAGGCTCTCAATTCAGCTCAGAGTGTCGTCATTGTTTCCCCTGCTGCGATTTAAAATGGAAGCCACTTTGGTTCACCCAAAAGAGGGGATACACACGGATGATTCTAAGTGTACAAATCACCAATGTAGGCGTACAATCTCGAAACAAAGAAGAACAATAAAGTGTCATGTTGGATGTTGCACATGGCTCTCTCTCTCCACTTGCAAGTGAAGCAGACGATCTTCTTCCATGGAGAAGAGAATGGCAAGCGCCCCCCCAACCACTTCGTGCTCCTTCGCTGGTCACACTGATGGTAATAATAATTAAAATGTGTCAGCAAATGGAATTTCTCTGCATTTAACCCACCCTAGTATTAGGAGCAGCAGTCAGCTATTTATACAGCGCCCGGGGAGCAGTTAGGGTTAGAGTGTCTTGCTCAAGGACACCTCGACAGTTTTAGTTTTTTGTTGCTAGGAGGAGCCGGGGATCGGGGGAGCGAACCAGCAACCTTCCGACTGGTGAGGCGACCGCTCTACCTCCTCAGCTATACTGCCACCCAGAAGCTACTAAGCTAGCTAGCTATGGTGTACTAAGTGTAGTCAGTGTCCCACACTGTGCTTGAACTGACGACCTCCGGCATGAGAGGTGACGTTCTAACGTGAGAGCTAAAACCCACCGGCCCCTAGCTTCATCGCTAGAACGTCTGTTTAGGGTTCGGGGAGGGAGGTTTACCGCTGCACAGCACCACCTGCTGGCGTCCGTTACATAAGCACACAACCACCTTTTTTAGCTTGGATTTTGCATGCATTGAAAAAAAAGTCGGCAGTCGAAATCGGCAGTAACAATTGATTGGGTTATATTATTTTTTGTTAAGAACATATATATTTCAGGTTTGGGTTAGAAATCTAGTTTGTACAGTCGCATTCGGAAAAAGACCATTGATTGTTTAGCCTTAAGTATATAACTATATATTACCATCAAAGCATTTTCTTATATTATAGCAGGGCTCAATGTACACTTATTAAAATACATTTGAGTGAATCCAATTTATCCATCCATTCATTGAGTTAGGTGATAGTGGCAATAGCCCAAAGCACGTTCAAATAATCTTCATAATTAATTACCATCCAAGGGCTAGTCAGAACTGAAGCCACCGACTCCGGTGTATCAAACCAAAGATGTCCTGAGACTAAAGGATGGGAAACCATGTTAAAGAAGAACTCCACTTCAAGGGGGGCCAGGGTACCCCTTAATCTGAGCCCGGGAAAGGACACTTGATATTGACCCGCGGTGTTAACACAAAGGGCCTAGTCTCTGAATAGCTTTCCAGTAGAGCCGCGGTGTCGTTTAATGCTATGTTACAAAAACTCTGCCATTTAAAAATGAATATGAAAATGAACCCGATCTCCCCGGTTTGAGCACAACAGGAGATGCGCGCGCGTCCCGATATAACGCCCGCAGTCGTTCATTATTCATCCTAATTAACGTCGGCAGTTGGGTGCACAACCCTGTAAGGGAACACCGATGCAGGCAGGAGATACACGCGCACTCACATCTCTGCGGTGGCTACGCGTGGGCCTGTATCTCTGTTCTCCCACCGCCTTACCGCCTCTTATCTCTTTTGTTGCACGGTATATATTATTCTTATTAATGTTGCTGTGCAATGCAAGCATAGCTGGGGATCACACCAGAATCACTGTGGTGTGGGAGTACAAAAATAAACATGATTAAGTTTCCTACATTGGACTCCTCGACTCCTCTTATGCAGAACATGAATCAGTCGGGACTTCAAGTCCAGCACTCCAATACAGTTCAATAGCCGTACCGCAGGCAAACAAACACACCATCAACACCCAACATGCACATGCCAGTTAGGTGATATCCACTGCACGGTTAATTATTTTTAAATGACCATAATTGAGTAATATTTCTTTTCCAAGTGCCGGGCCATTCTCGTAATGTTCCCGCCGTGTCTCCCGCTACAAAGCCGCGTAGACCGATGGGTCAGTAAACACTGACTCCATAGCAGGGGAATGACGGGAGAAAGAAGGTCGCATGCTGCTTAGTGTTGATGGTAATGCGCTCTGCAGACTTGTGCCACAATTTAAAATGAATGAGCTTTCTCTGGTCCCCGCTCGGCCACCGTGGCCACGCAAGCCTTAGTGTCTGTTCCACCGTCAAGCCTCGCTGTCCACTTGTTCTTCCTCTTACAGCAGCACTGCAGCCGACATCAACGAATCATCCCTCTATCGTCCTCCATCGTTCTCCTCGTATAGCTTCCTTGCAAGGCTGCGACACCAAATGGCGCCCAAAAAATACATGGAAATAAAATCAATGATATATGAAACGATGGATACTCAGTTCTTAGATGAGCACCGCAGTAGCCAGAAATAATAATCATAATAGCGGCTTCTTAAACCATCACAGCCTGCTCTAACGTCAAACAAGCGACTCAAACCACACGGAGAAACAGTCAAATATCCCAATGCATGGTGACTCACACGAATGCACAATTGTGGGCCTTTTAGTCGACCGGCAATCCTACAACATTTCTCTCTAATAAGAATCTCTTCAGAATGATTACCCAGCACATGGCCTGCATTTAGAATCCTTCATTGGGTGTTTGTATAGATATGATAGCACTAAATGAATGCCACATGGATATAAAACAATTTGTATTTGTTGGGTCTAGACTTCCTCATGTAACACTATTAAACACAACTATTACATCACATCCTGTGTGTGTGTGTGTGTGTGTGTGTGTGTGTGTGCGCGTGTGCGTGTGTGTGTGTGTTATTTGGCGAGAATCCATGTGGTAGATATAACTTTTGTGGGATTAAGAGCTTTGGTCATAATTTAAATTCTGTCATTACTAAAGGATTTTTTTTGTTCTTTTAATTCCTAAATTGCAGCCCTTCTTAAAATGATAGCACCTATAACATTATGAAAGGGAAACAAGTTTGAGCTAAAAAAAATACATACAGCTTTTATATATTGCATTTTTAATATTTTTGTCCACTTTTGTTTGCTGTTTTTCGACAAATTGTTCAGAATTGTTTGAGAAAGGTTTTTCTGTGGCGCCTCTTCATTGTAATCACACAGTGCGGTGACTCATGCTGAGTCATCTTATCGCTCCTCCAAAATCTTCTTCTACGACACTGGCAAGCTGTCCGATAACAAGCAGGGAGAGGGATTGCTTGTCTCTGAGGCACTAGAATATAAGTACTTACGGACTCACCAGAGACACGGCAGATTTCATTGTCACCGAAGGACAAAAAGGAATTCTCGTTGTCGTTCAGAAACCATTTCATTTCTCTAATATGTGTTTCCTGCCTATCACAGGCGCTACAATGGATCTGCAATTTGGTGGACAAATATGTGAGGTTGCAGGTGGGTTGTTTGTGATTATTTTCTAGCATCCATTGTTATTGACAGCCCAGTATGAGGACAAGGAATACATACTACTACTACTACTACTACTACTACTACTACTCCTACTACTACTCCTACTACTACTCCTACTACTCCTACTACTCCTCCTCCTCCTCCTCCTCCTCCTGGCGGCAGTATAGCTCAGGAGGTAGAGCGGTCGCCTCACAACCGGAAGGTTGCTGGTTTGATCCCCCCTGGCTCCTCCTAGCAAATACTGTCGAGGTGTCCTTGAACAATACACCCTAACTGCTCCTGACATGCTGGCTGTCTCCTTGCATGGTTGACTCTGACGGTTGAATGTGTGACTGTGTGAGTGGGTCAATGTGGGTCATGACTTGTAAAGCGCTTTGGATAAAAGCGCTAAATAAAAGCATCCATTACCACTGCTACTGTTACGAAAGCCAGCCGGTATAGTGCTGTGGAAGTGGGTGAACCTCACTCCCTGACACCTAAAAGACGTTATAGCGATGTGGCTAGAGCCCTGTGGGTTTTAGCTTACCTTGTTTGAGTGTCTGCCTCTCTCATGCCGGGGGTCATGAGTTCGAACCCAGTGCGGGGAATTCACATTGGTGCCGTGACACAGATAATAATAACAATTATTCAAATTTGTCAGTACAAGTACAGTACAGCGAAAGGATTTCTCTGCATTTAACCCATCCTAGCATTAGGAGCAGTGGGCAGCTATTTATACAGCTATTTATACAGCGCCCGGGGAGCAGTGTAGGGGATGCTTTGCTCAAGGGCACTTAGGCAGTAACCTGGTATATCGGGGACCTGACCTTGCGGCTGACCTTGCGGCTTCCAAGCCAAGTCCTTACCCACTGAGCTACTGTGAGGGGGGGTGAGTGTAACGGAAGCCAGCCAGCCAGTGGTGCTGTGGGGTTGTGAGTTCGAACCCAGTGTATGACACTTACTACTACTACTACTACTACTACTACTACCACCACTACTACTACTACCACTAACAACGTCTTATTGGCTGTTATTGTTTACACTAAACAACAACAGACAACTAAACATAAATAGTCTGGGTTTTTACGACATGCCCATCAGAAGAAGAGCTAGGAAGGTGTGCATGGATGCCGGTGCTATATATATATATAAATATATATATCTGTCAGCAGGAGCACTAGAGAGAGAGAGAGAGAGAGAGAGAGAGAGAGAGAGAGAGAGAGAGAGAGAGAGAGAGAGACGATATATAATCACCAACATGTCCGGGTGTTGTCTACGTACGTAGACAGGATTTACATCACTTCAGAAGTGCTTGTTGAAATAGGCCTACCTGCTCATGTTGTCTCCCATTATCGCTCTCCTCCCAGCGTGGCGGTGTGCTCATTAATATTGATGAAAAGTAAATAATACCTCGGTGCTAAATTCTGAGCAGGCTTTGTGATGCGTGAAGCGAAGCTTATTCTTTTTACTTTATATAACCGAGACCATGGCGTTGCAACAAGACATCAAGTGGCATTGTAAAACATTAGACTGCTGTTATTGTTCAGGTAAACAGCGACATCAAAAACAAAACGTTGTGCTTTTAAAAAAATGAATGGGGTCCAGGCCTTTAATGAAGATGACGCATAACTTGCCATAAATCCAGCCTGCATGAATCAGTTACAACATGTGCTGCTTACTGCGCGGTAGGATGCACTAGTGTGCATAGTAGAACAACTCCAAATCATACCAAGTCGTATATTAAATGCTGGGAATTGGATTATGATTTCACTAGGAGCACACACAGCTTTGCATGCTTACTCACATATAACCCTTTTATCAAAACAGAATTAGACTGTCCATCATTCATGCTTGCTGCTATTTACTTAACAGTACAGACTAGAAGCAAATTGCGACTTTCTTTTTGTTCATGGTCGGTTGGCATTTAGAAAAGTTTGACGAAACACATTTTGAATATAAAACAATAAAATCCTAAATGTTCCTGTCAGCCTTATTTCACAGCCTTTTGAAGAGAGCTTGGTATTTCATTAGATTTTAGTTTGATTCAATTCACCGCAATTGGCCTGCTGTCTGCGGGTCCCTGCGACACCCCTGCTCGGAGAAAATTAACAAACACTGTAAGCCATAAGCAATGGCACATGAATCTTTTATGACCCGGGGAGACCAGAGACAATGAGAGGCAGGAGACGCACAGCGACTCTGCTGCTCGGGAATCAATCAACTGTCACTCACACAGCAGCCACGGCAGCGCGGAATGCAAATGCCGTCTTCCTCAGCTTGTCAGCAGCT